>NESQ01000049.1:0-338374 GCA_003070745.1 Tuber borchii | reverse complement strand
CAACAGGATTAAGACAACGATTAATAGATAGAAGCAAAGCACAAGCAAAGAAGCAAAGCCCGTAAAACCAAAGAACAATTACCCAAAGGCTGAAAGAAGACGCAGCCCCGCACAAAATGAGTCCCAGAAAACCAACAAATAGATAGAAACGAGAGCAAAACAAAGTAAGAAAAAACGTGTGAAACGAAAGAGAGCCTACCCAAAAGACCCAAGAAGACACTACCTGCACAAACAAGCCCAACCCCCCCTGGTCGAACCCATGGATAGAAATAAAGCAAAATCTAAGAAAGCCAGCGAACTAAAATAAAAAACCACCCAAAAGCCCAAAGAAGACTCAGCCCGGCGCAAACAAACCCTAGGCATTGCCCCCATTGCCCCCATTGCCCCATTACCCCATTACCCCCATTACCCCCACCGTTATCATCAGCGCTTCCTCAATAGGTCATGTACTGACACCTCACACCCGGGAGGTGGGATCCCCGGGGAAGAGCCACCATTGGACATCTTGTCCTGCATATCGGCTCATATACGCCGGCCCCTGCCTCACTCGAGCGCGCAAATCAGTTCCCGGGAGTGGGTCTGGAACCTAATAACCCTACGATCATTGCTCAGAATTCCTCTCCAGCCGTTGTGGGACCTAGGAAAGGCCCTTCTGCGCCTTGCATGGCGCTCCATATCGTCTCCTCATCAGAGTCAGATTCTGGCTCAGTGTAGAACTCGGCACATCGAATTGGCCGGGGAAGAGATAGTTCCGACTGTGCCAACAAGAGGTGTATTGGGACGAACAGGGTCCCACCATCAGGAGGGGCAATAGCTGCTCGGTGGAGGAAGCAGGCGACAGTAAGGGTGGAATACTGGGAGAGACGAAGCCAGGCATTGACCTGATCGTCGTCGATCAACTCGATCTTATCTGCCTATCGGGAGTGACATTCAGGCCTTGATGTCGCGGAGAATTCCAATGAACTGCCGGGGGTGCTCGCCGTCCTCTACATACCGACAGGCAGCTTCGCCGACTCTGTAAAGTGTAGTGCCTGAGAACCGCCAGCCAACTCTTGTTTGGCATAGTATTATTACCACGGTTTATCCATGGGAGCTGGTGAGCCTGCTAAGGCTCGGCACCTGTGGTCGAAATGAATATTATTCGTACCGGTTTCTCCTTGTGAATGGTGGTTGGGGACGAGCAACGGCCCTTTCGTTTCTCGATCTGGATCCAGATGCACCGCCAGTGCCCCCATCTCCCCACTCTTCCTTGGAATCGGAATTAAGTCTGGCATTCTTACGAGACTCAGCTGCCTTCTTCAGGACGTCCATGATGAGAGCATCCAGAGCATCGTGGAAGGCCCGATGTTGGCCGTTCCGGGGGGAGTTGAATTTGGCTCGGAAGCCTCTAAGGGCAATGTGTGCGACGGTCTCCTTCCTAACTTCGTTCCAGAAAGTGTCACCGGCCTGTGTGCAAGCGGTGATATTTCTCTTGTTGCACTTCTGGAGAATGTATGTGCGAACGGCGCGGTATCTCCTCCCTTCCACGGTTCGTCCCTCACTAGTGAGGTTGAGCTCAGTCCGGAAGATGGCAGTGGTGACACGAGCACGACCACGAATCGGAGGCATGCTATTAACCAATTAGATTCTTTGTAAAAAAGACTAAATGGGACGCGCAGAAGACCAACCTGAATTAGGCGAGGATGTTCTTGGCGGGCAAAAGAAGACCGGAAATCCCAAAGAAATCTAGCAAATAGTGATCAGTAATCATTCCATCTTGGGAAAGGTGCAAATGAGAGAAAGAGAAGACTAACTATAGGGGGGGATAGCAAGCGAAAACGGGGAGCCGCTAGTGTATCTAGAGAATAGTGGTCAGCTATCGTTTCACATTAAGGCTTTAGAAGAGCTCGTATGAGCAGTGCACGAGTTCATTCAAGCACTTAAGCAGCCCTTCATCGTGCTCCAGAAGGAAGTAAGAAAGACCAGGCCTCGGGTTGGTATCACTAGGAGGCCGAGGAAGGAAGGAAAGAGACGAATTGTGGTACAAACTTACTTTTAGGAGGTAGAAGCGATTGAAAGCTTTGCTTCAATTAACAGTAAGTTACCGGTATTCTATGGATATCAATCAGTATAGCCTACGAAAGGCCTGAGAACGGCTCATTTCGGACGTTAGGAACTGTGGACGAGACTTACCGGTATAGTTGGTGTGAAATGTGAGTGAGACTGTATGATCGCGGAAAACAGTTCTCGTTTATATATAACGTATCGTTGTGAAGAGAAAAGTTGCTTTTGGAGGACTAAGAAGGGCGATGAGAGGCTGTAGATTGATTAGAAGGTAATGAAGGAGTGGAGAAGGAAAATCCCGGGGTAGTGAGGGGTTTATATAAGGAAGAGCATACTATTCAAGCTATTTGTCGTAGTATCAAGAGTTCTAACAACTCAGACCAGTCTGAAAGAGACTGTTAAACGTCCCAACTTGAACGTAGAATGTCCTTCTGTGCCCGTACAAAAAACTACAGATGTACAGTTGCCGTGAGGCAAACATGTAACAAGGTAAGCTTGTACACTTGAAAAGGTGGGTTGAACAAACATGAACAAGCTTTTCAAGAGTGCTTTAAGGTACAATGATGTAATAGGCAGGCTTGTGACTACCCCTGCTTTCTTGATGTGGGTTCGGATAAGGAATATTAGGGTATGGTAGATGAGTGCTTGCCATTAGGTTTTGCCCTCGCAAAGTCTGCAATACGCCGAATAAAGCACACCTCAGGTTTAGGGTACAATTCACGTTGCTTATCATTTTTTAAAAAGTAATTGTAGATATAAGTGTTAAGTAAGGTCTTCTCGAGATTTGTAGGAGTCTGTCGTGGCCCTGGGCCGTTGTTCATATTCATGCCCGTAGGAGCTCCAACACCCTACGTAGATTTAGTCCCAAAGCTAATGTGAAAAGGGAGTTTTGAGCCGCAGAATGTCATTCAAGTACGAGTACTAGTACAATCCTGCTCATGGGAAGGTGAGACCGACCTGAATGGTTAGCCTTTGAATTACAAACAGGCCACACAATACAGCTTGAAAGTTTTTCAAGTTCTCATATTTTTTCTATCCCTTGAAATATCTCGAATTTACTGAAGAGACCATGTGACGATGAATTTCGTCCTAGTTGCACCTTTTTGCGTACAATAACATCTGTCTATAGCACAGTTCCGGTCAAGAACTAGTTATTCAATTACCACACGCGTTCAAGCACAGTGAGATCAGTCTTGAAAAGAAAGTTTGATTTTCGCGTCTCTTTTGTGCTGTGTATCAAATCTAATTTCTTGCAGAATGGTACAATAGTCTCAATGCCCGTACTGCAGAAGAAAATACAAGTCAAGTACCTGGTACCAGAAGCATATGGAAACAGCGCATTTTGACTTTGTACAGCCTATTTGCGATGAAGAACGGCATGCACGAATCCCCAAGCCTGGTGACTCTAACCTAACCTCCAATCTACTCTTAGAAGAATTTAGTACGGCTGAAACGAATATTGAAGCAAATTAGTTTAATCTCTACCTAAACGCTGCCGATTCGGACGTGGAAAGTCTTAATTATTCAGACACTGAGGAAAGCACACTATTGGTTGGACTACCAATACTGACGACGCACCTCACTGCGGGAAGGTCACTACGGGACGTTGTTCAGCCCGAAAGATCTGAAGATAAGATGTGGTCACCATTCAGAAGCAAGAAGGACTTTGAGCTTGCTCGGTGGTTTATCGAAGCAAAGGTACTAAAGGATCACATGGATAGATATTTCAAGAAGGACTTGGGGCCTGAGGGCAGTAATAGGAACTCTGGTTATCGGCTCCTTGATGCCATTGATCAGTTGGAATCAGGTATGGGAATGAAGAGCTGGAAAGAGGGGTTTGCATCGTTTAGCGAAGCTGTAAGTATATGCACCCTATAACGTACTATTCTAACCGAATGTAGGAAATTTCGGACGAGGAAGGACCAGACGAAGCTTCTGTAATACAGAAATTCTTTTTCCGCAATCCTATTGATTGTGCTAAATATTTACTTAGTCAAAGATATTTTGCTCAAGATTTAGTATTCGCCCCTATGAAGGAATAGAATAGCGAAGAACTACCTCAGAGAGTTTATTCGGAGATGTATACCGCTGATTGGTGGTGGGAGAAACAGGTAGGTTTAAATATGACGTTCCACAGCGCTTCCATACCATTTACAAGCACAAAAAATTAACAGCCAGCAAAGGATGAATTACCGGATGGAGCAACACTCGTACCAATCATTTGTTCCTCAGACGTTACTTGTTTGACCAATTTCTTGGGAGATAAGAAAGCCTGGCCAATCTACATGACAATTGGAAATATCCTATCGAGTACACGGAATAAACCCTCGAAACATGCAACCGTTGTTTTGGCGATTTTGCCTGTCCCCCCAAAGATGCTGGTTGTAGCAGCAAGAGATGTACGGCAAAGGTAGGTTAACAATAAGATTCTTTGTGATTTGATGGAAGCAATCTTTGCGCCAATTGTTGCACTAGGAAACTCCAGACTTGAGGTTGAATGTGCAGATAGAAAGGTCTGATTGTGTTTCTTACGCCTCTCGGCGTGGATCGCGGATCACTTGGAAAATGTAACATTGCACGGTATTCAACAAAATCTGTGTGCTGTCTGTGACGTTCGACCAGAACAGCTAGGATCCCATTTGAGACGTTTTGCAGCCAGCAGAGATTATCGGAAATCCCAACATCTCTTCAGCAAATACTGTGAAAACGTCCAGCAGGCCAAGCAACAACTAACAAATTGTGGGTTCAAATTGCTTCCTAGCGTCTTTTGGGGGCTTCCGTACGTTCAGCAATCCGACCTGCCCAAACCAGATATTCTCCATGTCGTGTACCTGGGAATATTCGAAACACACCTTATGAAATGGGTTATCGGATTTCTAAAGAAATACAAACGGCTACAAGCATTCGATGCTATCTGGAAGAGTTTAGATGTTTATCCTGGCTATTCCGCGCCGAACAAAGAGTACAGTCGGATCTCTCAGTGGACCGGAAAAGAGATGAAGAATCTAGTTAAAGTGATAATACCATGTTTTGCAGCCTCCCTACGTCGTCCGAGTGCCGCAGAACGTCACATATTCAGCAAAGCTCTAATCAGTGTCCGGTCGATTGTCGACTTTACTCTAATGTCATAATATACAAGCCATACCGATGAGACGATTCAATACCTCGAACAGTTCCTTAACGCCTTTCATGATAACAAAGTCATTTTTAAGGAGTACTGAAAGGATAGGTCCACTGCCAGGAAAGAGAGAGAGGTCACTGCCAGAATTCGAGGTGAGCATAGTGAAGTACTTAATCAACACTGCCTTTTGGGGGCTACATTTGCCAAAAGACGTCGTATTGCAGACGAGCAAAGTCGTGATTTAGATAGAATTATTGCAGATATATATAATGAGGATGTAGACTTTAACTTTGTTAAGATACATCTGTTGAGTCACTTCGGGGACCATATATGGCGCTTTGAGAACATTCAAATGTATTCTACCGAGTCTGGTGAAACAAGTCACAAAACAATAATCAAGGAGGGCAATCAGCGGCCAAATAAAAACGATGCAAGCCAACAAATACTACAATCATATTCTAGACTTGACAGCTTCAAAATTCATGAAATGAATATCCAAGCAGATCTATCGCGTCCGATTCGAGACAAAGTATGCGACAAATAGTACAAACGGCAAGTCGCTTCTGTAACTAAACAACCAATGGGTTTCACACCAACTGTGGAAACTATTTCCCAGCTCTACCAGAGTTTGAGAAGTTTTCCCGAGCTTTTAATCGATTATTATCGACGGAAGTCATCTGTGAGCCAACATTTTGATCTGGATTCGGTTAAACAGTTTCCTGTTGAGATATGTTGGCTTTTACGTATCCCGGTAGAGAGCTTTCAGGATGAGAGGGAGGTCACTTGGCACCTTCTTCGGTCTACCGGAACCCAGCGTTGGAGGTCAACAGGGCAGAGCAGGAATGATTGGGTATGGGTGGATTTGGGTAATAGAAGTATTTATGGAGCACTAAAAGGCTATTATCCGGCCCACTTGGTTTCGATAATGAAAGTTCAAGACCCAAGAAAGGGTTTAGTAGATAGACTGGTATTAGTAGATAGACTATATGTTGAGAACTCAGGGAAGCTCAGCGATATAACAGGACTTGTTACCGTTACTTTGGGGACGGCGAAAGGCCCAAATGGAACAATCGAGATAGTCGTTAGTATCAAACGGATCATGGGCATGGCGCATTTAGTACCCGAGACTACTGGTACGGATAACAACCGCTGGTATGTAAATAGTAGGATTGATTTAGAAACATTTAATAGAATTTATTGAAAACTTTACAGTAGAAAGAAAGAAACAAAAAATGGTATGAAGAGGACGTGTAGCGGTGCATTTTGAGACACCTAAGGATATCGATGGTGAACTAACCGAGGCGACAAATAGGAGTGGTACAGAAAGGCAAAGCGAATCATGAATGTCAGGAGAAGGACGAGAGGAGGCACAAAAGATACGGGCTTCAGTGAAATAAAACACATTTGGCACGCATACTTTAGAAACAGAAGGGTGTGTGGGGCCGGTACAGGGGTAGAGAGTAGATGTTATGACCTGAAGAACGTCCCAGAGGGGACGAAATTCATAACGGAGAAATCAAGGGGAAGAGAGAGAGAGCAAAGTGTGATATGGGACACTGAGAGAGACGAGGTTGTTCCGGACGCGCACCAGGGGTAGAGAGTGCATGTTATGACATGAAGAACGTCCCAAGGGGGACGAAATCCTTAACGGAGAAATTAAGGGGAAGGGAGAGCGCTAAGGGCTTGATGGGCCGCGGAGACAGGCAAGGTTGTTCCGGACGCGCACAGGTACAAAGCGGACGTGCAACAGCCAAAATGGCCGGGATGGAAATGAAAAAGAAAAACAGGGGTCAGTTAAGCGAGACCTCCTCGCTAGTGGAGCAAGCTAGGGGCCACCTGCAAAAGAGGACGATAAATGGTGCCGAAGGCATGTATGGGGCTTTCAGAAGGCCTGTTGGGTCTTTAGGAAAGGCAGTAAATGTATGAGGGACAGGAGGGACCAGGGGAGGTGGTATTACTAGCAGATACAGGGAGATATGTAGGTAATACATGAGGGAGAATTTTTTTTGCTGATGAGCAATCTAGTCTAGAAATCACTTAAGAGTCATAGCTGTAATTAGATAAGAGAAGTCAGAGAATCAGTAAGCCCAGGAGATAGGGAATTTCAAAAGAAATGGTACCACCTGACACTGGGTGTAACGGCTCCTTGAGTAGTGCCGTAACTGTAGGGTAACGAAACTACATCAGCAAAAAAACAGCCTGCTCCCTGTGCCTCATAGCGTTGAGTTTTACATTTTGGCACATTGTGAGTCCTATGATCACAATATTAAAAGTCCCGTTAGTTTGACTAAAGAAGATGATATTAGTGCTGTTTTCTGCAAAATATGAGCAATTTTTATTAAGAACTCACGGACCTTTTACATACCGAAGTTGAGAAATTTGGGTTCATAACATACAACTTTGTAATGTAAAATGTCTATGAGATATTGATAAAAATAGCTCATATTTTGCTAAAATTAAGATTTGTATCTGATCATTAGGGGACACAATTGGAAGTATCATGATTAACTGGGGTCACTCGCGATTAGCCAAAACGTAAAACTCAATGACATGGCTCACTGTGGAGCACAAAAGACAGATTTTGTTTTTGCTGATGTACCTCTTGTACTAAAGTACGGTATCTAACGAGGCTAAGTTCTGGAGGCTTAGATGAAGTTGTTGTAAACAAAACTTCTTACTATATTCCAAATACTAAGTAGTTCCTATAGCTAGATATGGTTAGTGGTATCGAGCTTGAACTAAATAGATTCTCGAAGTAAACTGAAGAAGTAATAGTTTAACAAAGTATATTGAAATCTCCGACTGTCGAAGTCTGCTCTCTCTAAGTCCAGAGAATAGTAGGCTTTAAATACACTTTGTCTGGCTATCCAGAGCTGGATTGAACTATAATAATAATGCTCCAACTGGTAGCTTTGAAATATTATATCAAATAACTAAAGTATCAACTGATACTTTTAAAACCAAATATAAAACAATCTGAGTATCAAGTTAACATCAAGCTGATACTTGGACACCTGAAATAAATCAAACTGAGTGATCAGCTATACTCAAGCTGACACTTGAAATCCTGAACTAAAACAAACTGAGTATTAGGCTAACATCAATCTGATACTCAAACCTCTGAAATAAATCAAACTGAGTGATTAGCTACAATCAAGCTGACACTCAAAAACCCAAACTAAAACAAACTAAGTATCAAGCTAACATCAAGCAGATACTCAAACATAAATCACAGTAGCCAGCACCGAGTACACCAGGAGGATACAGGAAATTAATATTACTTCTGGTGGTGTCAGGAAAGATATGATGAGAGGATACATCTAGACTGGGTGATAAGGTAAGGTGACATCCAGCATAGTCAGGACATTTATTAGGAGTGAAGTTGAGTCTGGATGCCACAAATGATTGCTAGGCAACTCAAGATATAGTAGATAGGAGAGGATTTTGCAATCCAACTCAGGATAATTAGCAAAAATAATACTTTACGCGCTGTCTACCCTGTGCATCTAGCACACCTGGTATATATAACATCAACTGCGAAACAGGACATAAACTGACAATCACTTAACTCAGGGTCTATCTAGCTCAATACTACTGCATATCTGCCTGAATGCACCAGGTGTAACACCACATATTTCTGAATCCACCAAGTACAACACCACATATTCCTGAATACACTTGGTGTACTCTGTCATGTTCCTGAATGCACCAGGTGCAATACTACATCTTCGGGAGAGAGAGTTAAGGGTACTCTGTTATGGGCTTCAGATGTAGATCACGGTATACTTCAATTCTTTTTTTTCATTATGTACTTTTAAATAGTCTATTATATTTCTGATTCTACCACTACTAGTAGATATTTAGATAAAAACTTCCCCAGGGTAATTACCGCCAAGTATTCATCAGCTAAAAAAAGCCCAACATATCGAACCCCTCCTTCAGAAGACTCAGTAGTGCCATGGATAATTGGATAGACATGCGCTTTCTAGGGTAGACAGATTAAATAGCATAGAATGATATCTTAAGAAAGCTTCATAATAGCAGATTTAACGCCTTAGGAATCTGGCTTTAAAGTCAGCACATTCCAGACACCTAAAAAAAACTCGGGCCTAAAGATTCCCTCCTTCAGATAGCTCAGTTGCGTCATGGAAATTTATTATATAGAGACCCCCTTTGGGATGTGGATAGCCTGAATATTGTAGAATGACACCCTAAAAGGTTTCTGTAATCACATGCCTAACGCCTCCAGAATCTGGCTTTAGAGTCAGCGCTTTCCAGACACCTAATAAAAACCTAGCATAAGGACCCCCCCTCCAAAAGACTCTGTAGCATCATAGAAAATTATCATATAAAGACGTCTGTAATGGTCCCACAAGGTGGTGCCGTATTCTATGAGGGTAACGATACTAGCTCTATAGCAAAGTGCGCTATCTAGTGAGACTAAGTACTGGAGGCTTGGACGAGGTTGTTGTAACAAACTTCTTACTATATTGCAACTACTAAGTAGTTCCTAATAGTCGGCATTTGGTAAACCAACATGAAATACTAAAGATTCTCGAAGCGAACTGAAGAAGTAACTGTTGAACCAATTATATTGAAAACTCTGTTTGTCAAAGTCTGCCTTCTCTGAGTTCGGAGAATAGCAGGTCTTTTAAATACACTTGTCAGGCTACCTGAGCCTTATAACCAAATAACAATAAGGCTCCAAAATGGTAGTCTTGTAACATCACATAAAACAAATCAGGTATCACATTGATATCCTGATACAAAACATAAAACATATAAAGTATCAAACGATACTTGAAACCAAACATAAAACATATAGAGTATCAAACGATACTTGAAACCAAACATAAAACATATAGAGTATTAAACGATGCTTGAAACCAAATATAAAATATATAGAGTATCAAACGATACTCAAAACTAAAAATAAAATATATAAAGTATCAAATGATACTTGAAACCAAACATAAAATATATAGAGTATCAAACGATATTCAGAACCAAACCAGTAATCTGTACTAGTTACAGCGGCCCTCTGGCCGTAGACAGCTATTATGGTGTAGAACAATGATCTGAAAGGTCACCATAATTGTATACTTGATGCTCTTAGAGTCTGGCTTTAAAGTTAGCGCTTTTTAAACACCTAAAAACACTCATAACAAGGACTCCCTCTTCAGAAGACTCTGTATCACCACAGAAAACTGTCATATGGAGATGTTCTGTTGGCGATGGACAGATAGGATGCCGTAGAACTATCTTCGAAAATATTACTATGATCACATACCTAACTCTACCTGGAATCCAGTTTTAAATTCAGCACTTTCCAGACACCTAAAAAAGCCCCGCATAATAACTCTCCTCTCCTGAAGACTCTGTAGTGCTATGGAAGATGATCTTATAGATACGTCCTTTTGGTGGTGGACAGGTGGCATAGTGTAAAATAACGCTCTAAAAGGTTACCATAATCGCATACTTGATGCCCCAAGAATCTGGTGTTCAAGTCAGCGCTTTCCACACACCCTGGACTGAATAAACCAGGCATTAATAGCCCTCCTTCAGAAGACTCTGTAGTGCCATGAAAAAATACCATATAGAGATGTCCTTTGAGTAGTAGGCATGTGGGATGCCCTAAAACTACATTCTAAAGGTGAGTTGTATTGTATGACTAACATACCCGGAATCTCACGTCAATGTTACTGTTCACCTAATTATCAAAAAAAATACCGGCCATTGGTTCTGAATAATAGTCAGGTAGAGATGAATCCTATACCAGTGTGTAGCTGGCATTGAGCCTAGTATGATGCCGGTATCAGATTTGGACTCTAGTATGTAGTAATGGTGAAGTCGTTAGGGTATACCAGTGTTGAGACTATTGAGTGCTAGTGGGTAATAAGAGTGCGGTTGTAACAGTCCCACGGGGTAGTGCCATATTCTGAGAGGTTAATGATACTAGTTTTATAGCAAAGTGCTCTATCTACTGAGGCTGAGTACTGAAGGCTTGGACTAGATTGTTGTAATGAACTTCTTACTATATCATAACTACTAAGTAGTTCCTCATTGTCAGCGTTTGGTAGACCGACTTGAAATACTAAAGATTCTTGAAGCGAACTGAAGAAGTAACTGTTCAACCAGGTATATTGAAAACTCTGTCCGTCAAAGTTTGCTCTTTCTAAGTCTGGAGAATAGCTGGTCTTAAATACACATGTCAGGCAACCCCAGTCTTATAATCAAAATGATAATAAGGCTGTGAAATAACAGCCTTGAAACGTTACATAAAACAAATCAGATATCAACCTGATATCCTGATACAACACATAAAATATATAAAGTATCACACAATACTTGAAACTAAGTATAAAATATATAGAGTATCAACAGATACCCAAAACCAACTAACGTATTGTACCTAGTTATGGGTCAACCCCTAGTAATGGGTCAGTTTCAGCATACTTGTAAAAATATTTAAAATTGCCACCACCTACTCAATATTTAGTCTCCTGACCTCAAACTTTATAAAATAAAAGCTTTTAATTGTCATATAATGTACAGAAAAAATAGTTTTGTAATAATACAAATTGCAGGATTGGGACCCTAAAGTGATAGTTCATAATCTAATCACTATTGTCCTCAGAATCAGACGATAAAAGCACCTGATAGTTAACCTTTTTGCATGAGGAGCGCTGGGAGCAGATGGTGCTTGGAGTCATATTGTTAGAAATCAGATTTTCCTTCTACAAAATGTGAGCTATTAGTTTCAAAATATGATAAAATAAGTGAATATCTACTTACTGATTTAGTAGACTCATCACAGTCCATCTCATCCTCCTCTGCATCTATGATCACCAGATTTTTAGCAGCCCTTGGCTGGGATCTAGGCTTTCTCTTGGAGGTGGCTGTTTGTGATTTGGTCTTCTATTGCTGTTGTGAGATCCACTTCTTTGCAGCCAAATCCTTTTGGCGCATATCATCACTCTCTCACATTTTATAAAGCCTAGAAAGAACTGAGACATGAAGAATAAGGCCAGCCTTAATCTGGGGGCGGTCAGTAGTACTGGGCTTGACAGCTTGGAGCCTTGTAATAGTTGCAGCATTAAGAACAGACTGGGCATTTGTCTTGCTATACAAGTCTAAACCTTTGTTGAAAAGTACACGACTTATATCATTGAATTCGAGTTGGCTGGCTTCCTCCCTAATCTTATCGAGTTTAGAGGATATTCCTGCATGGGTGGGGAGAGAACGGAGGCCAGAACACTATTTATTTACAGAGTTTGACTGAGGAGTAGACATTTGAAGTCCAGACTGGCTCAAAACTCTCTGCCGATTGAATAGGATTATGCCACTTGCCCTCCAAGCTGAAACAATATTTCTCTCACTCATTGCCTTTGCCCTTGCCTTGTGGTACATTGGATAAAAGTCGCCTTTATGCATTGCTTAATTGGGTCTATGATTGTGGAGAAAGTCTTCCAACTTCTTTCGATAACAGGTTCCCATAGGGGAGAAGATTCCAATGTCTAAGGGTTGAAGAACAGGGGTTGTATGAGCAGGAAGACATATCAGGTGAATGTTCATCTTGATACAGTGCTCAATGAATTTGATATTGTTCACATGAGAGCTGTGTTCATCTAAAACCAGCATTCGATGATCCTTGATCCCATTTTCTGGCCTTGTCTTTAGTTCAAATATGTTTACCAACCAGTCTAATATGATCTCCGTTGTGGTGTATCCAGCATTTGAGTAGGTAAAGTAGGCATTCGTATTCTTCTCATAGTTGATAGTACTATGATGTCCCATAAGGTGGGCATTCGAGGCGTGAATAATAAGAGGTGGAATTGACTTTCTACTGCCAGAAATGGCTTCCACAACTGTGACCCAAGACCATTTTCCATCCTGCATGATCCTTGGATTCTTCCTACCTGTACGGCATAAGATTGTCCCACTACCTCCCAGCCCCATTGCAAATCCTTTCTCATTGGTATTCCAAGTGTTTTCCGGCTTGACATGATATGTGCAGCGCATATTGTAGTAGCGATTAAGAGGTTCTAGGAAGATTTCTGGATTAGTCACAAGGGATCGCTGCTTATCCAAGGTCTTCCCAACCTTGGATTGAATCTCAGGATGTCTTGTAACGAATCGATCGACCCAATGCTTCCCAATTTCTCCTGTTTTACCTTTCATCTTCTGCAACTGGTATACCATATCCAAAACATGTCTTCAGTGGAGAGGGATCCCTCCATCATTATAGTCTTTAATCCTGTCGATAATAATACTCTCTTCAATCTTGGCAAGTAGTTGCTGCTGCTCATGAGCCTCTGAGGCAGCTGTAGTCTTGTGTCAAAGGCGGTTTTACAAGGTGGTATTAGAAAGGCTGAAGAGTGTGGCAATTTTGCGTACTGAGAGCTCAGGATAGTCAATTCTGTGCTGCAAAGCAGCCCGAATAATGCTCTCCTTATCAGCTTTCTTGCAAGCCATGAATGATCAGATTTGAATAACTTGTTGTTGAAAATTCATATATTGTAGAAGTATTGTATGGTGACTAAAATCTTTGAGGAAAATAAGCAAGATAGAATACAATAGCCTGCCTTATATACTTGCTACCTTAACCTGATATTTTTTCTACATTAACCTGAGACCTATAGCCTAAGTGCTAGGTATTAATCCTTCCGATTTCCCAACCCTGAGCTCCAATATCAAGCATTTGTACCAGAGTAATATATGATGATTATGAGATGTCAAAGGTTTATTTTTAGATATTTTTGATTAATACTTTACAGTTACAAGTACTAGGTCTATAGCTTTTATTATATGAAATATTGAGTCCTAAGAGCAAAGGTTGAGTGGGTGGTGGCAATTTTTAATGTTTTTACAAGTATGCTGAAACTGACCCATTACTAGGGGTTGGCCCATAACTAGGTACAATACGTTAGTAACTTGTACCAGTTACACTTCAAAAATAAAATAAAACCCTAATTTCCAAACATAACAAAGAAAAATATCATTCCTTGCTATCGTAATCAGTATTCAAATAGGGCTATCAGAACTCTTTGTCTTCCAGTGAGTTATCTGAATACCTTTCCTGACTATTTCACGTAGGAGAAAGACAAACCCTAATGTACACAGAAAATACAATAGAAAATTCCTCCCCTGGCATGTTATCAGTCCACTATACTTGTACGATCTCCTGCAAGTTCTCAAGTCCTTCTATTAGTTCCTAGCTATTCTTGCTCGCTGGGTATCCTTTCCACTTAACCAAGAACTGTGCCCTGCTATGTCTCTCCTTATGGTCAAGGATTAATTTACCTCCCCATTCCTGTTCTTCGTTGATGAGAATAGATGCTGGATTAGCATTGGGTCTGCTGAGATATCGTTTGTCATCAGTAGAGTAATAAGGTTTGATATCTGAATAGTGGAATACTCCCTTCTGCCAGCGATACATTTTAGGGTGCATACTGATGATGTAGTTCTGTATATACTCATTGTAGTGCAGGATGGTAAAAAGTTCTTGCTATCGTGTTTGTATTTTTCTGGACCTGTATAACAGAAGCTACTAGTATTTCTCCTACTCACTACACTGGCGTTGGATATTGTCTATTTGAGATTCCCTAGTAACGCATATATCTACACTGTACCTTCCTTATTGTTATAGTTTCCTATTGGGTAGTACTTTCCTTTATTCACTTATTCACTCCTTTGCCCCTTGTAACCAATTAGGATACTCTATACTTTTGTACTATGTATTACTAGATTAGTACATCAGTAGTGATCCCTTACTTGTTTGATTTCATTACTTGTTTTGTTAGTTATATCCTGACGCTTTTATAATCTTGTTTAGGACCTTGAAGTTTCGCTACTCATGTAGCTTTGCATTTTGGTATTTGCTCTTGGACAGGATATTTGGTTATGCTTTATTTATATTTAAAGAGCTCGAGATCCCCTATGAATTCAATCTCTCAAGCCTCACAGAAACGCTCTTCTTTAATATACAACAAGTTGAATGGCCACTGTATTAGTCCCTCATATTTCTTATATTTCTTACAGAAATTCCACTTGATGCTTACCCTCCTGTCCTTCAGTATCACTGGATCTCCCTCTGGAAATCTCGCGATACCTGGGAGCAGGTTACATTTTATGACCTAGACTTAAGTACACCCTTTGATCTCGGTATAGGACTGATCACCCTTCGCCTCCCTTGACCCTGCAATACCGGTACACCTCCTTGTCCCTTGAAAGGCCTAGAGCAAACTCCTGGTGAGAACTGCTCACCCAAGATAGCAACTATTTCACTTCGAAGAGATACCAAGAGATGATTCACCAGAGCTCTAGTAGCGCTATCAGGACCCTGAGCAAAGCAAAAGCCTGTCACTTCAGCAAAGAAGGTAGTTCTACCACCTGCACCAGAACCTGATCTAGCCCAAGACCAAGACCAAGAATCCTCAGAAGAAGAATGAAGCAGCGAAGACGAAGCCACAGGATATAATCAAGAAGATAACCAGGACCCAGAAGACAGCGAAGACCAAGAAGACAAGGAACCTGACGAAACTCCTGACCAAGAACAGCTACATCAGGAAGGAATGCCTAAGCCAGACTCAGACCAAGACCCTGACTCAGTGGATCAAGCACCACCTACTAGTAGCCAAACCTCTACAAGACCACCAAGTCCTAACCAAGAGCCACCTCCTTCCCAAAGTCCTTCACCTTCACCTAGCCCTAGACCCGCCGCTATGTCACTCCAGCCTGAAGGTAGTAACTGCTCCAAATGGCCAGCACTATTCTTCTATACAGGAGAAGGAAAAGACCAAAACCCATTGAGAATCAATTCATGGTTCAATATAGTCTACTCATCAGCAAAAGTTCACATTTGACCCCCATACCTCATGAGGGATAGGGGGTATGAGGGGCCAAATTATAAAACTCAAGTTGTTGTATCTCTCGTCCATTTCCCATAACTCTGGAATAAATCCGGAGTTACGGGGCAATTTTTGTGTTGGTAATTTCGTTGTCATGCAATGTTTTCTGGACGCACTTCGTCCTCTTTGAGCCATTGCACAGTCCATTCGCACTTGACTCTTCTACTTTCGTTTATCTGGCATTACCTCTCATGGCAGGAATTGTTCCGTTATGGATTTCTGCCCTACGACTCAATCATGCTTCCCGACAGCCCAAATATGCTGTTGTATGGTCTATTTCAGCTTTGACCCTTTCCCCTATAGTTTATCCGGCATTACCTCTCACACCACGCATTGTTCCCTTATTGATCCAAATATCCTGTTCTGAATTTCCTATTGACAAACTCTTCGCGACTATAAAGGTCCGCAATGCACCGTTCCCCGTAGTTTTTCTGCTTTTCTAATTCTTGCTTATTTCTCCCCTTCCAACTTGCAATTGCCCCATGACCTAATCCAGCCCGAATAATTTCTCCGTGTCTACAATATCTAAGCGGACGCTATTTGTTGCTTTCGCGATGAGAACCATCTATTATTTAATGATGCCTGGCCATGCCCTAGCTTATTCCTTCACTGTTCTCGCCTTCCTGCCTTCTTCATGGCTCTTTGGGACTTTCCCTTGGCCCCAAGCGACTTTCCCCTGATGTCTTTTTTCACAAACTGGGTTGAAGTGTAACTCTAAATGGCATATTCAAATCAATAATAATAATAATAATAATAAGGTCTTTTATTTGTTTATTTTATTTAAATCTACATTTATCCCAAATAGGACGTTACGCGTCCCCATTCAAATCCTCTTCGGGAGCCTCAACCGCCTCCCCCGCTTCGGGATCTGAATGATCGTCCTCCACCTCACTTTCCTCATCGCCTGAAATCTGCAAATCTAAATATCCAGCGGCTTCTCTGTCCTCCAGTAGGACACGAGATTCCTGATCCGGTATCAATCTACCCTCCCGCAGCATTTTCTTAATACGTTTTTTTGTATCTTTAATGAGTTTATCTCGCACTCCTGGCGGCAGTCTTTGCCAGGTAGCACGCTGTTGAAGATAGACATCTAAATTTTCTAGTGAGGACAACAGGCTTTACAACGGCGGATTTGAACCTTTAAATGAGTCAATACTAACTTTGTGCTGTCAGAGCGGAAAAATCGGGAGGTTGAACAAATGAGAAGGAACAGCAAGCCTTCAGAGAATAATACAGACATGCCGTAGTAAGGCATATCAGGACGTCGTTAGTACGATTAAGGAATGATTTATCGGTCCTTCCTCACATTCTCGAAGCCCAGTACCAGTTATGAAATAAGAGTTTTGCTATCTCTGGCGCAGAAAAGCGCCAATCACAGTCCAGTCTGGGTAAGCTTTATCTCGTCTCACCGGGGATGATCTGAGTTTACTAACTTGTTGTTTACTTGGGTAGCATATTAACCGATCATTTTCGAGCAAATAGGCAACTCGCGCCTTTAGTTCAGCTGGTGGTTTTTGTGAGAAGTCATACGAGTCCACAATCATATTCTTCCTCTCTGAAACTAGATGTGACCTGGCGCTAGACTTCCTCGATTTCAACTAAATGTATCTAATTAGCCGTGATCGGTCTCGAATAGGACGTTCTTCGTCAATTAAAGGACTTACAAAAGTCATTGCCCACTTTTCCATTACCCTATTTCCCCAACCTAACTTTCTAGCTGCCTTTACCCAATAACCTTCCAGAAGCGTATCGTTTCCGGCAGGCTTTACAAAGGGATTAACAAACCACGTATAATACCGGACCATATTTGCAGTGTTCTCAAAGATTATCCTCGTCTCAACAGGCAATATATTGCTTTTTGCTGATAGTATGATAGGGGTCCCGATATTAGACTCTGGAAAGTCTGGATCAGCTATACTAGGTAGTGAATGGGACGGCATAATTTCTTCCTCTTCAGGGGTATCAGGAATATAGAGTGAGAATTGTGATGAATTGTCTCTGAGATGGCTGGAACGTAATTGTGCTGCCTGCTCTTGTGATGCAAGCCCCTGCAAAGGGCCATTTAGAACCCCCTGTGAAGGGCCATTTGGAACCAGCGTTGGGGTGTCCTCTGTACTCTTTCTTATAAGCATGTCAATTGAAAAAATTATTAGATTTACTTATATATCTTAACCGGCTCCTGACTCTCTGTGGAAGTGGCTGTGGGAGTGGTTCAGCAGGACGTCATTCATCACATCGGCGACGCCTAGGAGGAATGTCATCATCGTCAACATCTGTAGGTTGCTCTTCCTCAAAATGAACTCGTCGTTGTGTTTCCAGTGCTGGCGTTGAAATATCCGCGAAGGCTACTGGAGGTCTTGACGATGATGCCTGGGCTTGGAGGGCTGGTCCTACTAATGTGGTCTAGAATGGGATATTTAAGTCTTGGGAGAGCTCACATTGGCCTCCAGGAGGTGTGACTGATCTCTGCTCATATTTGCATTCATGATTGCGCGTTTATATGAAAGAACTAGAGGAGAAAAAGGAATTAGATGTAGAGATAAAAGCTCCGACAGGAATCGAACTCACGGCATTGTATTGGGGACGAACAGCGTCGTATTGCGGACGAATAAACTTTATGTTATTGTTACTACACGGACTTCTAGTTATAACCCAAGCTCCGTGAGAATCATTGGCATGGGTTCAGACTATCCTACAGCTATTTGGCCTCCCAATATCTCAAAGGCTAGGTGTACGAATGGCTCTGAGCCGAATAGAGACTGTCTATTCGGGATTGCCGGGACAGGATTTCATATGCAGGGCTTGGATGAATATAACTTATCATTTCAAAAGATTAGATTATACATACTAGAATAGGATAAAGGATAAAAGGAACGTTTAGCGTCCCAGAAAAGCTTTCTATTGCACTCAACTAATTCTAAAAATCAAAAGACTACTAAAAACATTAAAATCTAAGACTACCAAGTAACATATAGGAAAGCCAGATGACAGCGCAACTACGATTAAGACAACGATTAATAGATAGAAGCAAAGTAGAAGCAAAGAAGCAAAGCCCATAAAACCAAAGAACATTTACCCAAAGGCTCAAAGAAGATGCAGCCCCACACAAAATGAGTTCCAGAAAACCCACCAAATTGTTACAATCCTCCTGCCTTCGGGCGATACTTGCAGCAGGTAACCCCTATCTTTGATAGCGATCACACTTTTCTTCTCTTGTACAAACAACGACAGCTGAGTATACAGACTCCTGTCTCGTACGATATCTCGATAAGCTCGTGAGAGACACTATGTCCTAGGCCCGATAATAAGTGTAAAGATAAAGTATATTGTAGGAAATAACTTAGATGGTTGCATGAAGAACCCTCAACCAAGAGGCCTTTTTTTTTTTTTTTTTTTTTTTTTATCTCAGTTTTGCATTTTATTCTTACAACTACCAGGAAAAACCAGACATGCAGCGCTAGCTATGGCCAAGAAAAACCTACGCATCTCTCCCCTCATGGGATCAAAGCCACGCCCCCAAGACCCTATGGTACGGGCCCAACTACACATCTCGCCCTCAAAAAAGTAAAATACTCTCGGCGAGCAAGCAGGAAGACGCAGAAAACCCTTCAGAAAGCTCCCTTGAACAAACGAAAGGATAACAAAGGAAAGCCTCGCACACGCGGGAAATGAGGGAAACTCCACTACACAGAAACACACAAAAGAATAGAACAACATCTCCGTAGGGGCAGTCTAAATAACTTAAAGAAGTCGGCGGCCGACATTACTCCAGACCCAGGGCATTGACATCGATCGAGGAGGCAGTGCAATACCACGACAGAGCGTAACCGAGTATGCGACAGTGGACAGCTGCGGGGGGCACAAGGCCAAGCGGTAGTAGGGTACCAGCCAGAAGAGGGGAAGTGTAGCTGTAACCGAGCAACAGGACGAAACCAAGAAAAGAGGATGAAGGGTAGACCCAAGTATCGTAGGAACTATCAGAAACGTGTGTGTGTCTGACAAGGCAGCCTCGAACGAAACGTAATCGAAGAGAGCAGAGAAATCGACCGTAGCCTGGTGAAAAATTTTCTCTTACTGCGAACCGTAATCCCAGCAGTCTGTAACATGGACGCGAGGGTGTTGCCAACTGTGCAAATGCTAAGCGAAAACGCAAAACAAGAGCGAAGAGAAGGATGGGCCAGGGCCTAAGAAACGGGTGCCCACGTCCAAAACTATCATAGGGGGGGGGTGCAGCTCACTCAGAGTGTGGGAGGTGGAAAGTGACGATGATTTCTCATGGTGTTGAGATTTCAATCGCCGGAGGTGTAGAGGAGATGGTTCGTGTCAACCAAGAGGCCTTTTGTTTTTTTTTTTTTGTATCATGTGCGATTGTATTTTAACTACTACAGGGAACAACGACTACATGTAGCGGTGGCTATGGTAAAGCAAAAACCCTCTGTGAAAAAGAAATCCTCCTCGGACCACCGGAAAAAACCATCATCCCAAGTTCCTCTGGTGTGGAACCAACCGCAGAATCCCGCCGTGAAGACAAAAAACCCCTATCGGCTAAGTAGACAACAGAAGTGAATCACCAACGCGACAGGCAGGAGACAACAGGAAAACCGGACCCGAAAACTCCCCCTTGACATAAAACAAAAGAAACCACATTAATATCCCAGAGTACTCTGACAGAAACCCGACCGTGAAAATTCAGCCAAAACTACAGAACACAGAACGGGGGGGACAGTAAACGCTAAACCCAAGCAAATCCGTCACATTACTCCGTAACCCAAGGCGTTGACATCGTCCAAGGAGGCAGTGCAATACCATGGCCGAGCGTAACCGAGGGCCGTGGCCGAGCCGAGCCACGGGGAAGGGGGTTGACCCAGGGGAAGTGGCAGTAAGAATGCCAGCTAATGAGTGGATGTTTGGCTGTAACCGAGCCACGGGACGGAACCGAGCGGAGGAGAGGAGGGGTAGACCCAAGTATCGTAGGAACTATCGGAAACGTATGCGTGTCTGACTAGGCAGCCTCGAGCGAAACGTAATCGAAGAGAGTAGAGAAATCGACCGTAGCCTTGTGAAAAGGTTTCTCTTACTGCGAACCGTGATCCCAGCCGTCTGTAACATGGACGCGTGGGTGTTGCCGACCGTGCAAATGCTAAGCGAGGACGCGAAACAAAAGCGAAGAGGGGGATGGGACAGGCCCTAAGAAATGGGTGCCCAAGTCCGAGTCTATCATAGGGGGGGGGTGCGGCTCACTGAGAGTGCGTTGGAGAAAGGATGGAACCGACGATAATTTCTCGTGGTGTTGAGATTTCAATCGCCGGAGGTGTAGTGGAGATGGTTCGTGTGTCAACCAAGAGGCCTTAAGGCTCCTCTTTTATATCCGTTCTTCCCACAACCCATGACTCATCCTTCGCGTCACGCATCCCTATGACTCATAGTGAGTCATAGTGTGAAATCCATCAGCTGACTCCTATGAGTCACTGCGCGCTAACAACCAACCAATCAAAACATAATAAACATAAAATGCGCGCAACTCGCGTCACTTGCGTGAAACCCATGACTCACAATTATGAGTCATGTGCGAAAGTCATAATCATATAACTACAATCGTGAGTCACGTCAAAACCCATAAACCAATCATAACAAAAGAATGACACGTTATTACGTAGTCATGTGAAATACCAAATCCTATGACTCATAAGCATGAGTCATGTGAAAACCTATCCTGCTAGTCACAGTTTGTGAAATTAGCTCCCTCTCTCCCTAGCATCGGTCCCACGATGCTCCAAGTCCTAAATCCGTCACCCGGCTTCCCCAGCGTCTCGCTTCCCTTCGCATTCTCTGAATGACGTCTTCGGAGTCTCTCTATCTCTTGCGTCCAACTTCGAGGGTGAGGTTCCCAACCTCCAGGGCTCGTTGTTGTTCCGAAATTTTAGCTTATTCATCTTCGATCAACGCCCGTTGGTCCTTGAGTCGTTCTTGGAGACAGTCTCGTTCGTTCAGCAGTTCTTCAATCTGTCTCTGTAAGGCTTCCGGGTCCGGAACTGTAGTCGTTTCTGAATTTTTGCCCCCCTCTTTAGCCAACTGTGTCCTCATGGTTTCCCTCGCTTTCCTCATTTTTTCATCCCTTTTCGTAAGGGGCTCCTTTCTGCCTTCCAACCTCGGGTAATAGCCGGCTTTGATTTTCTCATTCTTATGATACCGGCAGTCGTTCTGAAAACATTGTTCCCAATGTATCTTTTTGTGCTCTTCATTTGAGGTTCGTCCCTTCCGTTTTGGTTCTTTTGGGTACCACCCCTGTCCTTGTTTCTCGCTAAGGTGCACGAAGCACCCATCGTCATAACATGCTGTCCATGATAGTCCATTGTGTCTTGCCGTTTCAATGGCCTTCGCTTGCCTTTCGTCCAGTTCCTGTTCCGTTGGCATATTATAGCCCGGGCTAGTAGGCGGAAATGGTCCTGGGCCGGACTCGTTGTCTCCCCACCCTTGGTCTGGCTTGATTTCGACCTTGAGTTCTACCCAGTCTTGGCTTACCTGGGTATCGTTGGTGGAAGTGGTGGACTGCATGTTGTGCATTGTTGAAGTTTTCCGAGAAGTACCAGATTTTGTCGTATTCTGGTGAGTAACCTTTCCACTTGGCTCGGTATTGGAGCTTTCCGTAGTGGAGTCGAGAGTCGATAATCTCGTCGAGTTCGTATTCTTATTCGCCTTCGATCTCGATAGGCGGAGGAGGTTCTTGAATTTGAGAGGGAAATCGGTTGTCTTGGTAAGGTTCAAGTAGTGAGATGTGGAATGTGTTGTGTATTGCCATTGATGGCGGTAGACCCAGCTTATAAGCGCTCGTTCCAGCCTTTGCCAAGATTTTGAATGGTCCGATTTTCTTGTAATCTAATTTCTTTGATGGTCTTGTAGTTTTGATATTTCGTGGTAGTAACCACACCATATCTCCTGATTGTAGGTTCGGATCGGGTTTTCGGTGTTGATCGTAATATTCTTTTTGTCGTAATTGTGCTGCAACCATTTCGCTTCGTAATGACTCATGTAGTTGAGTCATTTCTTCTGGTTTCTTCTGATTTCCTTGGATCAGGTGTCCTATCATCTCGTATTTGGGGTTGATTCCGTAGTTGGCGAAGAATGGTGTGTTCTTGATCGTTTCTTGATAACCGTTGTTGTATGCAAACTCTGCCAATGGCAGATATCCGCACCAGTCATCTTGTTGGTAATTGATATATGCTTGTAGATATTGTTCCAATATCGCGTTTGTTCTTTCTGTTTGTCCGTCCGTTTGAGGGTGAAAAGTATTGCTTAGTCTTCGTTCAATTCCGAGTTCTTCCGTTGTCCTTTTCCATTGGTCGGATGTGAATAGTGTTCCTCTGTCTGTGATGATGTCTTGTGGTAGTCCGTGTAGCCTGACTATCTCTCTCATGAACAGGTTTGCAAACTGCCGTGCGTCCAGATCCTTCTTGCATGGAATAAAATGACTCATTTTGGTCATGCGATCAATGACCTCTAGTATCGTATCATATCCTTCTGATTTTGGAAGGTCGGTGATAAAATCCATTGCGATTGACTTCCAAGGTCTGTCTGGTGCTTCATTTGATTGTAGGAGGCCGTAAGGTGCATGTCTTACGACTTTGGTCCTCTGACATGTGTCGCAATTTTTGACGTATCTTTTGATAGTTTCCCTAATCTTTGGCCAATAATATCGCCTTCCGATAAGCTCGGTGGTTTTCGCCGTTCCTCCATGTCCCGCCTGTGGCTGATCGTGATGTTGGGAGATAAGAGTCGTCCTTATTCCTTCGTCCTCGGGGACCCATATCTTTCCCTGGTACTATAGGTATCCATCTTTCCATTGGCATAGCCCTAGTGCTATTCCTTTCAGCTCCTTCTCTCCTGTTTCCAGAGCTCGTCTAATTGTTTGGATTCCTTCGTCTATTTTCAATGCTTTTCGTATCGTTCCTTCGTCCTTGTCGTGGAACTCTATTAGTTCTATTCCTTCGATTATCGCTTCCTCCCAGAATTGCTATTTGGGTAATAATATTCCTTCTTGTTTCGACAGATGTTTTTCTTTTAGGGTTTGTATGTCCCCTGTTCTTACTATGAGTGCATCTGGCTTTTCCCCTTCTCTCCCCGGCCGATATATGATTCTGAAGTTGTATTGGCTCAGCTTTCGTATCTATCGTCTTTGTCGGTCCGTCAGGGTCTTGGTGGTCATGAATGTTGTTAGGTTTTTGTGGTTGGTGAAGACCTGGATGCGATATCGACTGCCTTGAGTATATCTTCTCTATTCTTCGAATGCCTGTACTACGGCTAATAGTTCCTTGTCATGTACATCGTAATTGAGTTGAGCGTCTCTCATCCCTTTAGATCGATAGGCCACTGGCCCCCATTTCCCGTCTTCGCATTGTTGCGATATTATGTCTGAGCATACGTATTTCGATGCGTCCGTTTCTATTTTGATTGGTCGTCTTGGATCGAAATGCATTAGTACCGGTGTCGTGGTGAGTGCCATTTGAAGTTCGTCAAAGGCTTGTTGTTCTTCGGCTTCCCATTTCCATTGGCCATTGTATTTCTTATGCGTCCGTTCATATAATGGTTTTGCTATTCTGCTAAACCCTTGTATGAATCTTCGGTAGAAGTTGCAGAATCATAGAAAGCGTTGAATTTCGGTTTTTGTCTTTGGTGGTTGCCATTCCCATATTGCCTGAGTCTTGATTGTGTGAACTTTGACTCCTTCCTGGCTGACCACGAATCCTAGGTATTCCGTTTCCTTTTTGTGGAATTCGCATTTCGAAGGTTTAACCTTCATTCCTGATAGTCGAAGAGCCTCCAGTATGTTTTTGACGTCCTTTTGGTATTGCTTTAGGTCATTCGAGTATATGAGGATGTCATCCAAATATACTATACAACACATGTCGATGTATCGTAGTAGTACTCTGTTGATCCATTTTTGGAATGCGGCCGGTGCGTTGCATAGTCCGAATGGTACCACCAGGTATTCATAAGTTCCCAGCTTGCTGCTCAAAGTTGTCTTATGTTCGTCTCCTTTCCATATTCTGATGTTATGATATGCATCCTTGATATTCAGTTTTGTGAAGTATTTGGCTGTGCTTAGTCGATCCAATGCTTCCCTTATTAGCGGTAGCGGGTATCATTCCTTTTTTGTGACTTCATTGAGCCCTCGACAGTCCACACACAATCGTAGGCTTCTGTCCTTTTTCTTGACGAACATGATTGGTGATGCCCTTGCAGCCTTCACTTCTCTTATCCATCCTCTCGCTTCGTTTTGTTTGATATATTTGTGTAGTTCTGTAACATTCCAGGTTCGTGAGGAGTGATGTAATAGGTGATGATCAATCTGTATAGTATATGAGAACATTCTTAGGCCATTCCTATGTTGTATACAGACAACGCTGCTCTCATACTATGTCGATCAGGAAAAGGGATAAAGAGTATCATTCAAGATAGCAGATAGGAAAGTACTTAGATGACTACGTAAGGGGCTAACTACAGGACCCAAGTCTCGCCTTTTATATCGGCGCCTATTCACATACCTAATCCTGGTGACTCATACCTATGAGTCACGCGCCCCTATGACTCAAGTGAGTCATAGTGTGAAATCCATCAGCTGACTCCTATGAGTCAACTGCGCAATATACCAAACTAATCATCGCACTCATTACTAGTTATGTGCCCAAAAGGGGTCACATGCGCAAGACCCATGACTCATAACTATGAGTCATGTGCGAAATACATATCAAGTGACCACCAAGTGTGGTCACGCGCATCACATAAACATATAACAATAATAACTATGGCCTGCAAGTGCGAGTCATGTGAGAGGAAACACAAACCTACTATTCATAATCGTGAATAGTGTGAAACCAATTCCTTCACTAGTCACCGTTTGTGACAAGTTCCTGGATCTCCTTGTAGCTGAGCGGATATATCTTCTTATCGGGTACTTTCTCGCCTGGTTCTAGGTTGATACTTAGGTCGATTCCTTTTCGATGTGGCGGTAGTGTTGATTTTTCTCCTTTTTCGAACACGTCGAGGTATTCATGATACTCTCTCGGTATTGTTTCCTGAAGGTTATATCTTTCTTCCTCCTTCTTCTTTTGTCTTTCCTTGATTGCCAATTCGGTACTGATATTGATCTTTTCCAAATTTATCTCGTCGTAGACCAGATCCCATCGTAGGATGCCCGTTGTTTCTCCTCTTCAGTAAAAGCTTCCAAATGCTTTGGCCGATATTTGGCCGATGTTGATTGGTCTTTCTTCCTTCTTCTGTTGGTTTGTGCTTCCGAATCCTTTCGTTCCTCGATCCGTTTTCTTTAGTTCCTGAACCTCCTGTAGTTCTTCCATATTGACTTTTTCAATAATCAATTGTGCGATCCGATCACCTTGTTCCACCTGGAACTGGTCGGTACCTTGGTTGACCAAGACCACCTTTATTTCCCCGGTATAGTCTGCGTCTATTACCCCCGCGTTGGTTGTGAGTCTATATCTGACTGCTAAACCACTCCGCGGAGTGATGCCCCCATAGGTGTTTTGAGGTAGCCGGATGGCTATTCTGGTTCCGACTGTTTTTTCTTCTCCTGCAAGTATACAGACTTGCTCATTGGCATACAGGTCGTATCCTGCTGCCTTCTTCGATCCTTTCGTAGGCATCCTAGCCTGAGGAGATAATCTTTGTACTTGGACTCTTTCATTTCTTTCAACCTGTACTTCTGAGTACTTGGTAATGAGATTTTCTTCCAGAGCTTCATCCTCTGGTACCGCATACGCAATGGGCGAACTGTTGAGACACCATGTCATACATCGTTCGCTATTAAACGTGATCTTTTTCTGATCCCAATTGATTGTGGGGTTGTGCGTTCGTAACCATGGCATTTCTAGAATGACTTCATAGTTTTGGAGGTTTCCCACTTGAAAGGTTGCTAATTCCCTATGGCTGTTGATATCCATAGGTACTTTCGCCATATGGGTAACTGGACCCATGGCGCTTGGCTTTCCATCCGCAAGGTAAATTTCCCTGCTTTTCTTGGCATTAGTTTTCGTAATTCCGTGTTTTGTGCATATGCCTTCGTCAATGAAGTCTTCAGTAGCCCCTGAATCGATCATCGCATTTATCGTAACTGATTCCTGTTTTCTGTGCAGTTGTATCTTGATCATAATATGATCGTTTTCCCGTTCGAGTGATTCTGTATAGTTGAGTGCCGTATAGTAATTTTCCATGATGATGGATTTTTATTCTGGTCTGTCCCTAGTACCATCACTTACTGGGGACTTTCTTCGTTTCCCGATTGCTCAGAGTCCTCCTTGACCTCGATCTCCTTGATGCTTGATTATGCTGCCCAAGGTCCCACTCTTCTCCTGAACTCTCCCTGTTTGGGCGTCGTGGTATAGTTCCTTCCGTCTCTTGGTCGATCGCAGTTCCGTACTTGGTGTCCTGCCCCTGCGCATTAGAGGCATAGTTTTTCCCTTATTCTTCTTTTGAATTCCTCAGGGTGTAGTCTTGGTTTCCTTCTTGTCGCATCCAAATCTATTGGATCTCCTTCTGAAACGTTGTTGTTTGTCGGTTTGAAGGTTCTGTTTAGATTTCGTGGTATGCTTGTTGTCCTTTCTGTGGTTCCCTTTTTTTGGATATGTTTGACCGTGGCCAACTTGGTTTCTTTCTTGATTGTCCATTTGGCTAATGTCTCTGTGCTAACAAAATCAGCACTATCTACTCCCCATGCTTCTTGGAGTGCCGTGTTCATCCCTGTAAGTAGGCATTCTCCTGCTGTATGGTCGTCCAGGTCTGCTTCCGTGGCTGCGAGTCGGAATTCGTTCCAGTATTCTGTCATGGTTCTATTCCCTTGTCGTAGCTTTTGTATCTTGAGCCTTGCTTTTCCCATAGCGTCGATGGCTCTGAATTGATTCTTGACTTCATCCACAAAAGCTTCCCATGTCTCCCATTCGTGAGAGATTCGTCCTTTCACATAGGGTGTAATCCATGCTCCTGCATCCCCTCTTAGGAGGCTTGAGGTATAAAGGATCCTGTCGGCGTAATGGCCTTCAGTCCATCCCACCGCTGTGAAGTAGACCTTCAGTTATGCCAGCCATCCTCGTAACTTGGTTCGTTCTCCCGTGAACGTTTCTGGTTCTTTGATCTTTGGTCTTCGATTGCCTCCTGTGAGGTTTGCTATAATCTGCTGAAGTTTGTCCGTATTGAGATCCGGTACCTGGATACCAGCATTTCCTGTACCTGCCGTCCCTTCTTCCGTCGTATTCGCTGTTCCGGTTGCTAGTGACATTGTTTTTCGTCGAGTTCCCCCTGGTAGTGTAGTTGCTTCTGACCCAGCTGGTGATACTGGTTCTAGTGTGTCTGGGCTAGTTGCCCTTGATTCTCCTAATGACTGGTCCAGTGCTTCTCCTAGTGCAGTAGTATCAAATGCGGCTACTTCGATGTTGTCTTCTTGTGGTGATTCCGTTGTGTCTGTTTGTGGTTAAGTGCTGCTTGAGTTTGATGCAACCAAATGTTACAATCCTCCGGCCTTCGGGTGATACTTGCAGCAGGTAACCCCTATCTTTGATAGCAATCACACTTTTCTTCTCTTGTACAAACAACGACAGCTGAGTATACAGACTCCTGTCTCGTACGATATATCGATAAGCTCGTGAGAGACACTATGTCCTAGGCCCGATAATAAGTGTAAAGATAAAGTATATTGTAGGAAATAACTTAGATGGTTGCATGAAGAACCCTCAACTAAGAGGCCTTAAGGGTCCTCTTTTATATCCATTCTTCCCACAACCCATGACTCATCCTTCGCAGCACGCATCCCTATGACTCATAGTGAGTCATAGTGTGAAAGCCATCAGCTGACTCCTATGAGTCACTGCGCGCTAACAACCAACCAATCAAAACATAATAAACATAAAATGTGTGCAACTCGCGTCACATGCGTGAAACCCATGACTTACAATTATGAGTCATGTGCTACAGTCATAATCATATGACCACAATCGTGAGTCATGTCAAAACCCATAAACCAATCATAATAAAAGAATGACACGTTATTACGTAGTCATGTGAAATACCAAATCCTATGACTCATAAGCATGAGTCAGGTGAAAACTTATCCTGCTAGTCACCGTTTGTGACACAAATAGATAGAAACGAGAGCAAAACAAAGTAAGAAAAAACCCATGAAACGAGAGACATCAGCAAAAAAACAGCTTGCCCCCTGTGCCTCATGTCGTTGAGTTTTACGTTTTGGGGCATCGTGAGTCCTATGATCACGATATTAAAAATCCCGTTAGTTTTACTAAAGAAGATGATATTAATTCTGTTTTCTGCAAAATATGAGCAATTTTTGTTAATAACTCACGGACTTTTTACATACCGAAGTTGAGAAATTTGAGTTCATAACATACAACTTTGTAATGTAAAATGTCCATGAGATATTGATAAAAATAGCTCATATTTTACTAAAATTAAGATTAGTATCTGATCATTAGGGGATACAATCGGAAGCATCATGATTAACCGGGGTCACTCGCGATTAGCCAAAACGTAAAACTCAACGACATGGCTCACCGTGGAGCACAAAAGACAGATTTTCTTTTTTGCTGATGGAGAGTCCACCCAAAAGACCCAAGAAGATACTACCCGGCACAAACAAGCCCCAACCCCCCCCGGCGCTGAACCCATAGATAGAAATGAAAGCAAAACCTAAGAAAGCCAGCAAAACAAAAGAAAAACCCACCCAAAAGCCCAAAGAACACTCTGCCTGGCACAAACAAACCCTAGGCATTGCCCTCATTACCCCCATTGCCCCCATTACCACCATCACCCCCACCGTTATCATCAGCACCTTCATCAATAGTGTCATGTACTGACACCTCACACCCGGGAGGTAGGATCCCTGGGGGAAGAGGCACCATTGGGACATCTTGTCCTGCATATCCGCTGATATACGCTGGCCCCAGCCTCACTCGAGCACGCAAAATCAGTTCCTGGGAGTGGGTCTGGAACCTAATAACCCTATGATTATTGCTCAGAATTCTCCTCTGCCAGCCGTTATGGGACCTAGAAAAGGCCCTTCTGCGCCTTGCATGGCGCTCCACATTGTCCTACTCATTAGAGTCAGATTCTGGCTCAGTGTAGAACTCAGCGATGTCGAATTGGCCAGGGAAGAGATAGTTCCAGCTGTCCCAACAAGAGGTGTATTGGGACGAACAGGGTCCTCACCATCAGGAGGGGCAACAGCTGCTTGGTGGAGGAAGCAGGCGACAGTAAGGGTGGAGCACTGGCAGAGGCGAAGCCAGGCATTGACCTGATCAGTATCGATCAACTCGATATGGTCAGTGCTATCCGGAGTGATATTCAGGCCTTGAATGTCACGGAGAATTCCAATGAACTACCAGGGGTGCTCGCCGTCCTCTATGTACCGAATGGCAGCTTCACCAAGCTACTGTAAAGTGTAGTGCCTGAGAACTGCCAGCCAACTCTTGTTTGGCATAGCGTTATTACCACGGTTTATCTATGGGAGCTGGTGACCCTGCTCAGGCTCGGCACCTGTGGTCGAAATGAATATTGTTCGTATCGGTTTCTCCTTGTGAACAGTCAGTTGGGGACGAGCAATGGCCCTTTCGTCTCTAGATTCTGATCCAGATGCACCCTCAGCGCCCCCATCTCCCCACTCTTCCTCGGCATCGGAATTAAGTCTGGCATTCCTACGAGACTCAGCTGTCATCTTCAGGACGTCCATGATGAGAGCATCCAGAGCATGGTGGAAGGCCCGATGTTGGCCGTTCTGGGGGAGTTGAATTTGCCTCGGAAGCCTCTAAGGGCAATGTGTGCGACGGTCTCGGTCCTAACTTCATTCCACAAAGTATCACAGGCCTGCGTGGGAGAGGTGATATTGCCCTCGTTGCACTTCTGGAGAATGTATGTGCGAACGGCGCAGTATCTCCTCACTTCCATAGTTCGTCCCTTACCAGTGAGGTTGAGCTCAGTCCGGAAGATGGCAGTAGTGATACAACCATGACCACGAATCGGAGACATGCTATTAACCAATTAGATTCTCTGTAAAAAAGCCTAAATGCGAGTTGCAGAAGACTAACCTGAATTAGGCGAGGATGTTCTTGGCGTGCAAAAGAAGACGGGAAATCCCAAAGAAATCTAGCGAATAGTGATCAGTAATCATTCCATGTTGGGATAGGTGCAAATGAGACAAAGAGAAGACTAGCTATAGGGGGGGATAGCAAGCGAAAACGGAGAGCTGCTAGTGTATCTAGAGAATAGTGGTCAGCTATCGTTTCACATTAAGGCTTTAGAAGAGCTAGTATGAGCTGTGTACAAGTTTATTCAAGAACTTACGCAGCCCTTCATTGTGCCCCAAATGGAAGTGAGAAAGACTAGGCCTCGGGTGGGTATCTCTAGGAGGCCGAGGAAGGAAGGAAAGAGACCAATTGTGGTACAAACTTACTTTTAGGAGGTATAAGCGATCAAAAAGCTTCGTTTCAATTAACAGTAAGTTACCGGTATTCTATGGATATCAATCAGTATAGCCTACGAAAGGCCTGAGAAGCGGTCATTTTGGACATTAGGAACCCTGGACGAGACTTACCGGTATAGTTAGTGTGAAATATGAGTGAGACTGTATGATCGCGGAAAACAGTTCTCGTTTATATATAATGTATCATTGTGAAGGGAAAAGTTGCTTTTGGAGGATAAGGAAGGACGATGAGAAGCTGTAGATTGATTAGAAGGTAATAAAGGAGTGGAAAAGGAAAATCACGGGGTAGCGAGGGGTTTATATAAGCAAGAGCGTACTATTCAAGCTGTTTGTCGTAGTATCAAGAGTTCTAACAACTCAGACCAGTCTGAAAGAGACTGTTAAATATCCCAACTTGAACGTAGAATGTCCTTCTGTGCTGTACAAAAAAAAGTACAGATGTACAGTTGCCATGAGGCAAACATGTAACAAGGTAAGCTTGTACACTTGAAAAGATTGGTTGAACAAACATGAACAAGTTTTTCAAGAGTGCTTTAAGGTACAACGATATAATAGGCAAGCTTGTGACTACCCCTGATTTCTTGATGTGGGTTCGGATAAGGAATATTAGGGCATGGTAGATGAGCGCTTGCCATTAGGTTTGGCCCTCTCAAAGTCTGCAATACGCCGAATAAAGTACACCTGAGGTTTAGGGTATAATTCACATTGCTTATCATTTTTTCAAAAGTAATCGTAGATATTAATATTAAGTAAGGTCTTCTCAAGATTTGTAGGAGTCTGTCGTGGCCCTGGGCCATCGTTCATGTTCATGCCCGCAGGACCTCCAACGCCCTACCTGGATTTAGTCTCAAAGCTAATGTAAAAATAGAGTTTTGAGCTGCAGAACATCATTCAAGTACGAGTACTAGTACAATCCTGCTCAGGAGAAGGTGAGACCGACCTGAACAGTTGGCCTTTGAATTACAAACAGGCCACACAACACATCTTGAAAGTTTTTCAAGTTCTCATATTTTTTCTATCCCTTGAAATTTCTCGAATTTACTAAACAGACTGTGTAACGACAAATTTTGTCCTATTTGCACCTTTTTGCGTACAATAACATCTGTCTATGGCACAGTTCCGGTCAAGAACTAGTTATTCAATTACCACACGCGTTCAAGCACAGTGAGATCAGTCTTGCAAAGTAAGTTTGATTTTTGCATCTCTTTTGTGCTGTGTATCAAATCTAATTTCTTGTAGAATGGTACAAGAGTCTCAATGCCCGTACTGCAGAAGAAAATACAAGTCAAGTACCTGGTACTGGAGGCACGTGGAAACAGTGCATTTTGACTTTGTATAGCCTATTTGCGACGAAGAACGGTATGCACGAATCCCCCAGCCTGGTGACTCTGACCTAACCTCCAATCTACTCGGGGAAGAATTTAGTACGGCTGAAACAAATATTGAAGCAAATGAGTTTGATCTCTACGTAAACACTGCTGATTCAGATATGAAAAGTCTTAATCATTCGGATACTAAGGAAAGTACACCATTGGTTGGACTTCCGATACCGATGACGCACCCCACTGCGGGAAGGTCACTACGGGATATTGTACAGCCTGAAAGATCTGAAGATGAGATGTGGTCACCATTCAGAAGCAACCATGACTTTGAGCTTGCTCAGTGGTTTATTGAAGCAAAGGTACCAAAGGATCACATGGATAGATATTTCAAGAAGGACTTGGGGCCTGAGAGCAGTAATATTAACTCTGCTAATCGGGTCCTTGATGCTGCTAATCAGTTGGAATCAGGTATGGGAATGAACAGCTGGAAAGTGGGGTTTGTATCATTAGCAAAGCTGTAAGTAAATGGACACTACAAAGTCCTATTCTAACCGAAAGTAGGAAATTTCGGACGGGGAAGTACCAGACAAAGCTTCTGTAACATAGAAATTCTTTTTCCGCAATCCTATTGATTGTGCTAATTATTTACTTGGTCAAAGATGTTTTGCTCAAGATTTAGTTTACGTCCCTGTGAAGGAATGGAATAGCGAAGAACTACCTCAGAGAGTTTATTCGGAGATGCATAACGCTGATTGGTGGTGGGAGACACAGGTAGATTTAAATACGACGTGCTACGGCGCTTCCATATGGTTTACTAGAACACAAAATTAACAGCCAGTAAAGGATGAATTATCGGATAGAGCAAGACTCATACCAATTATATATTCCTCAGACGTTACTTGTTTGACCAATTTCTCGGGGGATAAGAAAGCCTGGCCAATCTACATGACAAATAGAAATATCCTATCGAGTATAGGGAATAAACCCTCGAAACATGCAACCGTTCTTTTGGCGGTTTTGCCCGTCGCTCCAAAGATGCTGGGCGTAGCAGCAAGAGATGCACGGCAAAGGCAGATCAACAATGAAATTCTTTATGATTTGATGGAAGCGATCTTTGTGCCAATTGTTACACTAGGGAACTCTGGACTTGAGGTTGAATGTGCCGATGGAAAGGTCTGATTGTATTTCTTACGCCTCTCAGCGTGGATTGCGGATCACTTAGAACATGTAACATTGCACGGTATTCAACAAAATCAGTGCGCTGTCTGTGACATTCGACTAGAACGGCTAGGGTCCCATTTGAGATGTTCTGTAGCCAGACGAGATTATGGGAAATCGCAATACATCAGCAAAAAAAAAATCTGTCTTTTGTGCTCCACGGTGAGCCATGTCGGTGAGTTTTACGTTTTGGCTAATCGCGAGTGACCCCGGTTAATCATGATGCTTCCGATTGTGTCCCCTACTGATCAGATACAAATCTTAATTTTAGCAAAATATGAGCTATTTTTATCAATATCTCATAGACATTTTACATTACAAAGTTGTATGTTATGAACTCAAATTTCGCAACTTCGATATGTAAAAGGTCTGTGAGTTCTTAATAAAAATTGCTCATATTTTGCAGAAAACAGAATTAATATCATCTTCTTTAGTCAAACTAACGGGATTTTTAATATCGTGATCATAGGACTCATGATGTGCCAAAACATAAAACTAAACGACATGAGGCACAGGGGGCAGGCTGTTTTTTTGCTGATGCTATCTCTTCAACAAATACTGTGAAAACGACTAGCAGGTCAAGTAACAACTAACAGATTGTGGTTTCAAATTGCTTCCTAGTGTCTTTTGGGGGCTTTCAAACGTTCAGCAATCCAACCTGCCCAAACCAGATATTCGCCATGTTGTGTAACTGGGAATATTCGAAACACACCTTATGAATTGGGTTATTGGATTTCTAAAGAAATACAAACAGCTACAAGTATTTGATGCTATCTGGAAGAGTTTAGATTTTATCCTGGCTATTCCGCGCCGAACAAAGAGTACAGTCAGATCTCTCAGTGGACCAGAAAAGAGATAAAGAATCTGGTTAAAATGATACTACCATGTTTTGAAGCCTCCCTACGTCATCCGAGTACCGCAGAATGTCCCATATTCACCAAAGCCCTAACCTGTATTCGGTCAATTGGCAACTTTACTCTAATGTCACAATATACAAGCCATACCAATGCGACGATTCAATACCTCCAACAGTTCCTTAAGGCCTTTCATGATCACAAAGTCGTTTTTAAGGAGTACTGAAAGGATAAGTCCACTGCCAGGAAAGTGAGAGAGGTTACAGCCAGAATTCGAGGTGAGCATAGTAAAGTACATAATCAACACCACCTTTTAGGGGCTACATTTGCCAAAAGACGTCGCATTGCGGACAAGCAATGTCGCGATTTAGATAGAATTGTTGCAGATATATATGATAAGGATGTAGACTTTAACTTTGTTAAGATATATAGATGAGGATGTAGACTTTAACTTTGTTAAGATACATCTGTTGAGTCACTTCGGGGACCATATATGGCGCTTCGGGAACATTCCAATATATTCTACCGAGTCGGGTGAAACAAGTCACAAAACAATGATCAAGGAGGGCTATCAGCGGTCAAATAAAAACGATGCAAGCCAACAAATACTACGATCATATTCTAGACTTGACAGCTTCAAAATTCATGAAATAAATATCCAAGCAGATCTATCGCGTCCGATTCGAGACGAAGTATGCGACAAACAGCACAAATGGCAAGTCAGTTCAGTAACTAAACAACCAATGGGTTTCACACCAACCGTGGAAATCATTTACCAGCTCTACCAGAGTTTGAGAAATTTTCCAGATCTTTTAATTGATTATTATCATTGGAAGTCGTCTGTGAGCCAACATTTTGATCTGGATTCGGTTAAACAGTTTCCTATTCAGATATGTCGGCTTTTACATATCCCTGTAGAGAACTTTTAGGATGAGAGAGAAGTAACTTGGCACCTTCTTCGGTGTACTGAAACCCAGCGTTGGAGATCAACAGCACAGAGCAGGAATAATTGGATATGGGTGGATTCAGTTAATAGAAGTATTTATGAAGCACCAAAAGGCTGTTATCCGGCCCGCTTGGTTTTGATAATGAAAGTTCGAGACCCAAGAAAGGGTTTAGTAGATAGACTGGTATTAGTAGATAGACTATATGTTGAGAACTCAGGAAAGCTCAATGATATAATAGGACTTGTTACCGTTACTTTGGGGACGGTGAAAGGCCTAAACGGAACAATCGAGATAGTCGTTAGTATCAAACGGATCATGGGCATGGTGCATTTACTACCCGAGACTACTAGTACCGATAACAACCGCTGGTATGTAAATAGTAGGATTGAATAAGAAACATTTAATAGAATTTATTGAAAACTTTATAGTAGAAAGAAAGAAACAAAAAATGGTATGTAGGGTACACGTAGTGGTGCATTTTGAGACACCTAAGGATATCAATGGTGAACTAACTGAGGCGACAAATAGGAGTGGTACAGAAAGGCAAAGTGAATCATGAATGTCAGGAGAAGGACGAGAGGAAGCACAAAAGATATGGGCTTCAGTGAAATAAAACAGATTTGGCATGCATACTTTGGAAACAGAAGGGTGTGTAGGGCCGGTACTACAGGGGTAGAGAGTAGATATTATGACCTGAAGAATGTCCCCGAGGGGACGAAATCCATAATGGAGAAATCAAGGAAAAGAGAGAGAGAGCAAAGTACGATATGGGACACTGAGAGAGACGAGGTTGTTCTGAACACGCAACAGGGGTAGAGAGTGCATGTTATAACGTGAAGAATGTCCCAAGGGGGACGACTTCCATAATGGAGAAATCAAGGGGAAGAGAGAGAGCACAAAGTGTGATATGGGACGCTGAGAGAGACGAGGTTGTTCCGGAGGCGCACAAGGGGTAGAGAGTGCATGTTATGATATGAAGAACGTCCCCAGGGGGACGAAATCCATAACGGAGAAATCAAGGGGAAGGGACAGCGCTAAGGGCATGATACGATGCTGAGACAGGCAAGGTTGTTCTGGACACGCACAGGTACAAAGCGGACGCACAACAGCCAAAATGGCCGGGATGGAAATGCAAAAAAAAACAGGGGTCAGTTCATCAGCAAAAAAACAGCCTGCCCCCTGTGCCTCATATCGTTGAGTTTTACGTTTTGGCGCATCGTGAGTCCGATAATCGCGATATTAAAAATTCCGTTAGTTTGACTAAAGAAGATGATATTAATTCTGTTTTCTGCAAAATATGAGCAATTTTTATTAAGAACTCACGGACCTTTTACATACTGAAGTTGAGAAATTTGAGTTCATAACATACAACTTTGTAATGTAAAATGTCTATGAGATATTGATAAAAATAGCTCATATTTTGCTAAAATTAAGATTTGTATCTGATCATTAGGGGACACAATCGGAAGCATCATGATTAACCGGGGTCACTCGCGATTAGCCAAAACGTAAAACTCAACGACATGGCTCACCGTGGAGCACAAAAGACAGATTTTTTTTTTGCTGATGTTAAGCGAGACCTCCTCGCTAGTAGAGCAAGCTAGGAGCCACCTGCAAAAGAGGACGATAAATGGCGCCGAAGGCATGTATGGGGCTTTCAGAATGCCTGTTGGGTCTTTAGGAAAGGCAGTAAATGTATGAGGGACAGGAGGGACCGGGGGAGGTGGTATTACTAGCAGATACAGGGAGATATGTAAGTAATACATGAGGGAGAATTGTTTTTGCTGATGTAATCTACTAGGCTAAAATATGCTTGAGCAGGTTTCATGCTTGAGCACTCAGTAATACTTACCAAATGCTCGAGCATTCTAGCATAGGAGTTCCTCAAGCCTGCTCATAGCTATTAGTACAGGCTAGCTCAAAGTAGGCCCACTCTATTGCAAGGCTTGCCCTAAACTCAGGGAAATTTCTAATTTATATTGAGTGAGGAGTGAATATATTTAGCACTATTTCCTCTAACACTACATACTAGTACCTTGTTTTCATACCGATATGAATCCTCCAGGCATACCAAGAATTACTTTCAAGAAGGTTGTTAAAATAATATCATTCATATAATTTTTCCCAATTAACATTCTGGCAGCTCAGAATACTCTATCTTAGTTTACAAAAATGTAAGCCCCAGAATCTCCTACATTTGCAAATATTAGTTCATCATCTATGATCGCAATCTCATAGGTGCTCTGGTCATCAATCCAGTGCTGCAGTAGGTAGCTATTCACATAACCTGTTCAAGTACTGGTAGTACACTCTATTTTTATTACCGTAGCCATGGGAACCATGTTAGTAGATTCCTCTACTACTTGGCCATCATATATATTCACCCCATATCTATGTATTATTGGTGGAATTAGTGGTTTTACATACATATGGAGTAGAAATATGAAATAATGATTACCAGTCTAAGTAACATGAGAAGATACATTAATCTGGTCTCATTTCCTATATTTTCTCCACTCCAATACACGGCAGCCTATTCTCTATTAGGTTTGGATTATAATTAAAGAAAAGTTCATTCCAGTTCTTGATATGGTAGGCAAATACCCATCCAATTAGTATTCCATCCTGGACACCTTTTCAGATTTGAGAAGGTCTTGAAAAATCTTGGTATTTGATATTTAAGTTAGATAAGTTCTCTTGAAAGTGCTATGAGCATCTCACCAATGACATGCATTGAATGTCTTTTCTATTACTAAAGTGAAGGTGCTTAGCATTCAGACAAAAGACTTGTATTACAAAACAATCAGACAAAGTGCCCAGTTATCTCCAATGTTAATAGTGAGTACATAGTGCTGTCGATTTCTACTCTCAGCACGTAATAGGCTGCTGTGAGGCTAAAAATTCCACGTAGTATTACTGCTTTACTCAAAAGCCCACTAATGCTACCTGCATTTTTGGTATCCCCTACTCTATAGTTAGAATCTTGTCTGAATATGGATACAACTCACCAACCTTCAACTTCAATTGATATCTCTTCTGGTATTAACTGGTGGAAATAATTCACTAGTGTTTCCTTCTATCTATTTTTAAACCTATTTATTAGCAGGACCCAATCCTGCCTGATCAACATTCATACCTCTAATAGAGGTGGTGGTAGATTCATCAGCTCAAAAGTAGGAGGTGGGATGCCAAACAACAACATTGGGATAATAGGACCAGTGTCCTCTATGATCTCAGCCAGGATACTATATGCATTCTGACAGTTGACTTTTCTGAGAACTGAGTTGATGTAGGAGGATATTGCCAACAAGTTATACTCGGATGTATGAGGGAAGTGGGTTACTCTCGTGTCTTGTAACCCATCAATAGCAATTCTGGGTATTGGTAGATGATCAACTTGTTCGATGTTAATCTAATATATACTGGACAATGGATCTGATATGTACAATATTTTACCATCTGATAAGAGTTCTCCCAACCTTGACCCACATGTGATACAATTTCGCATTTTCCTCATATTACCACCCCCCCTCCACTTTCCCTCATCCTTTTTCTCTGTTCTCTTTCTACACTGTCTCATTCATCCTTTCTTCTCTCCTTCTTCTTTCTGTCTATTGCTTCAATATATTCTCCAACCTTTTTCTACCTTTCTTTTTCAAATAATTCTTTCCTTTACTATTCCTGGAATTTAATTTCCTACCCTCTTCTGCCCTCACTATTTCTACATTTCCTTTCTCTTTCTATTTGCTCTTTCTCCTCTTTTTCTCCTTTTTTCACTTTTCTTTCCTATTTTTCCTACTATTCACTCTTACCTATTCCACACCTTTGTTGTTTTCTTTCTTCTTCTCTGTCTATTATTCCTCACTTAGGCCTATCCCCCCCTCCCTACCCCAACTATTATCATTCCACTATTCTCTTAATTTCTATTTCGCTTCTCTTCTTCCTTCCCCTTCTCCTGTTTCCACCATTCACTTCGCCCCTCCTGTTTACCTTCTATGCACTCTTGTCCCCTTTATCCCTTCTGCCTACTTTTCTATCCAGTTATTACTCCCCTCCCTACAGTATTTTGGATCATCTAACTTATAGAAATTCAATCTGAAACAATGCAATAGTGTGGCCAGTATCGTAAAGAGAGGCCTAAGGAAGACTATAATGGCATTAGAGGAGGCCGCTTGAAACACTCATGTAGGCAGTATTTAGTTAGTGTTTCTCTTCAGATTTTATAATTTCTTAGATATTCTTAAGAAGACCTACTAACAATTTGTCAACTAATTGTAGAATTGGAAATAGACTTTAAGAAGGCAAGTGCATCTATGCCATCTAGATGCTAATATTGATTAGATTCTGGTTCGCCAAAGGTACTCACCCTACCAGTATATTAAAGAGCTAGGTGAATTTGATTGGGATGGCAGCGGACACCTGCTATTAGTATGTAGGGAGTACATGGTAAGTGATTGTGCAATAAAGTGAATATTGGAGTTTGACAGTTGGATAAAGCTAATAAGTTACAATGTCTTATAGGGAGCTCTTTATGCAGGAAGAACATATACAGGCCCTGCACCCTTACTACAGGTAGTGCCTGATGCGACTCTCCTAGCTCAAGAACAGGAAGACTAACGGGTTCTACTACAACAACCTTTGGCCTTCCTGCAACATCGAGTAAGATGGACAAGTCATATTCTGAGGTCCCTGGACATCAGATGTAGCCACTACAACACTCTGCATTGGGCAGAGGAGAGGTCTGCTAGAGTACCACAGAATGGACTAACAAGCTACTTCTCTCGTTGCATGCATAGCAAGGTGCAGATTGAGCTCATGAGACCACAGCCAGAATCCCTGAATAGCTTGATGAGTGGACTTGATACTTATTCAAGATCATTTAGGGATAATCAGTGCAGATAGAACCTTCTATTTGCCTTCACCTCCATTCAGTACAATATAGATGATCGCCCAAATATGATTGGAGGTAGGTTTCAGATATTCCAGGTTCATGGAGCAATTTATCATGTACAGGGACCTTTGGCACCAAGGCCGGGGGAAGATACACTGTATTCACAGATATATCTCTATAATCCTAGGTTTACTGTACAGGCACACTCAAGGTGAAATCAGGAATTAGATACTAATCTGATTCTCGCCCTGACCTAGATGCTAGACCAGTATTGCCCTTCTGTCCAAGTATACCTCTTTGCCAATGAGAGGTATGCACAGATAGCAGCAAGTGAAGATAATTTCCGGGTCATCCTGAATCTACAATTGAATCTGGTTGTGGAGACAGGAGTAGATCACAGATGTGAGAACCTTCCTACTGTAGATAAGGTAGCAATGATTCTACTAGAGGATTATACCACATAGAGCTTTAGAGATATTGTTTTAGCCGAGAGGGTTAACAGGGTTAATAGAGTAAATTGTTTTACTAGGATTGACCCCACTCATGTCCTTTATATTCCCCTCCACTATGTGCTACTGTTCCCCTACGGTGAACCAGGATGGCACTGAAAAATGACCCTTAGGAATCAGAAAGGTGTATGCAGGAACTAAAGGCTTGAACACCGGGTATATTACTATAGATTCAAGTTATATACTAGACCTGATAAGCCCACTACTCTCTTCTATCCTGAGTGCCTATTTCAGCAGTTCATTGTAGATGTGTGGGCTCTCTCTAATCAAAACAAACTCAGGTGGATCACATCTCACCAGGACAATATCCGTGTAGAGCTTTACAATAGTCTTGCAGATATCCTAAAAGTAGGAGATATTGATATCTTGTAGGTTGGAAGACGGGTAGTTCTGCCTTCCAGCCATTTAGGAAGTGATAGATTTATGCAGCAGGTGTATAAGAATAGTATGGCCATCATGTGTCACTTTGATAAGCTCTCCCTCATTGTCACTTTCACTGCCAATCTCAAGTGGGTAGTGATTGAATGCGAACTACTATATGGGCAGACGGTAGGTGACCGGCCTGAACTTGTAGTGCAAGTATTTAATCTCAAGTTACGTGACTTGCTTGACCAGATTAGGCACAAAGAGGTGTTTGGCCCATGGCTGGGTTGGGTCTGGACGATTGAGTATCAGTAGTGCGGTCCGCTGCATCTCCATCTTCTGGTATTCTTGAGGACCGACTACTAATTTATTACAACTAGCAATATTGACTGCTTTATTAGCGCAGAATTACCAGCCGAGGATGATGCAATCAGGCATTAGCTCCATAGTATTATCCAGTCCACAATGGTGCATATGCATTGCATGATAGGAACTCATCTAACTCCATGCATGCAGGGTGTAAATCTGTTACGGGATAACTAACTCAAAGGAATAGAGAAAGCTAGGCCGTATGGTATTCGAGATAACGGAGGGAAGTCAGGAAGGCTGAGGTAATGATAGTTCGATAAAGGTAAAGTAATAAAGTAGAAGCTCTCGAATTCTAAACTCAATAACTTGTTATATTGTTAAGGTCTCTTCTCCATTGCTTGATTTTCTCAAACTCCAAGGGAATAGCCCTTACTACTTATACTAAATTCTCGCTACTTCCTGTTTCCTAACAATCATGTATCTTTCTAAGATTTCAGCTTCATCAAAGGAAGTGCGAACACTGTTTGACCCTGAACAATTGCCCCACTCGAACTCAGAGAACTCCTGACATCTATTTCATCTAAGGGTGTCTCCACTCCACGAGTAGATAGTCTTCGATCTCTTCGCCTTAATAGACTAAGTTCATATATGCGGTCATAGTGCCAACATACTAATAGTTTTTTATTGTGATCTATCGAGTGATCCGTTCGAATAGCCAGATAATAACACATAATGCATAATGTGTATATGCAACAGATAAGAAGTAAAGTATCCTCACTTTATCTTTCCAATCAATAATCAACTTCATGGAACGTGAGTTCTTCCAGTATCCTGAGTAGTCAACATAGATGCCTCTAGTTGCTCCTACTATGGTGAGTTGAGGTCGGACATACACTCCTCCATTATAGTGGTGCAGCCTCTACTAATAATACTGGCGAGCTATTCTCGTATGCGTAACAAAATCCAGCTGTAGGTAGAGTCTGCAAAAAGGGATATCTACGCCAATTTCACAAGAAGACTATTATTAACTAGAATGGATATCCTACTTATAGCAGGCGTAATATGGGACAATCCTTCAGTATATCACTGCCAAGGAGAGGACCTGCTATAGAGGCAGTTGTTGATACCCGTTGGCTAATACCCTATAGTCTCTACTTGTCCCTCCGCTATAAGGCACATATCAATGTGGAGGGTTGTGGGTCATTCCATGCAGTCAAGTATATTCATAAGTATATCTACAAAGGTGGAGATAGGGTGATAGCTGTGTTAAACTCTGAGTAGAATGAAATCAAATGCTACCTTCATGGTAGGTATGTCGGCCTCACTGTAGCTGTATAGCCTTTGTTTGAATTCTCAACACATGGAGAGCAACTGCCTGTGATCCCGCCCATCTTACATCTTCCTGGTCAACAACTAGTGTACTTCTCTAATATTGAGAATCCTGAACGTCTCTGTGAGCATATAGAGAGCTCATTCTCAACTCTTGTTGCATTCTGTAGATATAATACTGAGGATGAAGATAGTAGGGTCTACTTGTATAAAGAGTTCTCAGAACACTTTGTCTATAAGGCAAAGGTAGGATGGAAACCAAGGCAGCGGGGCTTCTCAGTTGGCCGTATATATTCTGCAAGTCCTTTTATAGGTGAGCACTACTATTTGAGGTTACTGCTAAAAGTGGTATGTAGGTCAAGAAGCTTTGAACATCTTCACACTGTGGCTGGGGTTGAGTACTCCACATTCAAGGTAACCTGCATCATATTAGGACTACTAGAAAATGATGGTGGGTGGATACCCATATTCAGGGATGGTAGTAGCTTTATGACAGGTAGAGCATTAAGACATCTCTTTGTTCTGGCACTGCAGCATACTATAATCTGTAATCCCTTAGAGATCTAAGAGTTTGGGGATAGCTTTTGTAATAACCTTTCAAATCTTCTACGAACTGACAGGACCACTCAGCTATCAGGCTGGAAGAATATTCAAGAACTGGCTCTAGACTATAGGCTCTACGATATTCAGAAATTACTGAATAAATATGGTAGGTCCATGAATGAATTTGAACTACCATTGCCCATTTTGAACTGAGCAGGTAGAAGATTTGATGTTATAGAACAGGGAGTGGTTGGTGAGGAGATGGGCTATGATAGAGAGTAGGAGGAAGAGTTGTACAATGAGATGCGAGGGAAGTTGAATAAGGAATAGCTTTGCTGTTTTGATGCAATTGTTGCTGCGGTAGAGCTCCATATGCAAGATCCACAGCAGCAGCAGCCTGCTGCCAGTTGTGTCTTTTTCCTCTAAGGCCCAGCTGGGACTGGCAAGATATTTCTCTATAACTGTCTCTGTAGCTACTATCAATCAAAAGGAAAGATTGTACTATGTGTTGCATCATCTGGTATTGCAGCTTAATTGTCACTAGGTGGCCACATAGCACACTCCAGGTTCAAAATCCCTATCTCCAATAACTCTAATACTTCTTGTAATATTACAAGAAACTCATTCCTTGGTAACCTAATTCGGAAAACCTCTCTTATCATATGGGATAAGGTTCTGATACAGCATAAGGCTTATTTTGAGGCGGTTAATAGAACCCTAAACGATGTCTGCAATGTAGAGAATAACGGCGTATTTGGCCGAATTCCCACTATTCTTGGTGGTGACTTTGCCCAGATCCTACCTGTTATTAGACGTAGTAGCAGGCAAACTACTGTACTTACCTATATCTAGCACTGCTCTATCTAGAGTAAGTTACAGGTATTGAAACTCAGGACTAGTATAGGGATCATTGCCAGCCCGGAAAATCAAGTTTTTCTTGATTTTCTACTGGATCTTGTAACCAACCAATGGCTATATAGGCAGGTTTCTATACCATCCTATATCTGCAAGGTGTCTATAGTTGAACAGCTATGTAATCAATAGTATCCTCAAGCATTATTGAATACGGCTGTTACTACCCATAGTACACATGTTGGTAGAGCTATCTTGGCCTTCTGAAATGAGACAGTCAACGATTTCAATAATGTTCTGCTTGAAAGAATGTCTGGTGAGAAGCACCACTTTGATGCTGCAAATAGTATTAAAGTTAGTGATGAAGCTGGGGCAGCTGAGCCATATATATTAGAATATTTACAGAGTATTAGCTTAGCCAGTATTTCACGATCCTGCTTGCTGCTCAAGATAGGTACACCTGTAAACCTCTTACGAAATCTGAGTCCAAGATAGGGTCTATACAATAGCACAAGGATGCGAGTACTGGGCATTAGCCGCAACTATCTTCAAGTTGCTATTCTTGGTAGTAAGTTTGATGGTGAGATCCACTTGCTTCCACAGATAAAGCTTACCACTACGGAGGAAGATTTACCATTTATTCTACAGCGTAAGCAGTTTCCCATATACTTGTATTTTACAATAACTGTCAACAAGTCCCAAGAACAGTCTTTGGAAGAGGTTGGTATTGATCTTCGAACCAGTGCCCTTACCCATGGACAGCTCTATGTTGCTCTATCAAGAGTGATATCGCTAGCTGGTCTTATACTACTACAGTCCAGTGATACACCAAACATGACTGAGAATCTTGTATACCCAAAAGTGCTGCTTAAATTTACTTGAAGCGATTGACTCTTCTTGGGCTTCAATATTAGGTCCAGGAAAATGAGTACAGTACCAAAATAGGTACTTTATCTTATGATTATCTGACTTTTTGGTCTGCTTTTTCAATCAAAATTAACCTCACTAGATGGTCTTACACAGCTACCATTCTATGAAGATCATATATGACTGATAATATTTTCTACTCAGAAGTGCTACTAGAATTTAGTTTAAGCAACTGTCACTTCTTAGGCATTCAATATTGGGTCTGGAAAAATACTTACTCTGTCAATATAGGTGGTTTATCTTCTCATTTTCCAACCTATTAGTACATTAAATATTTTTTTCCATTCTTTTTAATATTATAAAATACTTATTTGTTTGATTTATCTGTTGCTGATAAATTTGAATTTCTGTTCTTAGAAGAAACATAGTTGTAGAATTCTTAGTGTTTATTTTATGACTTTTTATACACTCCCAACATGTTAATTGTCTATACTATTTTCCTGATTTTCCCACTTTACCACAATAATACTACATTTTCTCACTGCAACCTTTCCTATTCCTCACTACATACACTCAACTCTAAGCTCTCATATATCTATTTTACTACAACTATTAAGAGTCCAATATAGAGATAGAGGTTGAGTGTAGATCGAGGGAAATGCTAGTCTATATAGTACTAGACTACTATATCACAAAAGCATGTCTCCAGATCTAATACTGCTCATCTAATTTGATCAGTGGGTGGGGACTAGCCCTTGTAGCAACTGTTACCTAGGATGGTTACTTTCAATCACCCCATACTAACTGGCTCTAACCTTGGGGCCTGCCACCTCTAAATTCTCTATATCATCCTCTCTTCCCTATCTTCCTCACTCTCTATCCTACAACCTCTTTTCTTTTCTTTTTTTTATATTATCACAATTGCCTACTGTATTCTTCTACATCTACAATATTCTGCTCTCATTATCTACCCCTTTCTCTCTTCATTCCATCATCTTTATTACTTCTATTATTACTTCTCTATTCGCTTTTGTTTCTCCTTTTCTTTTTTAGCTCCTTTTTTTTTTTCCTTATCTTCTTTTTTCTCCTTTTTTGTTTTTCTCCTTTTCTTTTTTTCCTCCTCCTCTTTTTTTTCCTCCTCTTCTTTATCTCCTTCTCTTCGTTTATCCTGCTCTATATTAGTATTATCCTTCTTCTCAGGAGGTACTGACAATTGATATAAATTGAGTAATACAAAGTGACTCTCTGTCCAGCACTCTGACATTATTGTATCACACTGTCAAGCATTTTTCTTCCATATTTCTTTTAAGGTAAACTTCCTCTTCACTATTATTTTTATTTTAATTAATACTAATTATGATACTTTATTATTGCAAGAAATCATGGAGGGCCAAAGGTGCATCCAGTGTTATCGAGGAAAGGAGCTGACAGAGTTCGATATCAATGATAGAGTAGCCTGGCTGAAAACTGGCAGAGACTGCCTGGTAAGACTTTCTCTCAATTGCATACTTGATTGATATAGGATAATAAAATTAAAGATAACTAATAAATACATTTCAGATCAGGTGGAGGAACTCTAGGTGGCAGACTGAGATTGCAGCTGCTCCAGTTATTCAGGAGCATCTGGCCTCTCTTGAAGTACATCAGCAAAAAAAAAATCTGTCTTTTGTACTCCACGGTGAGCCATGTCGTTGAGTTTTACGTTTTGGCTAATCGCGAGTGACCCCAATTAATCATAATGCTTCTGATTGTGTCCACTAATGATCAGATACAAATCTTAATTTTAGCAAAATATGAGCTATTTTTATCAATATCTCATAGATATTTTACATTACAAAGTTGTATGTTATGAACTCAAATGTCTCAACTTCGGTATGTAAAAGGTCCGTGAGTTCTTAATAAAAATTGCTCATATTTTGCAGAAAACAGAATTAATATTATCTTCTTTAGTCAAACTAACGGGATTTTTAATATCACGATCATAGGACTCATGATGTGCCAAAACGTAAAACTCAATGACATGAGGCACAGGGGGCAGGCTGTTTTTTTGCTGATGTAGCTCTGGCTGTTGTGCAGATTCATCATTCTACTCCCACAGCCTTTATTGAGCACCGTTCAGAATGCATCGTGCAAACTCTGGGTCATATAGACCTGGTCTGCACTGCTTGCCAGGGCCTACACTGGCAAGCAGGGAAGTTGCAAACACAGAATGCCAACGTGCTATGGCAAGGACCTTTCAGACCTGCTGTATGTATAGGGATGTGATTGTAGAGAGGCTGAGGGTATTGTCTAAACCTCTAAACACCTTGATGACTGGGGAAGATAGTTATTCAAGGTTGTTCCAACAGGAAATCCATTACTGGAATACCCAGTTTGTCTTTAGATCTATATGCTACAATGCAGATGACAGGACAGGAGTTATTAGAGAGAGCTTCCAACTCTTCCAGATCCATAATGCTATCTATCGCCATCAGGGTCCTCTGATTCCTCCTGCAGGCAGAGATGCTTTGTATTTCCAGATTTGCCTCTATGATCCCACACAGACTGCTCAAGCCAGATCAACCAGAGTGCTTGAGCTAGATGCTACATTGATTACCTCCCTTACAGAGATGCTATAACGGGTATCCCCCTATATCCAGCTGTATCTCAAAGCCAGGAAGCAGTTTGCACAGCTTTCAGAGTAGGAATCAAACCTGCAAATTATTCTTAATCTACAATTGAGTTTGATAGTGGAGACAGGAGCAGATTTAAGATATGAGAACTTGCCCACTACTGATGAGGTCTCTGGGATCCTTCTACAGGAATATGGGATAGGAGGATTTTGTAACATAGTACTAGCAGAGTGATTAAATAGTGACGTCCTACACAATTGATTCTCCATCATCAATTTCAATCATGCTTCGTACTTGTAACTGCACTATGTGCTGCTCTTTCCCTATGGTGAACCAGGCTGGTACTGGGGAAGAAGACTCAGCAATAAGGGTGGCATTCACCAGAATGAGAAAATACCGCAATGGGTTTTCTTTCGATTCTGCGAGTATATATCACAAATGGTGACTAGCAAGGCAGGGTTTCACATGATTCATACTTGTGAGTCATAAGGTTTAGTATTTTAACATGGTAATGCGATAGCGTGTTATTCCTTTGTTATAATTGGTTTATTGTTTTTATATGACTCACAATTGTGGTCATATGATTATGACTTTCACACATGACTCATAGTTATAAGTAATGGGTTTTTACGTATGTGACACGAGTTGCCCAAATGATTTGTTTATTGTGTTTTGATTAGTTTTTGATTACTGTGCAGTAACTCATAGAAGTCAGCTGATGGATTTCACACTATGACTCACTATGAGTCATAGGGTCGCATGGCGGAAAGGTGTGAGTCATGAAAGGAAGTATTGCGGAAAGAACGGGTATAAAAGAGGTTCTTATAGCATCTTCAGTTGAGAGTTCTTCATGCAACCATCTAAGTTATTTTCCTACAATATACTTTTACTCTTACACTTTGCACGACCAGGCCGAGACTATAGTGTCTCTCACAAGCTTAGCGATCTATCGTACAAGACAGGAGTCTGTATACTTAGCTGTCATCATACAAGAAACAAAGAAGTGGTGGTCACTATGGAGGATAGTGGTTACCTGCTGCAAGTATCGCCCGAAGGACAGGAGGATTGTAATAGCATACCAGGACTAATGAGCTAGCCACAATCATGCGGTCCCAAGGGCTCTTCCAGCAATTCTTAGTTGATACCTGGGTAGCTTGTGATCAACATAAGCTGTGTTGGTTTCAATTAAATCAGCCTCGTATTAGGGCTGAATTGTACAATGGTCTGACGAACATCAGCAAAAAAACAGCCTGCCCCTTGTCACTCATGTTGTTGAGTTTTACGTTTTGGCACATTGTGAGTCCTATGATCACAATATTAAAAATCCTATTAGTTTGACTAAAGAAGATGATATTAGTTCTGTTTGCTGCAAAATATGAGCAATTTTTATAAAGAACTTACGGACCTTTTACATACCGAAGTTGAGAAATTTGAGTTCATAACATACAACTTTGTAATGTAAAATGTCTATGAGATATTGATAAAAATAGCTCATATTTTGCTAAAATTAAGATTTGTATCTAATCATTAGGGGACACAATTAGAAGCATCATGATTAACTGGGGTCACTCACGATTAGCTAAAACGTAAAACTCAATGACATGGCTCACTGTAGAGCACAAAAGACAGATTTTTTTTTTAGCTGATGGATGTACTGCATCAAGGTGATGTCAATCTGAGGGAAGTGAGTGGCAGAACAATCTTGCTATCAAGTTTCATTGGTGGAGACAGATTTATACAACAGTTATATCATGACAGTATAGTCCTGGTATACCACTTTGGAAAGCCTTCATTGTTTATTACATTTATGGCTAACCCAAAATGGGCAGAGATTCAAGATGAGCTCTTTCCTGGTCAAACACTAGCTGACCCTCCTAATCTTGTAACTGAATTTTTCTATCTCGAGCTATGTGATTTACTTGATCAGATCAGATACAAACAAGTATTTAGTCTATGGTTGGACTGGATATAGACTATAGACTTCCAGAAGCATGAACTTCCTTATCTGCATCTACTTTTATTTATCAAAACAGATGCACAATTTCTTACTGCAGGCAAAATTGACTGTCTCATATCTGCTGAAATCCTTACTGAAAATGATATCATAGGTCAATAGTTGAGGACTATCATTCAGAATACGATGGTCCACACTCAATGTGCTGGGGGAAATAGTCATGCTTTGTATATGAAAAACCTAAACCCAGCTTTTACGAGAACCTGTAACAAGGGATACCTTTGGGATTTTCAATAGGAAACTATTATCTCTAAGAATGGTTATCCTTTATACCAGAGACAGAAAACAGAAAAGTCCTTTACTATTTCTGTTTCTGGAATAGCAGGTACAGTTACTGCAGCGATCGAAAATCGTAGAGTTGTACCTTACTGCCCCTACTTGTCTCTCCAGTATAATGCCAATATAAATGTAGAAGTTTGCGGTTCAGTGCAAGCTGTGAAGTACATTCACAAATATGTCTACAAAAGTGCTGACAATACGACTATAAGTATAGAGTCTGAGCATGATGAGATTAAGCGCTATCTGCATGGATGCTATATAGGTCTTACAGAAGCAGTCTGGCACTTATTTGAATTTCGCATACATGAGAAACAGCGACCTGTAACTCATCTTGCCTTGCATCTGCCTGGCCAACAGCCTGTTTACTTTTCAGAGAGTGAAGATTCAGATCAGATACGTGCTCAAATTGTGAAGTCTATGACAATACTCATGCCATTCTTTGCTTATAATGAGCAGGATGAAGATGGCAGACAGTACTTTTACCATGAATTTCCTGAGTATTTTGTCTATAAAGACAAAATACTAGAATGGCAAAAAATATAAAGAGGGACAGCAGTGGGCCATATGTATTCTGCAAGTCTATTTATCAGAGAGGGATATTATCTTCACTTACTGTTAACCGTTGTTTGAGGGCCTACAAGCTTTGAATATCTCAGAACGGTTGATGGCATAGTGTATACTATATTTAAAAATGCCTGTATTGTATTAGAACTCTAAAAATATAATGGGGAATGGGTAGCTCTATTTCGTAAAGGAGTAGAGTTTATAACTAGTAGGGTATTGTGATATTTATTTATATTAGCCTTGCAGCATACCACTATCACAAATCTACTTGCTATCTAGGAGATGTTGTTACATACCTGGTATGGTTTGTAGGTTTTTACAGGGTATCGTACTTATATACCTTTAGGTTTTGGGTATTTCTCACCAAGACTACATTCAGTTACGGGATCTCACATATGAGTCAAATAAGACTCATATTTAGTGAAGTTTAATTTATTTGATCAATAACTCGCTTGAGTCATACGAAGTTATATTTTTACATGAGTATATAAGGAAGCACGAGCGGAGGATAGTTAGTTCTTTATGCAACTATTCACTATTATTTCCTATCTAAAGTTATATTATGAGAATAAGAAATATCTTTATTATAAGTTTAATTATATCCTACATCTTGAAATACTCTATTTGGTATTACCTTGTTAGCAAGATGCGCAAGATAAGTAAAGAGACTCACGAGATTACCTTGAAGTACTAAAGGATATAAGTACTCAAAGTCTTAACCAGTAAAGACTTAGCGAGTGAGTCAAGTCGTTACCTGTTGTGCAATACCCAATAGGAACGTCCCGTAATAGATGTTTGGAAGAAGCATGTGTGATGATATTCCCTATCTTCTAAGAACAGGAAAGGTTCCTGTCCCTTAAGGTGTAGAGGAAATTGAAGATCAGATATACCTTGACTATGGCCTATACCTGATTCAAGAGTGCTTGAATGAATTTGGCAGAACTCAATCTGAATAGAGTTTGCCAGAACAGTTCTTAATTGGACTATTCAACATAGAATTATTCATAATACAGTGGATTAGGAAGAGTTAAACTATTATAAAGAAAAGAAACAAGAGGCTTATAATAGAATTAGAGCACAGCTGAACCCGGAGCAATCTGATTGTTTCCAGGTTATTGTAGCTGCTGTTCATCAGCATAAGCACAATCATTACAGAAATCAGCATTCTGGATTTTTTCTACAAGGTCCTGCAGGAACAGGTAAAATATTTCTGTATAACTGCTTATGCATGCCTCAGAGCTCAAGGGAAAATTGTACATCAGCAAAAAAACAGCCTGCCCCCTGTGCCTCATGGCGTTGAGTTTTACGTTTTGGCACATCGTGAGTCCTATGATTACGATATTAAAAATCTCATTTATATGACTAAAGAAGATGATATTAGTGCTGTTTTCTGCAAAATATGAGCCATTTATATTAAGAACTCACGGACCTTTTACATACCGAAGTTGAGAAATTTGAGTTCATAACATACAACTTTGTAATGTAAAATGTCTATGAGATATTGATAAAAATAGCTCATAATTTGCTAAAATTAAGATTTGTATCTGATCATTAAAGGACATAATCGGAAGCATCATGATTAACCAAGGTCACTCGCGATTAGCCAAAACGTAAAACTCAACGACATGGCTCACCGTAGAGTACAAAAGACAAATCTTTTTTTTTGCTAATGTACTCTGTGTCACTTCATCTGACATTGCAGCCCAATTGTTACTAGGTAGGCATACAGCTCACTCAAGATTCAAGATTCGTCTATCCAATGCTGCCATCACTGGATGCAATATGTCACAAACGGTGACTAACGAAAAAGATGTTTTCACATGATTCATACTTATGAGATCATAGGGTTTTAGTATCTCACATGGCTACGCGATAGCGTGTCATTCCTTTGTTATAATTGGTTTATTGTTTTGACATGACTCACGATTGTGGTCATATGATTATAACTTTTGCACATGACTCATAGTTATGAGTCACGAGTTTCACGCATGTGACGAGAGTTGAGCACATGATATGGTTATTATGTTTGGATTAGTTGATTGGTTATTGCGTAGTGGCTTATAGGAGTCAGTTGATGTATTTCACACTATGACTCGCTATGAGTCATAGGGACGCGTGACGCAAAGGATGAGTCATGAGTTGCGGGAAGAACGGATATAAAAAGGACCCTTATAGCCTTTTTGGTTTAGCATGAACCATCTCCTCTACATCTCCGGCGATTGAAATCTCAACACCATGAGAAATCATCGTCACTTTCCACCTCCCGCACTCTGAGTGAGCTGCACCCCCCCCCTATGATAGTTTCGGACTTGGGCACCCGTTTCTTAGGTCCTGGCCCATCCTTCCCTTCGCTCTTGTTTTGTGTTCTCGCTTAACATTTGCATGGTCGGCAACACCCTCGCGTCAATGTTACAGACGGCTGGGATCACGGTTCGCAGTAAGAGAAAACTTTTCACCAGGCTACGGTCGATTTCTCTACTCTCTTTCGATTACATTTCGCTCGAGGCTGCCTTGTCAGACACGCACACGTTTCTGATAGTTCCTACGATACTTGGGTCTACCCTTCCTCCTCTCCTCTTGGTTTCGTCCCGTTGCTCGGTTACAGCTACACTTCCCCTCTTTTTGGCTGGTACCCTACTACTACTTGGCCTTGTGCCCCTCGCGGCTGTCCACGGTCGCATTCTCGGTTACGCTCTGTCGTGGTATTGCACCGCCTCCTCAATCGATGTCAACGCCTTGGGCCCGGAGTAATGTCGGTCACCGACTTCTTTAAGTTATTTAGGCTGCCCCTACGGAGATGTTGTTCTATTCTTTTGTAGGTTTCTGAGTAGTGGAGTTTCCCTCATTTCCCGCGTGTGCGGGCTTCCTTTTGTAAACCTTTTGTATGTTCAGGGTAGCTTCTGAAGGGTTTTCTGCGTCTTCCTGCTTGCTCGCTAAGAGTATTTTATTTTACTTTTTTGGGGGCGAGATGTGCGGTTGGGCCCGTACCATAGGGTCTTGGGGGCGTGGCTTTGATCCCATGAGGGAGAGATGCGTAGGTTTTTCTTGGCCATAGCTAGCGCTGCATGTCTGGTTTTTCCTGATAGTTGTATGAATAAAATGCAAAACTGAGATAAAAAAAAAAAAAAAGAAAAAAAAAAAAAAAAGCCTGTTTATTTTAGGAGTTCTTCACGCTACCATCTAAGTTAGTTTCCTACAATACACTTTATCTTTACTTTATACTATATCGGGCCAAGGACATAGTGTCTCTCACGAGCTTAGCGATATATGGTACGAGACTGGAGTCTGTATACTCAACGGTCGTTGTTCGTACAAATCTAAGATAGTGAGATAACTATCGAGAGAGTGGTTACCTGTTGCAAGTATCGCCCGAAGGGAAGAGGATTGTAACATTTGGTTGCGTCAATATAAGCAGCACTTAACCACAAACAGACACAACGGAATCACCACAAGAAGATGACATCGAAGTAGCAGTATTCGATACTACTACACTAGGAGAAGCACTCGATCAGACATTAGGAGAATCAAGGGCAGCTAGCCCAGACACACCAGAACCAGCATCACCAGCTGGGTCAGAAGCAACTACACTACCAGGCGGAACTCGATGGAACACAATGTCGCTAGCAACAGGAGCAACGAACACGACGGAAGGAGAAATGACAGACCCAGGAAATACCGGTACTCAGGTACCAGAACTCAATGCAGACCAACTCCAACAAATTATAGCAAACCTCACAGGAGGTAATCGAATACCAAAGATGAAAGAACCAGAGACGTTCACAGGAGAACGAACCAAACTACGAGGATGGCTAGCACAACTTAAAGTCTACTTCACAGCCGTGGGATGGAATGAAGGCCATCACACTGATAGGATCCTTTATACTTCAAGCCTTCTGAGAGGAGACGCGGGAGCATAGATGACGCCCTATGCGGAAGGACGAATTTCTCACGAATGGGAAATATGGGAAGCTTTTGTGGAAGAAGTCAAGAATCAATTTGGAGCCATCGACGCCATGGGAGAAGCAAGGCTCAAGATACACAGGCTAGGACAAGGAAATAGAACTATGACGGAATACTGGAATGAATTTCGACTTGCAGCCACGGAGGCAGACCTAGATGACCATACCGCAGGAGAATGCCTACTTACGGGTATGAACACGGCACTCCAAGAAGCATGGGGAGCAGATAGTGGCGACTTTGTTAGCACAGAAACACTAGCCAAATGGGCCATCAAAAAGGAGACTAAGTTAGCCACGGTCAAACATATCCAAAAGAAAGGAACTACAGAAAGGACGACAAACACACCACGAAATCTGAACGAAACCTTCAAGCCAATAAACAACAATCCTTCGGAAGGTGATCCAATGGACTTGGATGCGACAAGGCGAAAACCAAGGCTGCACCCAGAGGAATTCAAAAGAAGAATAAGAGAGAAACTATGCCTCAAATGTGCAGGGGTAGGACACCAAGTGCGGAACTGCGATCGACCAAGTGATGGAAGGAACTATACCACGACACCTAAACCGGGAGAATTCAGGAGAAGGGTGGGACCCTGGGCAACAAAGCCCAGCATCAAAGAGATCGAGGTCAAGGAGGACTCCGAGCAGTCAGAAAACGACGAAAGTCCCCAGTAAAGGATGATACTAGGGACAGACCAGAACGAAAACCCATCATCATGGAAAACTACTACGCAGCACTCAACTACAAGGAATCACTCGAACGGGAAAACGATCATATCATGATTAAGATACAGCTATACAGAAAACAAGAATCAGTTACGATAAATGCGATGATCGATTCAGAGGCCACTGAAGACTTTATTGACGAAGGCATATGTACGAAACATGGAATTACGAAAACAAAGGCCAAGAAAAGAATAGAGATCTACCTCGCGGATGGAAAACCAAGCGCTATGGGTCCAGTTACTCATCTGGCGAAAGTACCCATAGACATCAACAGTCATAGGGAATTGGCGACCTTTCAAGTGGCAAATCTCCAAAACCATGAAGTCATCCTAGGAATGCCATGTTTACGAGCGCATAATCCCACGATTAACTGGGATCAAAAGAAGATTACATTCAACAGCGAACGATGTACGACATGGTGTCCTAATAGTTCGCCAGTTGCATATGCAGTACCAGAAGACGAGGCTCAGGAAGAAAACCTCCTCACTAAGTACTCAGAAGTACGAACGGAAAAGGACGAACGAGTCCAAGTTCAGAAATTATCTCGTCAGGCTAAGATGCCTACGAAAGGATCGAAGGAGGCAGCAGGACACGACCTGTATGCCAATGAGCAAGTGTGTATACTTGCAGGAGAACAAAGGACGGTTGGAACCGGGATAGCCATCGGACTACCTCAGAATACCTATGGACACATGGCCCCATGAAGTGGCTTAGCAGTCAGGAACAGACTCACAACCAATGTGGGGGTAATAGACGCAGACTATACCGGGGAAATCAAGGTGGTCTTGGTTAACCAAGGCACCGACCAATTCCAAATAAAACAAGGCGATCAGATCGCACAATTGATTATCGAAAAAATCAATATGGAAGAACTACAAGAAGTTCAAGAACTAAAGAAAATGAATCGAGGAAAGAAAGGATTCGGAAGCACAAACGAATCTAAAGAGGAAGAAAGACCGATATCCATCAGCGAAATATCAGCCAAAGCATTCAGAAGCTTTTACCGAAGAGGAGAAACGACGGGTATTCTAACATGGGACCCCATTCACGATGAGATCTATTTGGAAAAGATCAATATCAGTACCGAACTGGCAATCAAGGAAAGACAAAGGAAGAAGGAGGAAGAAAAACATAACCTCCAAGAAACGATAACAAGAGAGTATCATAAATACCTCGATGTGTTCGAAAAAGGGGAAAAAACAACATTACCACCACATCGGAAAGGAATCGACCTAGGCATCGACTTGGAACCAGGCCAGGAAGTACTCGACAAAAAGATATACCCACTCTGTTACGACGAGATTCAAGAATTACACAAATATATCAAGCAAAACAAAGCAAGAGGATAGATAAGAGAAGTGAAAGCTGAAAGGGCATCACCAATGATGTTCGTCAAGAAAAAGGATAGGAGCTTGAGACTATGTGTAGACTATCGGGGACTTAACGAAGTCACGAAAACGGACCGGTATCCATTACCACTAATAGGAGAAGCGTTGGATCGGCTAAGCACAGCCAAATACTTCACAAAACTGGACATCAAGGACGCGTACCACAACATCAGAATACGAGAAGGAGACGAACATAAGACAACTTTCAGCAGCAAATTAGGAACTTACGAATACATGGTGGTACCGTTTGGACTATGCAATGCACCAGCCGCATTCCAAAAATGGATCAACAGAGTACTACTACGATACATCGACATGTGTTGTATAGTATATCTGGATGACATCCTCATTTACTCGAACGACCTAAAACAACACCAAAAGGACGTCAAAAATGTACTAGAAGCACTTCGACCGTCAGGAATGAAAGTCAAACCTTCGAAATGCGAATTCCACAAAAAGGAAACAGAATACCTGGGGTTCGTGGTCACCCGGAAAGGAGTCAAAGTTGACCCAGTCAAGACTCAGGCAATATGGGAATGGCAACCACCAAAGACAAAAACCAAAATTCGACGCTTCCTAGGATTCTGCAACTTTTACCGAAGGTTCATACAAGGGTTTAGCAGTATAGCAAAACCACTATATGAACGAATGCATAAGAAGTACGATGGCAAATGGAAGTGGGAAGCCGAGGAACAACAAGCCTTTGACGAGCTCCGAAAGGCACTCACAACAACTCCAGTACTAGTACATTTTGATCCGAGACGACCTATCAAAATAGAAACAGACACGTCGAAATATGTATGCTCGGGCATAATATCACAACAATGCGAAGACGGGAAATGGAGACCAGTGGCCTACAGATCCAAAGGGATGAGAGACGCTCAACTCAACTACGACGTACGCGACAAGGAACTATTAGCAGTGGTACAGGCGTTCGAAGAATGGAGGAGATATACTCAAGGCAGCCGATATCGCATTCAGGTTTTTACCGACCACAAAAACCTCACAACATTCATGACCACCAAGGCCTTAACGGACAAACAACGACGATGGGTACAGAAGTTAAGTCAATATAACTTCAAAATCATATATCGACCAGGGAAAGAAGGAGGAAAACCAGACGCTCTCACAAGAAGAACTGAGGACATACAAACCCTGAAGCAGAAATATCTGTCAGAACAAGAAGGAATACTATTGCCCAAGGAGCAATTTTGGGAAGAAGCAACAATCGAAGAGATGGAACTAACGGAGTTTCACGACGAAGGCGAAGGAACGATACAAGAAGTATCTAAGATAGACGAAGGAATCCAGACAATCAAACAAGCTCTAGAGACGGGAGAAAAGGAGTTGAAAGGAATAGCATTAGGGCTATGCAAGTGGAGAGATAGATACCTATGGTATCAAGGGAAGATATGGGTCCCCGAGGACGAAGGAATAAGAACGAATCTTATCTCCAAACACCACGACCAACCACAAGCGGGACATGGGGGAACAGCAAAAACGACCGAACTTATCGGAAGACGATATTATTGGCCAAAGATAAGAGAAGATATCAAAAGATATGTCAAGAACTGCGACACATGTCAGAGGACTAAAGTCGTACGACACGCACCATATGGCCTCTTACAATCAAATGAAGCACCAGACCAACCATGGAAGTCCATCGCGATAGATTTCATTACGGACCTTCCTAAATCAGAGGAATATGATACGATACTAGTGGTCATTGATCGCATGACCAAAATGAGTCATTTTATTCCATGTCAGAAGGATCTGGATACACAGCAGTTTGCAAACCTGTTCATGAGAGAAATAGTCAGATTACACGGACTACCACAAGACATCATCACGGACAGAGGGACAATATTCACGTCGGATCTATGGAAAAAGACAACAGAAAAACTCGGAATCGAACGAAGACTGAGTACCGCATTCCACCCTCAAACCGATGGACAGACAGAAAGAACAAACGCCATCCTGGAACAATATCTACGAGCATACATCAACTACCAACAGGATGATTGGGGCGGATATCTGCCGTTAGCAGAGTTTGCTTACAACAACGGTTATCAAGAAACAATCAAAAGCATGCTATTCTTCGCCAACTACAGAATCAACCCCAAATACGAGATGATAGGACATTTGATCCAGGGAAATCGAAAGAAACCAGAAGAAATGACGCAACTATATGAGTCATTACGAAGCGAAATGGTGGCAGCACAATTACGACAAAAAGAATATTACGATCAACACCGAAAGCCTGATCCAAACCTACAATCAGGAGATAAGGTGTGGTTAGTACCACGAAATATCAAGACCACGAGACCATCGAAGAAACTGGATTACAAGAAAATCGGACCATTCAAAATCTTGGAAAAAATTGGAACAAGCGCTTATAAACTGGACCTACCGCTCTCAATGGCAGTACACAATACATTCCATATCTCACTCCTCGAACCTTACCAAGACAATCGATTTCCCTCTCAAATTCAAGAACCCCCTCCACCTATCGAAATCGAAGGCGAATAAGAATACGAACTCGACAAAATTATCAACTCTCGACTCTACCACGGAAAGCTCCAATATCGAGCTAAGTGGAAAGTATACTCATCAGAACACGACAAAGTCTGGTACCCTTCAGAAAACTTCAACAACGCCCAACATGCAGTCCAGCAGTTCCACCAATGATACCCAGGTAAGCCAAGACTGGGTAGAACTCAAGGTCAAACTCAGACCAGACCAAGGCTGGGGAGACGACGAGTCCTGCCCAGGGCCATTTCCGCCTACTAGCCCGGGCTACAACATGCCAACGGAACAAGAACTGGACGAAAGACAAGCGAAGGCCAATGAAACGGCGAAACACAATAGACTATCATGGATGGTATGCTATGACGACGGGTGCTTCGTGCACCTTAGCAAGAAATAAGGACAAGGGTGGTACCCACAAGAACCAAAGCGGAAAGGACGAAACTCAAACGAGGAACACAAGAAGATACATTGGGAACAATGTTATCAGAACGAATGCCGGTCTCACAAGAGTGAGAAAATCAAAGCCGGCTACTACCCGAGGTCGGAAGGAAGGAAGGAACCCCTTACAAAATGGGACGAAAAACCAGGAAAGCGAGAGAAACCGTGAGGATACGGTTGGCAGAGGAGGGGGGCGAAAAAACAGAAACGGCAACGATTCCAGACCCGGAAAGTCTACGAAGACAGATAGACGAACTGTTGGATGAACGGGACCGCCTCCAAGAACGACTAAAGGACCAGCGATCGTTGATCGAAGATCAACAGAACAAAATTTCGGAACAACAACGAGCCCTATAGGTGGGGAACCTGACCCTCGAAGTTGTAGGCAAGAGATGGAGAGACTCCGAAGACGTCATTCGGAGGATGCGAAGGGAGGCGAGGCGATTAGGAAGTCAGATAACGGACCTAGGACTTTGAGCATCGTGGGACCGATGCTAGGGGGAGAGGGAGCTAATGTCACAAACGGTGACTAACGAAAAAGGTGTTTTCACATGATTCATACTTATGAGATCATAGGGTTTTAGTATCTCACATGGCTACACGATAGCGTGTCATTCCTTTGTTATAATTGGTTTATTGTTTTGACATGACTCACGATTGTGGTCATATGATTATAACTTTTGCACATGAGTCATAGTTATGAGTCACGAGTTTCACGCATGTGACGAGAGTTGCGCACATGATATGGTTATTATGTTTTGATTAGTTGATTGGTTATTGCGTAGTGGCTTATAGGAGTCAGTTGATGTATTTCACACTATGACTCGCTATGAGTCATAGGGACGCGTGACGCGAAGGATGAGTTATGAGTTGCGGGAAGAACGGATATAAAAAGGACCCTTATGGCCTTTTTGGTTTAGAAGTTCTTCACGCAACCATCTAAGTTAGTTTCCTACAATACACTTTATCTTTACTTTATACTATATCGGGCCAAGGACATAGTGTCTCTCACGAGCTTAGCGATATATGGTACGAGACTGGAGTCTGTATACTCAGCGGTCGTTGTTCGTACAAATCTAAGATAGTGAGATAACTATCAAGAGAGTGGTTACCTGTTGCAAGTATCGCCCGAAGGGAAGAGGATTGTAACACAATATTACTAGCAGATCACCTTTAACCCAGTGGATCAGAAAGGCATCATTGATCATTTGGGATGAGGAACCAATGTAATACAAGTTCTGCTTTGAGGCAGTCAACTGGACCTTAAATGACATTTGTTATGTTAGTGACAATTCACTCTTTGGTGGAATTCCCACAGTACTAGGTGGGAATTTTGCACAAATCTTACCAGTAGTATGGCAAGGCTTTAGGCAGGCAACTGTTCAAGCATGTCTTCAATATAGTTCTATCTGAAATAGCCTAAAGATACTAAGACTTAAGACAAGTATGAAAATAGTGGCAAATAGCGCTAATCAGTTCTTTATTGACTTTCTTAAAGGTCTTGTATCTGATTCTACACAGTTTGCAAAAATTGAACTTCCAAATTTTATTCGCAAAGTTTGTACTATAGATGAACTTTATGACCAGTTATATTCTTAAGCAATATTGCAAGAGGCTGTCACATCTCATGGTGCTCTTATTGGACATGCAATCTTGGCGTTCAAGAATGATACTATTAATGATTTCAATAACAAGCTTCTTGATAGGATGCCAGGTACAGAACATCGCTTCGATACCATCAATACTATGCAAAGTAGTAATAATGTATCTAGAGTGCAGAACTATGTAGTGGAATATTTACAGAGCATTAACTTAGCATCTCTTCTACCTTCATGTCTTAGACTCAGTATTGGAGTACCCCTGATTTTGATTAGAAATCTTAGTCCAAAACAGGGAATATGCAATGACACTAGATTGAGATTGTTAGGCATTAGCCGAAACTGTCTCCAAGTTGCAATTCTTGAGGGTAAGTGGGATGGTGAAATCTATCTCCTACCAAGAATCAAGCTTACAACTACCGACGAGGATCTGCCCTTCATTCTTAAATATAAGCAGTTTTCTATCCGTATTTGCTTTGCGATGACAGTAAATAAGGTACAAGGGCAGTCCTTAGAGAAGGTTGATGATGATCTCCACACTAATGCATTCACACATGGACAGCTCTATATTGCACTTTCTAGGGTGACCTCGCTCAATAGACTTACACTATTGCAATCCAGTGACACTCCTACTATTACAGAAAATATTGTATTCCCTAAAGCACTAATCTAAAGAAACTAATGATGGGTTACTAGCTATTGGAACTTCAGACTGGGTTCACAGTTATATCTTGCCCATGTAACTTATACTGAACTGAGGAACTGGATCCAGTACAGCTTACTGTTAATAGTACATATATTCTCTATCCTTTGTAAATTTACTTTACATCTGTATACTTCAGGTTGTTAAAATATATTTTACTCATATATTTTTATCTTTACTTTTGTTCTACTATTCTGTCAAAACCACTTTCATAAGACCCGTAGGGGCGAGAGGGCTGCTAGTTCTAAAGTGCTTCCTATACATGTAACATAGAATTAGCTCCTGGTGGATAATAACCAGAATGGGAAAGTTGTAATGATTTGACGTATCCACATACAGCGCGGTCTTCAAAATTGTAGACGTCATTTTTGCGCTTATGAAGAAAAGAGTAATGCTAGGAGGGGAGGGAAATGAGGGAGCTAGACAAAAGGATGGAAATCAGTAAAGAAACGGAAAAAGGGTATATTACCAACTGTGGTGACAAAACAAACGGTAATCGCTGATGCAAGAGGATGAAAAAATCAGAGTGAGAAACAATAGGAATCTAAGTACCGTTTCAACAATCCACCAGACTGAGGCGAAGGAAGGAAATATATGTGAGGTCGGTTTCCCTAGACGCAAGTTTGTCTGAAAACACTATTCGGGTGGGACGACGTCAGCCCAAAGCAGCGCTAGCGTAACACCCCTCGGTTTTGCTGCTTACAGTGGACACGAGGGGAGTTGTAAAAATATTGCTCGGGCTGAACGACGTCACCACTCTCTCGGGCTACTTTCACATGGCGCGAGGCAGCCGTGAAATCACTACTCGGATGAGACGACTTCAACTCCAGCAAACCAGATAACTACCGCAAAACTCCACTCTGTTGGGCTGCTTTCAATGCATATGAAGGAGTGGTGAGATTACTACTTAGACGGTGCAATACGAATCCCGACAAACTAGATTAGTTCGGAATAACACCACTCTGCGGTCCTGCGCGCAATGGGTGCGAGGAGGCCGTGAGAATACTGATGCAACGGGACGATATCAACCCCAACCAACCAGATAGGGACGGAAAAACGCTACTCTGTTGGGCTACTTTAGGTCTTCGTTAGTAGTGGAGAAAATACTGCTCAGGGACGAAGACGTCTGCCCCTACAAACCAGGTAGACTACTGCCTAGGTTGGCATTTGCTGAGGATGGTGGGAAAGACTGGTACAATCCTATTTCGTCCAGACTGACATTAGCCCTGACAAACTAGGCAAACCACTGCCCCGGTGGGTGCATGCTAGGAATGGGCACGAAAAGAGTAATGAAAATGGTACTCAGAGGGGACGGCGTCGACCCCAACTAACTAGATGGTGACGGCAAAATACCCCTCTGTGGGCTGCTTTAAATGAGAATGCGGGAGTGGTGAAAATACCACTCAGACGAGAAGACGTCAATCCTAACCAACCAGATAACTACGGCAAAACACCACTCTGTTAGGCTGCTTTGAATCGCAACGAGAGAGTGGAGAAAATATTGTCAAATGCGTTTTGGTTGTCAGTAGGAACAAGCGAGAGTTTTTTTTTTGGGAATTTTTTTTTCACTAGTGTAGTTTCTTGAGTTGTGTTGAGGGTCAAGCTGCAGGCCCAACCCAGTGGTGCTCCCGCAGTAATGGCAACCACCAACGATCTTCGGTGGGAGCAACTCTGAATCCTCACATTTTTTTTTTTCGGTAAAGGTCTCATTTGCCATTAATGTTTTCAAAAATACCCTCAAATGCCGCAGTACACTCAGATGCCACCAAATTTGATTGTGTAAGTTTTTTTAATAATTAAAAGATTAAATTAAAGCTCTAGGGCATTCAGTGCATCACAATAAAATGATGCCATATTTCCTGATTCTACAGTGAGAATAACCTCAAAAAGAATATTTAAATCATGGAGAGATATCTCTCTGTAGTTGGAGGTGCATGAAAGTGATTAATATTTCTTGGTGCAATTTGGTACAAAGTGATAGGGCCAGTTAGATAAGTCTATAGCTAATGGTCCCGTTGCCTTTTGTCAGCCAGTCTTACAAAATGTTAACCACTTTCATGCAATCCCAAGTACATTCTATGTAAATAAGGAATTCAGACATAGCCTAACAATTGCAGAGTAGCAGAAATGGTGATGTTACGAAATATTGTGGGACAAGACATCTTATATTGCACAACATCACCAACTTACATAATCAAATTCGGTGGTATCTGAGGCTACTGTGGCATTTGAGGGTATTTTTGAAAACATTAATGGCAAATGAGACCTTTACCGTTTTTTTTTTTTGGCCACCAAATGCCCCAATTCGTCACCACCGTAGTTTCATCGCGACTACGATGAAGACTGTAGTGCTCACTAGAACCTTCTAGCTTCCACTTGAGGTGTCTGCTCGCGACATCCCCCAGTAGGATAAGATTCGATACAGATCTTCTGATATTGAGCCTTTGTCGCCCTTTACTTGGCTACCACCTCCGGATACTCAAAGGGCTCAAAGGGCTGTCGCAGTATCCCTGACGCTGAACTGAAATAGACTGAAAGTAGTAGTAGCGTGACTAAATTGAAATTTCCATACACATAGCTCGGCAGTTTTGATCTCGAATAAAGGTTGGAACTTAGGCCCTCCAAGGTGGAGTCGGGATCCTAGAGAGGGAGTGGTGCATTGATCTTAGTAGGAAGAGTAGGTATACCCAAACCTCTGACACTTCTCGGGGAATCGTCAGGGAAATATTCTCCCTAATGGGGAAGCATTCGGTGTGCTTGGGGAATTTTGTAAGAGGTCAGCAGAAAATGGATGTGAGGAATTGTCACAGTTTGTTGTAATCATCCATTGCCACTAGGATTTCAGTAAAAATTGTGGCAATCATATATGTGCTGAGCAGTCTATATAAATGTGGTGGGAAGTATCATGAGAGCAGAGACCTAAGCGCATAAATAGTGGGTTCAGGTGTTCGTTGCTATTAATAAAAAGATACAAAGCAGAGTCATAGAAAGAAGAAGTGATCACTAGAGATAGACCTATAGACAAGTCAGTAACGCAAGTAGTCACAGGGTGTCACTCGTGAATGCACTTGCTAGGAGATGACAAGCACTAATTCCAACAACATGAATGATAGAGTAATATGTAACGTTGATGTGGGAGTTTACAAATTTTCTTTGCGTAAAGCTGGGGGGGATGTGACTTGCTTTGTAGCGACTACTGTTCGATGATTTTCCTGCCATAGAGTTGCGTCACTTATTACTACGGACTTACTATTAGGCACAAGTGAGAGCAAGCAAGCGTTCGAGGGTTGTGATGCCCAGTTACAAACTTGCCACGAGTACTCAAAGTCCTTTCTTCTCTCTTCCCCTCCCACCATCCATCCCCCCACTTCTTTCTCAACCCACCTTTCAAACCTTCCAATCACCAACAATAACACAGGTGGGCCACCCAGTTTAGAAATACTCAACACTGTTTGTACTCCCATTCCCCCCTTTCCTGGCATTATGTTTTTTCATCCTTTTTTCTCTTCTTGTTTTTTCCACTTGGGATAACCCCCTGCTCTGTTCCCCGATCTCGCTTCCCCGATAAAACCCACAGCCCGGTCTATCGAGATTTAGTCCTTTCCAAGTTCCAACAATTTGCTCATTTACTAATAACTTTCGAAGTAGACTACTTTTCCCACATCAGATCTAACAGAACGTTATCATGGGTGAGACCCTTTCACGACCTGTGGTGGATAAGGTACGTACTGCATGGAATGGGATGCTTCTATCCATTGTGGTTCATGATGATGAAAGGATGAAAGAAAGCCTTAGTTCCTGACGCATCGGATAGATATCAGAGAGTGGGGAAGACAACCGTTTGGCCTATGGAATATCGTCTATGCAAGGATGGCGCGTCACTATGGGAGATGCTCATGCAGCAGTTCTTGACCTCCAGAACCCAGACGACCCGACCAAGGCTGGCTCCGAGGGCAGAATAAGTTTCTTTGGCGTATACGATGGTCACTGTGGAGGCAAGGTTGCGAAGTTCAGCGGAGAAAATGTTCACAAGATATTGGCAAAACAACCTGCGTTCAAGGACTCCAATTACAAACAGGCGTTAAAGGATGGGTTCCTATCTGCCGATAGAGCTATTTTGCAAGGTGATTCATGGGTGGTGCTTATCTGCCGGCCGGCCTTTTGTTGGCTCGTTGGGGTTGGAACCTAACTGACCGTTGTCATTTGAATGATTAAATCCCCAGTATAGAGATGACGGTTCCGGGTGTACAGCTTCTACTGCTCTTATTACCGACACCAAAATTTATGTTGTAAGTATAGCTCAAGAACTCACCTTATGAATGCTAATGGTAGGAAAGGCGAATGCCGGTGATTCCCGGACCGTTTTAAGCGTAAAGGGCAGAGCGAAGCCCTTGTCTTTTGATCATAAGCCACAGAATGAGGGTTGGTTTGGCCATTTCTTGCAAACACTTTTGGACAGATCACTGATTTTCCAAAATTTCCAAAATCTTAGGGGAGAAGGCCAGAATATGTGCCGCTGGTGGGTGTGTCCACCGTGGGCGAGTTAATGGCAACCTTGCATTGTCTAGAGCAATCGGGGATTTCATATACAAGAGGAGAGCCGACCTTCCGCCAGAACAGCAGATAGTCACTGCTTTCCCCGATGTGGTTATTCATGAGGCTTCTGATGATGACGAATTCCTTGTCATTGCCTGTGACGGTGCGGTTCCCCGGGAAATATGGCCGGTATATGGTTGTTAATGCTGACAGCGATATCAGGAATCTGGGAATGCCAATCGTCTCAGGCAGTTATTGAGTTTGTCCGTCGCGGTATTGCTGCTAAGCAAGAACTACATACTATATGTGAAAACATGATGGACCGGTGCCTTGACTCAAGGGGTGTGACTGGTGGAGTTGGTCGGGACAATATGACCATGACTGTTGTCGCTCTCCTTAAGAATAGGATGGTTAAGGAGGAATGGTATGATTTGATTGTAAAGCGGGTTGCTGATGGTGATGGCCCATGCGCCCCTCTAAAATATAGTAAGCCAAAGAGCTGCCTAAAACTTATCATGAAAGTATAATTTGGTTTAACATAATATGGTGGATAGCTGAATTCCGCAGACCTAGTGTTCATCCTACCAACTTTGACGATAGCCTGGATGAGCTTGATGTTAGAGTTACCAGTGTTCCCAACGGTCCGGGGCCCCCGCAGGGCTCCGTAGGGCGACTGCCAAGAGCCCCGGACGGGACGGGACGACAAAATGCGGTCCGTTCTCCTCCGGGAATCCTCAGGACGGCCCTCATTGCTAAGGACGGCGGGCCCTACAATCTGAGACAAATTAGCGTAGGGGGCTATGGGGGACCCCGGAGGACAACGGGGGACTGCAGGGTAAAATTCCTTGCGCCACTCAATAACTTCGTGTGCCAAGTGGGAGTAGGGGTATGTGTAAAGATAATAGGAGCGCGTTATCATATCCCAGCCACCAGAGGTAATCTAACTACTAGACTGAATGGACTCTAGTATGAATACTGGTGGCATCGTTCCAAATATCCAATGATTGGCAGAAGTGGGAAATACATCGGAAATATGGTAGACTCTGAAAATAGCTATAAAGCACAAAATCCACTCCAATGATTCCTAATTACTTCTCGTGCACAACGACCCACTGTAGAGAAAGTTTATCACCCAATTAATGGCAGAGAGGCATTTTCGTTTCCACCAATCCGAACCAAGTTAAGGCATAGGAATGGAAAGAGAGTGCAAAACAAAGGAAACAATACGGTAATAAACATGATACCGATGCATAAAAAGAGAGAATAATAAAATTCATCGAGCGATAACCCCCGAAGTGCAATATTTGCCTCGAAATGGCACATATGGAAATCCTTGAGTTGGGCCCCGAAGGCAGATGAATTGATTTATAATGTTCCAGAAAAACGGCAGTTCTGATGGTTGACTCTCCTGCTCTCTGTCGACAATAAGCGTTTGAATGGGGTGGATTCCGTGGAGATATTCTATTCAAAAACGGTCCCCAAGATCTAACAGCCCTGTTTCTGACTGAGATTTTAGATTCTTGTCGAGGTAGATCTGTAAGGTGTGGCAGTTTGTCAGAACTAGTGATGCATGGGTATCGTTCAGCCATCCCGGAAATGTAGTTAAAAGCAACATGGAGGAAAGGAGAGTAGACTTTTTGGTCCGTGCATCCGGTCGCTACCTAAGAACTGGTGAAGGATTTGTGCAATTGAGGGTGTAGGGGGGGGGGGGGGTAGAACTTTAAATTCTCCAATTGTGAAGAGTGATGCCTACCTTACGTAGCAGCCTTATCTCCAAACTCAACTTTGTGCCTTTTCTCTCCTTGTACCCCGACGATATCCGCCATTATGCCCCTCCCCCTCTTGCTGCGAGTGATGGACAAAAATATTTTTTCCACAGGGCGGAAGTTTACCGAGTCAGAAGTGAAGCCTAGATAGAGTACAACACTAAAGCGTTCTCCAGATATCATTGGGAAGTAATGTTGTGTCCGGAGACCGGCGTCCGTGGTACATGCATAATCGCTCTAGAGGTAATCACTCTAGCGGTACGAACCGTGATAAGGTGAGTGTCATGAGCCCTCACTCGATCGGGGCAGTGATTCACAGCTGTTTCACCAATACTTTAGAGCCTGTTTGGTTACGACGGTTCCGTTCCTTTTGGCGACCGTTTCCACTGTAAAAAGGGTGTTCTTTCCGTTTTGAAACGAAAGGAAAAGGACCCTTTGTATGGGAGAACGGAACGGAACCGTTGTAACCAAACAGGCTCTTATAGAAATTAGAATACAGTATTAGCCGTAGTCGCGATGAGATTGGGGTTGTGAGAAACACGGATAAATGACATTTAATTTTCTGCAACCCTAGCCTTGAGTTTTTTTTTTTTTGCCCACCAAATACCCCCGTTGGTCATCACCCCAGTTTCGCCGCGACTACGGTGAAGACTGTAGAGCTCACTAGAACCCTCTAGCTTCCACTTGGGGTGTCTGCTCGTGACTCTCGCAATAGGATTAGTTTTGATACAGATCTTCTGCTATTGAGTTTTTGTCACCCATTACTTGGCTACCTACCACCACCGGACATTCGTAGGGCTCAAGGAACATTCGCGGTATCCCTGATTCTGAACTGAAATAGACTGAAAGTAGTAGCGGCGTTCCTAACTGGGACTTTCCGTGTACATGCCTCAGCGCTGTTGATCCTGAATAAAGGATGGAAACTAGACTCCCTAAGGCGGGGTCTGGATCCTAGAGAAGGGGGGGGCATGGACCTTGATATGCAGAGTAGGAATATCCAAAACCTCTGGCACTTCGCCGGGCGGCGAATCTTCTCCCCAATAGTGTATCGTTCAGTGTGCTTGAGGAATTTTGTGAGAGACAGGTGGTTAACTGGTGGATCATGAAGTGTCACTCGTGAGATTTTTATGTATGGAGTGGGGTATTACTAAATATGGGAGTTTTGCAGGTAGATAGAGAGAACCATTAACTCTTCGGAGATATTGGGGCAGGTGACAATCCCACTGGTGGCCGGTGAGAGCGCTTGGAAAGGGAAGCTGCCTTGCTCGGGAAGTTACATAAATGCGTCGGGCTATCCGGTTGTCTAGCCACTTTGCCTTCTTTCCTTCCTCTCTTCTTACAATATCTATACCTCAACCCACTTACCGGTAGCCATTCTCTCCCCTCCCCCCCCCCCCGAATAAAAAAAGGCGACAGCTATTAAGCTAGTTAAGTTAGCCCATACGCAACAAGCACTCCAATAACACACCACGACCATATCCGAGCACCATCACGAGACAAGCCAAAAAACCCACCGATCTGAGCCTCTGTTCGACTCTCAAAGCGTTAAAAAGTGCATATAGAACGCCGGCCTCAGAGTGCAGTTGACGCCTGTTTGTGGTAAGCATGCTCTCAATCCAGTAATAGCATAGTAAGGACTAGTACTACTTACGACAGGATTAGAGGCGGTTGGCCCCGTGGCTAGAAAAAAGGAAAAAGATGCTCCAAGTTATGCACGCCCAAAGTACTTTTAGCTGGAAACTTTTTGCGCATAAATGCTTTTTCTTTTCTTTTTTCACCCTTAAAGGCTAAATACCTCTCTACGCTTGAAAGAAGCTTTTTCCTTTTTTCTCCAACTATATACAAGCCCTTCACCGTATCAAACCTAATCTAAACCCAAATATAAACAACCTTTTCCCAAGAACATATCACCCCCGCTCCCCCTATTACAACCCAATCCATCACCACTCCACACCAAGCCTACAACAGATGATCTTAGTTCAAAAGCCTCAGCACCACGTCAAGATATCAACCATGTTGGAGCCCCACGAGCCATCCACTGGTCAGCCAATGGACAATAGCCAAATCCATATGATTCCAGGTCTAAAGTATCCTTTCTGTCAGGCACCCTCCTTATGATACGAGGCGTGTTACCGTGCTCTTGGGCAAACAGTAAATACTGCTGTGGGAGCCGGGACGCTCCCGGTGGGCTGGTGCTCCGGCTGTCATCACAGTCCCAGAGCTTCCTCCGCAACAGTGATGCAAATTCCATGGGGAGGAGAGAAGGGGAGATTGTGGGGGGAGGTGGTGGTATTTATGGGTGCCAAGAAGTTTCTCGCTCTAGGATTTTTTATGGAAGATGGCGGGGTTAGGTTCCCAGCTAAGGTTCGTGAGAGAGTTTTGGTATTCGGGGTACCGTGTGATATATTGTCACTGCAGGAAGGTTAGAATTTTTATTGCTATGGTTGGTGTTGGTAGGCCCTGGGCGGTTATGGATGCTCCTAAACCGCTATACTCCCTCTTCCCAAATAGCAGCCTAGCCCTTCATAATTCCATGTCATAGCCTTGCGGGAGGGTGCATAAGTTAAATACCACAGGTAGTTCTTGCACACAACCACCTTTAGTCGTCGATTGCACCATACTACGCAATCCAAAACCAACCTATCATAATGACCTAGAGGATCTGATCAGATTTTTTTACACTCTCTCCCCCCCACCCCCTCCAGCCTTTCGACAACAAAGCACATCTAGAAGACTATTGTTGATGAAAATGAAAATGAAAAAAAAATAGTGTGCAGGTCACTAGGTGTCTTATAAAAGGAATTCTCCGTAAATCATTCGAGAAGTTTTTTTTAAGTTTTTTTTTTCTTTTTCCCCCCGGTTTGTCCTTTTTCCCTCGAGCATCAGCAATTCAAAATGTCTGGGGTTCCCACGAACTTTGGCTAGGCGGTCAGGCAGGCAGGCAAGCAGGCAGGCCCCAGTTAATCGGCGCTATCCCACTCCACTCAACCGTTCGGTGCATAAATAGAGATTATATTATGACAGAAGTCAGCGGAAAGTTCCGAATTCTTGCAGTGATGGCTAAGGAGGAAAAGAAAAATAAATAAATAAGTAAAATATTGAAGACTAAGGCATTGTCAGGTATGATATTCTCCCAAGAGTTTAGATTCCAATTCCTGGAGTTTCGGTTTTAGCTAGGGAGGGAGGACCTGTTAGTTCATGAAAATACCGTAAGTCTTACGTTCGCGGGGGCTGGTAGTACCCGTTATGCAACGTTCTTGAAAGCCACATGCTGTATTTTGTGGTGAGAGTGGTGAGTGAGTGAGTGCAGTTCAATCCCCATTTTGACAATTCTGACAGCTATTATTAGCCACAGCCCATCATGCCCATCCCAATAGACCGTCCCCCAGGCCATCCTGACATATGCTGATTAGCGAGTTTCGTACGAGGAAATGACCTGTGGTCAGTACAATAGTAGCCAGAGTTTTCATCCAAGTATGATATAATAAACCACTTGAAAGTTTCTTATTTGGGTTTAGCTATCCGGGTGAAGGGGGGCCGTCTACTTCTCCCATACTGTAGCCCAAACCGAAACCTCCTTAAGTTACCACCGACCACACTCCACCACACCGCAGACATTCCCGACCCGACAAAAAGCTTACCTCCACAATACCCCCTTACGGAAGCCATTATACTTCCCAGCGGGTAAGCAAGCAATATTTACTACTACGGTACCAAACCCAACCCCTACCGGCTAATAATAATAATATTACCTATATAAAACAACCATACTGTATTCTAACTGGTTACCAAAAGCAAAAAAAAACTAAATAAAATGATTCCCCTGGTAGTCAATACCCGCAAGACACCTACCGGCCCTACCCTCCTTTCTCCATAACCTTCTAAAGCCCCTAAGTTCAGTAGAATAGAATCCACATGCCAGAATTTGCCCCAATCAGTAGTCACTCGAGAAAAAGGGTATTAGAGACTTTGCGAAAACACTCTAGATTTGAGGCAAATGCGGTTACGAGCCAACCAGATTGCTAGGATTTGACTCTAGATGCAAAATCGCAAAGTCCCTATTTTCAGCTCACGAGCTTTTACAACCCCAGGATTCATGAAAGCACTGAACGCTGAAACTTACAACCCACCAACTACCAAGCCTAGAGTGTATTATAGCCTACCCTATCTGTTCCAAATTTCACTGCTATACCGTCCTACTTCTACTCCCATGATATACATATGATAGTTCCACCAGGCTGCTATCACAGCATTAAGTTTCACCCCTAATAGGGAAATTCTATTAGCTGCTTCACCAAGATCTTGCCTTAGTATAGATAATTAATAGAAGATCAAGAGGACATGGTATCTACCGTAAAAGCCGAAATAATTGGGCATCACGCTAGGACGTTGAAGTTGCCTCTCCTATCATAGTAAGGTCTGTCTCTCAAGTGAGGGCTGAAAGAGAGCCCTCTCCCGGTGTTTTTCCCCCAAATCCAGAGGGGAAAATTCTGGACGTCCTAGCGCCATGCCCAATTATTTTCGGTTTTTACGGTATGAGGAATATAAAATCTGAGAGACCGGGGTTGATACCTACTTTATAGGAGAAGAGATATGAATAGTAGGTTTCTCAAGTAGACCTATCAGACAATCGCATGATAGGGGAGGGTAAGTTCAAATTGATAACTTAGAATATAGCACCGGAAAATCTACATATTGAGCAGTTCAATGTGTCTTTATATTCCAACTTTGCATTTTATTTACTAGGTTTTTTCCATTGAAAGAATTAGATAGAAAAGATGCTATTCTGGCTTTTATACCAGACCGTGCTAGGAATCATACCACGATACTTATAATAGCATCATTAGAGGATAATAATCTAGAGATATTAGAAGACCGGCTTGTCTACCACCTTCAATTCATTTCAATTCAATTGAGCACGTTTGCGGCCACCTTAAGAAGCCTTATCATAAATATTATCCCCACTTGGCTACAGGAATTAGATCAGCAAACAAGGTGGTAAAGCCACTAATATAGGAGAAGGCCTCATTCATTCTTAGGAGTTGATACCAACCCTTTCTCTGAAAGATCAGCACAAGCTATTCCTAGTAGAATTGAGGCATTTATTAAGGCGAAAAAGTGGTATATCAAACTCATACTTATTCTATCTCACCTATTCCACACAAAAAAATTACACAGTCTGAGACACATCTAATACTAAATGGGAGGTTGATGAGGAGTGGTGAGCAGGCGAGCACCGTCAACCTGGTTGACGATCTGTGTCAACGAACCGTGCCGTAAGTGCACAGTGCAGTACCACCTTCTCCCGGGCGAGCGAACAGGCACAGAACAAAACAACCAAAAATAAAACCACCGTACACCAGACAGAGAGCCCCGTCACTTCCATACCTCCAACTCCCACCATTGCACACACCACCACCAACAACAACGCCAAGGCCATGCAGCAAGTAATAGGGCTCCTCCTGGCCCCGCAGCCATACCCTCTCACCCAGTCGCAATCGCAATCACCACACACATCATTAGTAAGTGTGGCATACAAAACGTAAAGATAATTGGACATATCTCTCAGCGCCTCCCTTTTTTAATGGTCCACCCTAAAAATTCTTTTTGTCATGGATGGAAAGAATGAGTAACATGGACAGATTGATAGACGAACAGATGAATGTTGCCGTGTTGTGATTCCGGCTGCAGGTACAGTAGAGTGCGGTCCTCGAGTACCGTACAGTGGAATACGGCAAGTTGGAGGAAGAGGAAAGGTGTATGATGTAATGTGAGCTGTACAGGGAGCGAACCAAGTTTTCTTTGAAGGAATTGGGTTTGGTTTGGTTTGGTTTGGGGGGGAAAAATCAAGGAAACTCTGAGAACAAGCAAGCAAAGGAATGTGAAACGAAAGATATAAGAAAAGCACTTGGAAGCAAAAAAGGAAAAGAAAAAATGAATGACGCCGCGTTTCCATTCACGATAACGATGCTACGGCTACTTTATTACTGTGAGTGAAGTCTGCTAAAGCTCGCTTCGACAAGACTTCTAGGCCCCTCTCCATCTGCCGTTCCCGTCCAGAAGAAGACTCCACCGAGTCTATTATTCTTCGCATAATCCGCCTTAAGCTTGACGGTAGTGGGATTATCATAGCTGACCCACCCGCCATCACCACCAACGCACCATGCAGCTCCCAACTTGTCATCAGTGTACTCTGTAGCTCCAGGTCTAGGTAGGTCCTTATACTCGAATGTGCCCTCCTCGCCGGCACTGCCAGAGTACTGCTGCCCGGGATTGTGGCAACCCAAGAAGCTCCTCCCGTAGGCCGGTATGCCGAGGAGAATTTTCGAGGACGGAACGGACTTGGACATAACGTAGGAGACAGCAGAGTGAGCGGAGAGGCGTGCTGCGTCGTTGTGGGGATGGGGGGAGAGAAGAGCTGGGCGTGATGGCCTGACTGAGGAACCCAGGGTCCTGAAAAGTCGTACGTCATTAAATTAATGTAGTCCAGGTACTGGTGTGCCCTGTGGAGGTCGATATTCTGCAACGCCCACTCGCCCGCCGGTAGAGCTGATGTGAGGACATAACGCGGGGAAGGGAGGTGTTGTCTGATGGCAGCAAGGAGTGCAATGTAGTCGTGTCCCTGCTCATGATCGGATGGATGCTCCCAGTCGACTAATTTATCGCAGGGGCTCCTGTCAGTTTTCGCGAGGTAATATCAGATGTGGTGGGGAGAAGGAGGGGTGAAGAATGGGGTGGAAGAAGTGGGGGGGGTGGTATTACTATCTATCCCATCGAGTCCGTATTCGTTGACTAGCTCCCGGGCGGTATGAGCAAATTGCTCCCTAGAAGCATGATTTGCAGCCACAGCGGCAAAGTTGTCACTGCCCTTTCCGCCGCCGCCAACAGACAACACCACTTTCAAGTGACTGTGCTTCGTCTTCAAATTTTGAAAAGATCTCAGGCAACCCTTCACACCGTCAACGTCAATCTGTGAATCTGCCCACTCATCACTCAGCTTCATCGCATCTACGGTCAGCAAACAAGCAATCATTGAAGGGAATGATAGGAAAGAAGGGGGGGGTGGAATGGTTCACACACATAGACAGTCCCATCCGGCTTCACCCATGCAAAGGAATAAAACACGTGAGATATCAATCCCAACTTCAAGGAACTCGGAGGTTCGTTCTTATAGATCCTCCAGTTGGGATAGTACACGCCATTCGCGCTGCAGTACAAACACCTCACAAATCAGTTATCACCACCGCCAAGCAGAGCCGTGCAGCACACGAAAGAAAGAAAAAGTGCCACGTTTGTAAAAGAAGCCTAGAGTAAGAGCCCCACTCACTATATCCGCAGAGGTTCCAGGTGAGAATGATGATGATGATGTAGACTTCCCGTGAAATGATCCTTGAGGGTATTAAAGCGTGGGTGCGAGTACCACGGTACCGGTGGGGCTGGCAGACCGAACTGGTGGGACATTATCGCGGGAAGGGTAGAGGGAGACGGAGGCTCAAGTCGTAAACAAATTGCCGTACTGCACGTTTCGAGTGGGAGAAAAAAATGACCGGCGTCCAACAAAGGCAAACCTAAGAGAAGTAGTTGGGAAGAGGAGGAGAACAATTCAAAGAGCAGACAAACCCCAGGGGTTCAACTTTAAAGGTAATGAAAGGAAGGAGGATGAAAAAGCTGGGGGAGCCCGAGTTATATATACACGGCACCTAAAACACCGCAATTCCTTTTCCCCGCGAGACTGGGGCTGACTCGGGCTGGTTAGACCAACCAAAGGGTCTCGATGTGATCCTGTGGGTTGGTCAGTATGTAACGAACAAGTACGCAGCGGCGTACGTAGGGTAGAAAGTAGCAACACCATCGGTATGGGGCCTCCCGCCTCCAGGCCCGCACAAATGCAACACAAGAAGCCATCATAGCATAGAGGGGCAGCGAGCAGTGAGCAGTGAGCAGTGAGTGCATGTGAAGTACTGTAAATGGACACCCTTGGTTTCCATGATACTATTACACATTCAGTACTGTACAGTACTCGTACAGACATTTCAAAGCGAATATATCTAGACCACAAGAGGAGCAGCAGGCTACCGTCATATTGCAAGATATCATAGGTCCCATACTCGTACTGTACTCGAGTACTGCGCTGCATGTGACTGGGTGCCGAGCGTAAAAAGGCAGTAACAGTGCAATCTCATCCTGCCGCCCAGGTTCCCTCTTCCGCCAGTCAGGCTTCAAAGGTAACTGACTATCCCTCACCCAAGTCTTCCAAGTGCTATTTCCTTGTCCCCCCTCTCAACACTTCCGTCCAGCAATGCTTTCCAGTGTCTCACTGCTAAAATTATGATTCGCATGAGGGAAGACGCCGGCATAGGGGTCACCACCTCGCCCACGGATTGATGAACAAAACGTGTTCCGGCAAGAGTGCGTGCGTACGACACCCTGCTAAGGTACTTCTTATCGGACAGAAGCAGAAACCTCGACTCCCCTCCCTGGCCTGTATTCACGTTTTTTGACCACCTCTTCTCCAAAGGGGGGGACTGGCTGGTAATTTGCAGGTTCCTTTTCTCGCATCACCAGAACCAAGTTGTCACTCCAGGACTTGAAGTCGAAGTTGACTACCAGTACTCCGGCAAGGAAGGCGTCGTCTCATCCATCTGCACACACACCACACGCACACACTCCAGGCCGGAGCTTTGATCCGATTCCTTTGCCTTACCAAAGAACTAAGGTAATTCTTGGATCCGGTACTGAGACGATCCGATATCCGGTAGGCTTCACCGATTTATCATGACCCTTCCTCCCGCCGAGTAACGTTTAACTCAGTAAAAGAAAACCTGAAGAGGAGAAAAAAACCAAAAGGTGGAAACCCCTCAGAATAGCCCCTCGGATAGCGACAAGGGTCTAATATGCCCAATACAATTAGAATGTCATCTCTGGTGTGTTTGTACTTGGGTAAAAGTACAGCAATCTATTCGCCAATTCCAAAAGTACCCGAAAATCCAGTTGCCAAGGCTCGCAGATTTGCCGGATACTTTTAGAATTGGCAAGCAGCACAACATAGTTCCCATCCCATCATCTACTCGAGAATCGTCCTCGCACTGCCGAGTTGCAGTAAGGCACCCATACAGCTTGGTGATCGCCAAACCAATAACCAGCCCGTTCAGAGCCACACAATTAGTAATCTTATGCGATATAAAGAACAAACCACAACTTTATACCACCTGATTGTGCACATGACTCTGCAACTACCGTATACCTACAGGAATCTAGCTATTGAAATGATTGTTCCTTTATGAAGTGTCATCTTTTGAGGAGACAAATTTTAAACTATCTACATACAAACCATATACTTGAACTACAAATCTAGTAGCATTGGTAAAATTTCAGCTTGGTCCTAAGTTTGAAAGAATAAACTTGCTTGATCATTAAGTAGTTAGCAGTTTTCTCTAATGAAGTACTTAAGTATACTTGTTAGACAGAAGAGTAACTAAAGCTAAAAGCTAGAATCCATACCGGAAGTAAATATAGTATAAGCGCCTTAGGCCATTATTATTATGCATAGTATTATACTAGCTAGAGTTCTCAGTCTTATTAGGTCATACTTGGTAAGGATTTTTTTTTAAAAAAAAAAACTCTTCTACATGGTATGTAGGATAAGATAAGTTTAACCTGCCTAGTACGGTAGGCTATCCTAGAGGGCAAGTGACCTGCTTGACCAAGAAAACATCCTATTCGCAAACAGGCTAAATAAAACTCCTACCTACTTGGATGGAACCTATGTACGGTATTTGTGGATCACTACTATTGCAAGAATTCTCTTATGCCTTACCTCAAGTTGAACGAATCATAACAATAGGTTTGCTAATTTTGCCAGCTATGATACTTGACACACTATACCCAACTCTAGAAAATCATTCCATTATTCCACCGGGCCCTGTCGCGTGCCTGTTGTTGGAGGAAGGCGCAGTCTCGCATCTACTGTGCCATATCATTACCCTCGAGAGGATAAGCCGCAAACTTAATGCACGCATCCATACATCCATCCATCCATTATCATCATCATCATCATCATCATCATCACCAGGCACCGGTTTCCGAGCCTTCCTCGCCTCACTACTGTTCCGCTCGCTTCAATAGTAGCTGAGCAGACTTCTCGTTTTCTATTCACTAACGCATTTTATCCGGTTTGATGATGCAAATGTACCCAAAGCATTGTTACACGTAATACAAACATGTGGGGAAGGGAGAAAGAAAAGCTCCCTGCAAGAACCCCAAATCCATGTCGAGGATTCAGGGAACGATACACAACACATACCCGTTACAGCAGGCAGCACACAACCAGAATGAGGATGCCGGGAGTAGGTTACAGCACAGTAATTGCCACATGGGCTGGCTTGAATTTGCCGACTCGATCTGGCGACAAGATAGCATCCCAGAAGCGATCTGTGGATAGCTTGGATAATCGTTACTGTACCGCTTGATACCGGTACCGGTACTATAGTAGGCAGTATTGCACGTGTGCTCACATACCAGCGCTTTTCCGTCTGAATAGCAATACTACAAGCCTTGTTTTTTCTTCTTTTGCCCCAATACCCACGTCTATAGGTGATCGTTCTTCCATTGTTGCCAGAAAGACCCGCCCCCCACCGGTAGGCTAGACCGTAACCATCCACTCTTGGCGCGCAATCCACAGCCGCCCGGTTTGCAAAGAAAGGACCCCCACTGTCTCTAATCCTCTCCCCAGCACACAGTCACTATCAACTCTCACTGCTATGCTCACACATGGACAAACATGAACACCCCAGACATGAAACGGAAAAGGGGCATTTCGTTTCGGCTTCTTGCGCAAATTACTTGCCCTATCCTCTGTGGGGGATCGACAAAGTTTGTTGATGATCTGCAGCGGGTAGTTATGTCATCGTACGGACAAGGATATGATACGATAGTTTTACCATTTGCATCAGAACTCTGCTGGCAACTCCTTATTTACCGGTATTGCTGTGCTTGAGTACTTTGCTTTTCTCGCGCTTCGAGATCGAAGGCTGCTAGCGGCTGTGCGAGAAACTTGGAAGGTTGGAAGGCGGGTATGATTGAAACAGATTCTTCTTCTACACGGGCGACACTACCGGGTTAGCTTACTCCCGGGCTCAGCACAAACACACCATATTAGACTCAATAGGTCTAGCGATTTGTCACAGGCAAGTAACTTAAACCCAGGAGTCGTACAGCCCCTCGCGACTCTTTACCGTCTCGGGTTGAATGAGGCTGATAGGCTTGGCCTAAAAAAGAGACCAAGTCGTCAAAAGCGATTCAGGCATGATACTTGAGAATAGTCAATGAAAGGTATAGAAGAAATGCAATTCCGTTGCAATGGATATAGCCGGACGATATCTCGCTCGCTTGATCCCTTCAGCCTAAGGAAAAGTCCCCCATCCCTTTTCTCGCCCCGGAAAACTAGGCATCCGCAACTCCAGAAAGCTTCGCAATATCCATCATGGGGTTCACGCTCGTATTCGAGTAATTGCGTATAAACACCACGAGTACGGACTCGACTACGATTACGACGTCTGGAAAGCCTCCTTAGCCTATTCCGTTTTAGCTTCCATCAGCAAGTATAAATCCTCCAACAACCACTATCCGACACTTGGACTTCTCACTCCCCTCCCTATAAAAAACTATAAAAAAAGGGGGAAGAGAGATCAACAATCAAGTTTTTCGCGCAAACTCAATGCGGGGACTCCTACATATCCAGCCCCCATCGTTGATTGTAAGGTGGGGGCAGCACATTGAACTTGCCAAGCGGAAAATCAGGCCAGGCACTGTGGGTAATACAGGCCCAACCAGCAATCCAATACCTGCCATGTCTGGCTCGCCAACTAACTTCAAGACCCTGGTTTATTTTCTCTTCTTCTCCCCCACCCTAGAGAAAGAAGCCTCCAGGAAGCAAAATTAGCATCGAAAGTAGACAACACGTGCAAACGTAAGAGTGGGACGAACGACTCATACATAGCTTTTTTCATCCCTCCCTTGGCGGTGCTTCGCCTTTCGGGGAAGAGTACTGTCCACCGAATTAATTAAATTGCGCAGTTTAGCCTATGGCACGCACTGTACCACATACTGTAGTACTTACTTTTAAAAGAGGAAAAAGAAAAAGGAAAAGAAGAAAGTTCAAAAGACCGGAATAACCCTCAATTTCATGTCTCCTAGCGAAGGACGGGAGGGGGGAAGAAAGTGGGGGGAAACGGAGGCGCGTGATGATGTCGGAATTCCCCAATTGCCCTTTGGGTACTATTATTGCAGCTTGCTTGAGCATGGAGTGCTGCGAGAGAGAGGTGCAAACCTTCAGCCGACACACCATCTCTATCACATGCTCCAACCAAGCATGCAATGCAGCACAGCTCCAGCAGCACAACTAACAGCGGATCGTAGAAATTATGCATACCAGTAGCTGCTGGTTCAATCTCAGATGCCCGCAGTAACATAATTACACCGAATCACAAAGGTAGTTGATACTTCATCGATTGTCACTCACACATAGCAAGAGCAGGTATCGAAAAATCACCTGCTCCATCTACCTCCATCTACCCCCAATCTCGGCCATCAATCTTCTTACAAGCAAGCAGCCCTACAGCATCGTCTGTTGCCATCAATAGACCACAATCTATCATACCCCAGCAATCAACCCGATAACCCTTCTTAGCCAAGCCCATACCCTCCCCTTCAACATCAAAACAATCACCAACAAAGCACCCCAACTCCATATCCCACCACCCCTATTTCTCCAAAGCGCAATGAAGAGCCGGCCCTCTCCTACACGAGCCGGCCACTGTGACACCGCCCGGGCAACCGGCGCGCGAAACGGGAACCCCGGCCCGGATCACGCCACCAATCAATCAATCAATCAAGGAAGAAACCCCCCTTCCCTTTACCTCACCCATTCCCCACAGCACAGCACAAGATAGCACAACACAACACAGCACCCTAACCCTTTCTCCCACCAAAAAAAAACCCCACCAACAAAGCCTACAAGGCTATATCCCCACATATGCTATCATACTATTATATACAAACAAACAAACCAGCTCCGCAGTATACACATACCATACTATCATACCAAATTCGGTAAGCCCTCCCTATGACACATCGCACTACCGCTATCGCACAGTACCATACAACCCACCCCTCCATCCAAAAAAAAAAGAAAAGAAAAGAAACCTCCTCCTTCTCACCTCACACCCAAGTATCATGTCAATACGAGTGATACCCCATGCGTCAATCGTATTCTTACCGTACTTACCTACCCTACTTACTTACTTATACGGAGGTATGATAATTATATATTCTAATACAGCGCCTAAGTTTTATATAATAATATACTATATTCCACAAGCGAGGTTTACTATCATACCCTTACCTCCCTCACCTCCCTCCTGTATCATAGAACATATTATATCATACAAAACTTAGGAAGCTGTATATATCATACCTCCGTATGAATAATTATGGAACGTCCAACTAACTAGGGAAAAGTAGGCCGGGTGCAGATGCGGAGGTTGAACTGTACGATATTATGGTAGTATTATGTATGATACTCTGTAGCTCTTCTCTTCTCTTTTTTTTTTCTTTTTTTTTCTTTTTCTCGCTCGACTCATGAGTTAAGTCACTCATTGTTGTTGAACTTGGGAGCTGGGGGGGAATAAAGTAAAATTTTAATTAATTTTGATGGAATAAAAATTGGACCTGGGGGTTGACTCGATTCAATGAGAAAGGAAGAAAGAAAGAAAGGGCAAATATGACATCTGTATCATGAGGAATACCGTTCACCCTTCTGAATTTTCTCTTCCAAATGTTGAGAACATCAATTGGGATTTCCCAATCTCCACTTTTTGTGGTATGATACGTTCCAACAGGTCCATTTCCCGCGGGTCACTGCTTACCCTAATTGGTCAAGAGAAAAGGCATCTTGTGCGTTCCAGAGTCACTGTTATATTCTATGATATGAAACTCTCGTAATGTGTGATAATTTTTTTATTAGCAGCAAGAGTATCAAACATGTAGCTTCAACTCGGTATTTAGGATGACATTGCCGACCAGTAACTTTAACATAGCCTTCTGCTCTCTCCCTAACCGCAAACATACCCCATCATCTCCCTGACACTAACATTATAGGTTCCAAAGTCTAGCAGACTCTGAAAATAGCCATGCAAGCACCCACCACAATACCGAGATATCCTCTACTTGATTCACTACTCTTGGCAGCCCATCCGTCACTTCTTCTTGCCCCCAGGTCCCTTGGGGGGCTCCTTTTTTGTGACAGTGGAACCAGTACTGCCACCAGCTCCAGCCTCACCGGCCAAAAGAGACTTGTCGAAGCTACTAGGATCAATCCCCAATATACCACCCTGAGCATTTTTGTCACCGCTGACGGAGAAGTCTCTATATGCGTACTTCCACTCATCCAGAAATGCCCTGACGGCCTTGCCTATCTTATCCTTGTTGTTTTTGGAGTGATGGCCGGTGCCTACGATCGCGTAAAGTGGACGGGTGCTTGTCTGATGCTCAACAAGGATGTCTTCGAGGTACTTGCATGCCTCTTCCGGGAGAAGGCCTAATATTTTTCAGGATCGTAAACTCGTTACTCAACTCTCACACAAAAGTAACCCAAAGATAGAAATAGGAGAGGGGAAACCAACCATGTAAATCGACAAAGAGTTCAGTACTACTCGATGCACCCTTGTTGCGTTCCTCATATATTGCCTTCGAGGCCTCCTTGTGAGCCTTCATCATCGCAATATTCTCATTGTTGGCCTTGCGACTATGTTCTTTGGCCGACTTTGCATCGTTCCGCTGCCAGGCCGAATTGGCTTGCTGGAGATATTTGGCCCTGTGCACACCGTGGGCGAGCGCATCCTTGCGGTGCTTTAGATAAACCCTATTGAGAGCGCTACCAGTTTCCATCCACGGTATCTGTTGTGGTGCAGGTATATGAGCAGCGGAGACGCGAGAAGACCGCTTAGAGGAGGGAGAGCTGCCGACCCCTGACCATCGATTTGAAGATGCGCCAGATGAAGTAGAGGTACGGTTAGAATGGGGGGATGGAGAAGGTGTAGCACGGACAACATCGGCCAAAGATGAAGGCCCAGTAGGAATATTGCCACCATCACTCCTATTGTTACGACGTTTCTTACCGTTCCCAGATGCTTTAGCGCTGCTGCTCAGGGATGGAAAGGCATCAGTATCATCGACCGCAGGTACCGGAGTAGAGCTCCTCTCCCTCTCGCGTGACTGCTGGCGAGAGTTGGGACGAGAGATCGGAAGTTTGAAACCGGGAGGTGGATTGATACCAGCTCCCAGTACAGACCCCATTGCTCCCCATTGATCAGAGGCCAATGCGGGGAAAGCGGTTGAGTCATGAAACTGAAGCTGAGGGGGGGGAGTCGAGTTTCGACTGTTGTTGTTGTTGTTGTCAATTGTCATCTTCGACACAGACATTGTCGGATCGTGAGAGAATATGCAAGTTTCCCCTGCAAGGCAAGAGCCCATGAGCCAGTACTTGCAGATCGTGGTCCCAAGATCGTGAGAAAAGCGGCAATCCGCACGAAGACACTGTCCAGTGGACAAGAAGAAGCGGCAGACAACGCCATTACGAGGGGTAACGGGCCGGGCCGTTGGAACTGGTACTGGCATCGTAGATTTCCCAATGACTGTAGAATTCTCGGTAGTCTGATTTGCTGCGCTGCTGCCGTGCTGTTCCATCAACATCGCCAAGGTTGAGCTAAGATCATAACCGCACATTCCCAGGGCCTGTTCTATCTCCTCATCGGAGCGTCCTTCGCCGAGCACTGATCGAAGCATATCATGAGGGGACATATTCTCTTGGAGAGAGCTCCGGTTCCCAAAGCCCATTGAATTGTCATCACCCACTAACCAAGCAACCGTCTCGCTTCCGAAATCGCCGTAGACCTCAGGTGGGAATCCGGGGTCACTTGCAAACGAAGGTTCATAATTGTTCAAATTCGGCGAATGAGGTATCAGCGGAGAGGAGTATGCCAGCCTCGGGCTCGGTCTAGGTGAAGGAAAGGGGGAGCCCTTTCCGATAAAGGATGGTGAAAAACCTGGGGGTGCCATTGGAGGTGTGCTGCCCAAGGAGGGTGTTGGAGTGCCAACTCGTGAGAATTGCCATGGTGCCGGGGACGCTCTTCTGACTATGGTATGGGCATGACGAATTGGCGGGGAAGAGGTTGAAGATGTCTTTTCGCGATAACGCCAGAGCACATCTAGCGTCTCATTATCCAAGGGGGTACCTGTGAGATCTGTCTTGGATGCAATGAGAGCAGATACTTTCTCTGTTTGGTCCTCTTCGAGCAAGTTTGTGTCTGCAAAAATGGCGGAGATAAACGATTAGCGAGAGTTCGGCTAGCTGCTGAATCTAGAGCGCCAAACCTTGAAGAATAAGACGACATTCCTCGAACAGCTCGTCCGAAATCATTTTAGCCGAGAAAATAGGCTGCCCAAGCACCCAGGTAGCCGAGTATCAATGGGTGGTCGTTTCTATGAGTTGTGGATGAGGCAGATAGCAAGCGGGTGGTTCCAAAAGAAGTGGACCAGGATGAACACCGAGTCGTGACGGGAGAGGATTTGAGGAGATGATAGCCACGAGACAATTGAATGGCGCCACGGGAAGGCAAGCACAAAAATTGTAAGGCGAGTGAAATGAAATGAAACGAAAAAAATAATAGAAAAATGGGAAAAAAACCGAGGAAAGGGGTTTAAGCTCTAAAAAACGAAGGAAAGAGTAGAAGAAAATAGAGATATCATACCAAGCAAAGAGAAAAGAAGTTTAAAAGTGTAAGGTTTAGGGGGGGATAGTTATAGATATTCTCCGGGAGATGAATGTAGGGAGGTTAGGGGGTGGAGGGAGAGCAGGAGGGAGATGAATGGTGGGATGGGGGTTAGGTCACAGCTTCTTCAAATCAGTGGTATCCCTCTCCCTCATATAATAACGTTTTTAGCTGTCCCTGCACCTCCCTCCCCTTCTCCAGGCTCTCTCTCTCTCTAGCCCCTCAGCCCTTCCAAGATGAGATAGGAAGGGCGAGGGGTTCGGGTGCTGCCGCCAGCAACATCCTAACTAAACCCACAGGAACAATAGCGCTGTATCGGTACAGTACCGTCAATGGTTGAACCCGACGACTCGTGACGACTGCCGTGCTCACCAGGCGTTTTGACGTAGAACAGGTCAAATATGGGGATGCTGCCGCTCGAACTACCACCATCAAGTACCATAGTCTTTAGATTTTTGTGAGGGTACTAATTATTTCACGTTTTCATATTCCCGATTGCTTTGATCTCTTCTAAGCTATGATTTAACTCTCTGGCACGAACATTCCCACCATTCACACCATTCACACCATTCACACCCTATACAAGTACCACAGACATCTCTGCCTGCTTCACAGCTCAGGCTGAGATTACTCCATTGGCCCAACATTTCGATAATCGCAGCCCCTCCATCCACTCCCTGACTCCCCCAGCTTATCCTGTGGCCAGCAGCCTTTGTTCGGTGGAGGGGCGGTGCCGATGCCGGAAATATTGCGAAAACGGTTCCTCCTTCACCAGAGCTCTAGACTCCAGTGGGTGAGCTTACGATATCGCGAGCCACCCTACCTGCCCTGCCGCTGTTGCTGCCTTACCTCACTGCTCACTGCGACTTGTGACCTCGCAGCAGTATTTGCCCTACCAGACAAAAACAATGTGGCCCTCACAGTACCTCGTTACGTGTTTCACCCCCACCACCACCATCCTTATTCCCAATCATTATCTCCCACTCGATCAAGTTCACTCGTTTCTTTAAACCCGAAACCCTTTCCCCTTCTTTCGTCTCTCTTGCAGAGTTCGCTCTTCATTGGAGCTGATCTCACGCAAGGCTACACAAGTCCTTCCGGAGAAACCTTCCAACATAAATCATAACCGCTTCCTAACTAATCCTCTTTTGAACCGTTAGCCCACTTGAAATTGTGATTACGACCGCACCGAAACCGCAATACAGGGATGCTGCTGGCTCGAATACCCTAATTCCCCTCGTGCAATAGGACAAGCAGGAGCCTGAAAGAGAGAAGGTGAGAGAGAGAGAGGGGGGAAGAAAAACGCTTTAATGAAACCTTTGCGATCAACCGCTTTGTAGGAACATATGATACACAAGTTATTTGGAGAAACAATTCACCAAGGCGACACGCACTCCGGCTTTCCCGGCAACCAATTGGGACAATTGATTCAAACTTAGTAACGCCGTGTTATATATATAATTCCCTCGGCAACCTCACAGGGCTGCAGGAGGAAGGGGAAAATGAGTGTAAATGGAGAAAGGCGGCAGAGAATTAGCGGTAGCGGATCGATAGATCAAATTCCCATTTTACGGCCATGGCGACTTCAGTGCGCTTTCAAACTTGCCCCGCTGTTTGAGCCTCACTCGAAACAATGAGAGTTCAACTACGGTGCCAAGTCCTCGCCGTACATTATCATCACAAATTCGGGAGATTCTTGGACGCCGAAACCCTATCGGTTTGACCGGTTGATAAGATTGTTTGATCTGGGTGGTCAATTTGTCCGATGCCCCCAGCATAAGATTCGAGCGGACAATACTGTACTGAGTACAAGCTTCACTTACTCGTGCACTGACGCGGATATGGCTTGTATATCTTGAGATGCTTTAAAAGGAGCGAGTGCTGATTTCTTGAGAACCTTACGGTACGGTGCTTCAGCACACGAATCTTCAAGAAAATCTCTTCCGTTGGTATCACCGCTTCCACCATACCGTGCCAGAAGTTCATCATTCCCAACAATATCGGATCCTATCTAAACGACCCGACTGCCACTTTCACCTATTTACCTTTCCTAATCTCCCGCGAATTACCACCGAGGCACCTTCTGCAGCTATTGTACTCGAGTATATATATTTTATCTCGAGCTCCGAGGACAACACTTCTCGGACACCCGGTCCTAGATCAGATGGCCCACATGTTACAGCGTTGGTAACACAAATGTGCCTCGCTAACCCCTCGAGAAACCTCGAACGCTAGGTTTCCTGATTAGCATGAAATTTACCAAGCACGGCATGTACTTGTAGGGTACCGGTACGGTACTTGTGAAGTATCGGTAGAGCACAATAGAATCCAAGAAGGGAATGGCGATATGCCGCACTTAGGGGCATTATTCTAGCGTGAGTTGTCATTAATATTGTAGTGCCCGAATCGAATTCAGTACTAGTACAGTACCTTACTAAAACCTTCCGGGCCTTTAAGCGTAGCTATCAAATGATGTGGGCCCGACCACAACATGAGCTACAGTATCTCGCCATGCCCTGAAAGAGCCGCACCCTAGGGAGCGTGGTGTGCGGGGCCTGATAACTTTAACCTTAGTTTAAATCTGGGCTAACATCACAAGATATCACTCCTTTTTGTCAAATTTTGTCAACATCAAATTCTGTCGAGCGAAACTGCCACGCTTTGAAGTTTGTGGAGGGGTCGGCCCGGCCCCTCCTGTCGTTACCGCGCTGATGAGGTTTTAGGCGTTTGTGTGACATCTCTAGTTGTCATAGAAATAAAATACCATAAATGTGTCCTGAATGCAATAGAATTTGGAATAAGTGGAAAGGCTGTGGGGTTAGGCAGTTATCGTAACTTTGGGATATGGAAGGACACTATTCCGAGTTTATTGGTGAAATGGAAACGACTTACGGAGTAAGCAAGGAAAAGTAAGCTGTGGCGCATTATAGCACAGGTTCTTGTACTAGCCACAGGCGACAAGTGTAACATTCCAACACCGGGGCGCTAGGCCGAGGGCTTACGTCGTTCCCGGGCCTGTCTGCATCCAACCATTCCCCTACCGGTATCAACAATCAATCGTCGATTACTCCGTGAGCGCGGTCTTAACTCCTTGATTACGTGCATTTCCTCCTCTGTCATCGACAAACCTCTCTTACTCCCCACTCCCCCCCACCACCCACCTGTCCTCCCCCTCACCCCTCCAAACACTGCCAGCTAACATCTGATACTCTACAATGTCGGAAATTCCGCGTCATTCGGGCGCCCTGTACACTCCCCCCGATGCTCTTCCCCCTCCGCCGAGTACGGTGCGTTGGAACAGACAAAGACGGTCATCATCCCTATCATCAGGGCCTCAAAGCTCCGGAAAAGGGAAAAGAAATGCCCTGATTGCTAAGGCTAGTAGGTTACAGAGATGGGCCCACAAAAAGTTCAATAAGATGACCTTGATGCAAAGGATCTTCGGATCACTGCTGCTTTTGATAATTGGGACTACGGCTATACTGGGGTTAATTTTCCACGCGAAGATATTACACGCTATACTACCGTTCGCTGCGAAGCTCAGGTGCTTGAATCAATAGGGGAGAGAATAATCGTGTTTTGTCGCTGATTGTTGTTTGGTGTTTAGGAGCTGGAAGGCTGGATGGCTACTTATATTTGCTCTTTGCTTCGCTTCAGCTTTTCCACCGATGATCGGATACTCAACTTCAGTGACGCTTGCTGGATTTGTTTACGGGTTTCCTAATGGGTTGGTTCCCACTCTACTTTGAGTTAGCTCCGTTTTTGCTTTCCGAGCAGTTCAACTAATCGGTTTTTGTGAGCAGTTGGTTTATAATCGCTTCTGGCACGGTAATAGGTGCTTCTTGCTCGTTCATAGCATGTCGATACTACTTCCAGGACTTTGCGAAACGTATGGTGGCCACCGATAAGCGCTTTGCTGCGCTTTCTCTCACACTTAAACATGATGGGATCAAGCTGCTGTGCATGATCCGGCTATGTCCCTTGCCGTATTCAATCTCCAATGGTGCTATGTCGACGTTTCCGACTGTTAGTCCACTGAATTTCATGGTTGCGACAGCTGTGGCGACACCGAAGTTGCTGATCCATATTTTCATCGGTGCTAAATTGGCTGAACTGGCCGAGGACGATGGCAAGAAGATGGACCTGAAGACAAAGGCCTTGAACTATGGAAGCATTATTGGGGGTAATAATAAATACATTCTGTATCATGTCAGAGCTGATGTTGGGTAGGTATTTTTCTCGGCGTCGTTACCGGGTGGTTGATTTATAAACGTACTATGTTTCGGACGAAGCAACTCGAGGCAGAAGAGCGCGCACGAATCCGCACACCTGTTGGACAAGGCTTCACAGATGCTGAAGATCCAGATGCTGGGGCGGCCGCCGGTCTCGTCGAGGATCTCATTGAAGGTGAATATCCAGATTCGAGCGACGATGACGAGTCTGAAGAAGGTGATATTCTTCTCGATGATGAAGAGGGTCCTGGATTTGGAATGGATGACAGTCTGGAGCTTGAGAGGAATGATACTAAGGGGCTGTCTCAAGCACCGCCCAAGGGTCCTATCGCTCTATAGGTAGACAGATTGTTATAGAGGAGTTGCTAGAATTTCATTCTTTTGTCATTTTTCATTCTTGTTCTTATGTAGGTTATATCTGGGCTGGGATGGGGTTGGTAGGGGTTTGTTTTTGCAATTGTTTTTCTTTTTGGGTTGCTTGGATCGGATGGGTGAATGTACGTACAAGGTTTAATATCTTGCTTTTCTCTCTTTTTTTTTTTTGTTCTGGATGGTGCCGACAGATGCGGCAGGAATTCTAGCTCTTGTCAGGAGGGAGGGGCTTTTATAAGATTCTGTTTCCTCCTTTTCTGGAAGGTTGGCACTGATTGCTTTGGAGGCGCAAAAAAAGATAAGAAAGGGGGGAAAGTTGATCGGGAAAATCAAAGGCCGGACCTGCATCTCATCTGATCTAACCTTGCATCTGTGCTGTACTCTATGTGAGATGCCGTATCGGATATTACTGCGCGAGTGATACGGGGTGAGCACTCTATACGGCAAACGATACCAAGTCCTATCTTAAGTAGATACTGTACTGTACTGTACCTTGTAATTTTTCTTTTCTTTTTGGAGATGTTATAGGAGGTACCGGTACTGGTACTTGTACTGTACAGTATTGGAAGGCCACTATTCGGTTCATGCTGAAGAAGCGGGGAATCCAAGCTTGCACGGGTGCAGTTGAGGCGGCCAATTGATATCTTTATTTATTCATTTCCCTTGAGACATTTAGGCGAACGAAATGTGAGAGAAGTTCTCCTTGACGAATTGAGTTTATGCCTTTCACTTCCTTCGTATTCGAGTTCATTGCGCGAATTGGAGCGCATCTCCAAGCAGACTATAGAGGAGCAAGAGGGGGAAAACAATATGCTCCATGCTCAAGTGCGTAATGGTCATTCGCTGGCGGTTCCATCATCCCATGTTCTTTCCTTTCCCCCCAGAAAAGTCAACCAGTCAGCCAGCCACACGCGACCACGGCATTCTGCTTGCTTTGGTTCCCGCGCGCGTGCGCACCACCCCATCACCCATGACGGAATGTACAATCGGGCCAATGTGAGATTGGAAAGTGGTTGCGTTTATTTGAGTACTGGGCTCCGCGAATTGGGTGTTAAGGTAGGCCTTGAAGCGTGGTCTGGGTTATACGTGTGTATGTAGGTAGGCTATGGTACCGCACCGGTAGAATAGTACCCGTAGGGGGAACCATTTGTTGTTTTTTTTTTGCAGTTTATCTGTTCTGCTGTTCTTTTTTTGTGAGAAGGCTTTTCGTAGCGTGTGTGGGATGCCTAAGTAAAGTAGAGGGGAAGGAGGAAGGAGGAGGAAGGAGGAGGAAGGAGGGAGGAGGGATATAAGTATGTGAGTGATGCCCCTAAGGCTTTTGGTTTCGGTTCTTTTGGTTTACTTATTCTTTTACTTTTCTTTTACTTTACTTTACTTTACTTTAGTATTATAACTTATCGCTGGTTCGGTCTATTTTATTTCTCTGTCCACTGTTTTTATTTATTTTTACTTCTATATTATTGTTTTTTGTTTTTTTTTATTGATTACTTTGATTGCTTCGATTGCTTAAGCTTATCGTCTCGTATCGTATTGTGTTATCTAACGTTTTATTGCTGCTGGACGGTAGGCTTGTTTTAGCTATCATACTAAAATAAGCCATAACAACCACCACCACCACCCCTAGTGGTCTGTCTGCCTAATTTGTTTCTTTCTCTCCAGCCTTCCTACCTCCTCGCAACTTTAACTTCAACAACCACAGACAGACAGAGAAAAAAACAAGAAAAAGAGGAAAGGAAACAAGATACAAAATGACACACGACCAAATAATCGGTACATATGTACACATCCCCGGAAAGCCAAGGGAGCAGCACGCCCTCTATATGCTCCGGCGGATCGCCAGCCTTGTGAAGCCCATCATGAGCAAGGGTGGGTATAAGGTGGGCTGTTTGGCAGAGTTTTACCCAGCGCAGAAGAACTTACTCGGTATTTCCACCATCCCTTACACTGTTTGCAGAGAAGAGAAGAGGGCTAATTATGTCGTGTGTTGGATGGAAAAGGCTTAAACGTTAATAATGGCGAAAAGGTCTGCATAAGGCTCCGCCAACCTCACGACGATAGTGTATTCTTGGATGTTGAGGACTGTGTTTATACCATGTTGCATGAGTTTGTCTCCCCCTTGTCCACCTTACGAGGGAAGCACTAGTTAATGATGATGCTAGAATAACACACAACCTTCACGGCCCCCACGATGACACATTCTACACTCACTTGAAAACCCTCGAAGAGTCCTACTCCGCCCTTCGCCGTGGCGGGTACGATGGGGAAGGCTTCTACTCGGAGGGTAAGCGCCTAGGCGCTGGAATCCCTAAGAATCCGATGATGTCTGAAGCCCGTCAACGAGCGTTGGCGGCCGCCGAGAGGCGACGGGAGATCTATTCCGGATCTGGGCAAAAGCTTGGTGGTGGGAAGAACCCACTTCCCGGTGGGTTGGGTATTCGGGAGAAGATCGCCGCGGCGACGGAGCGGCGCATACGTGATTCGCAGACTTGCGGTGCTGGGAGCGGTGCTGGGGATAGGGGTGCCATGGAGGCGGAAGCCGAGAGGACGATTCGTGCTGGGACCGTTACGGTCGACAAGGAGCAGGGAGAGGGGGGAGTCGAACAGGAGGTGATAGTGCTGGATGAAGACCCGGAAAACGAAGCTGCAATAATCAAAGCCGCAATAGAACTAATCCAGGAAGCGGAGCGCGAAGAGGCCGAGCAGAAATTGCTCTGGGAGGAACGAGGTGGTATAGTCTGGATAGACGGCGATGATGGTCCAATACCAGTCGAACTCCCCCCGACCACGACCACGACCACCACGACCACCACGGCCAGCGCGCCTCCTCTCCCATCCCCACGCATTCCAGTGCCAATAATAATCCCTTCCTCCTCTCCCCCCCTACTCCCGGTAGAACCTCAGGATCTCCCCCCAAGCTACGAGCAAGCAACAACCTGGACCTGCGACCTTTGCACCCTAATAAATCCCTCCATCCTCCCACACTGTGAAGCCTGCTCCTTCGAGCGGCCCGAAGACACAGACACAGTCACATCGCCACCTCCTACCCCTCTATCGCCGATCTACCAGAACCCACCGTTGGCTCAGGCGGTGATCGCGGGGAAGGAGAAGGAAAGGGAGAGACTGAAGGTCCGGTTCGCTGACATGCCATTGATGATTCCAGAGAAGAATGAGGCGGCGGCAGCGGGGTGGAGATGTGTAGGGTGCGGGAGAGGGAATGGTGAGGAGTGGTGGGGGTGCGGTGGGTGTGGCATGGTTAGGGGGGAGATTTGAAGCATGCTTATAACATGGGAGCGGAAGGGGGAGGGGAGAGAATTTTTCCTGTTTTTTTTTCTTTTCCCTTTCCTTTCCTTTAGGTGTTTACTTGGGATTTAGGAGGTTTTTTTTTTTTTTTTTTTTTGATTGTTTATTGTAACCTTTTAACTTAACGGATGATACGACGTGATGGACACCTTACTTTTTATGCCATTTTCTTAGTCTTTACCCCCCTTCATAACTACATTTCCAATAACTATCAATACTAGCGTCAATTTCAATACAAATACTGAATCTAGCAATTCCTTCCTTCCTCCCCCCCTCTCTCTTTCTCCCTGTAACCCACATCCCCCGGGAGGTCCGGTACCGAGTGACAATCCATGACCGCACCACAATAGATGTGGGACTATATACCGCATCATCAAACAACAAAACTAAGACCCCCACCGTCCTAAAACCACATATGCATGAATTAACGTTCCCCCAAACCTCTCGTCCAACTCAACTTGCAAACCTTCCCCTCACACCTAGGCTTGATACGGTATCATACAATATAGTGTGATGCGGTGTTAAGTTAGGCTACGCTAGACTGGACTGGACCTGGACTGGATCCTCCCGCCCACCGCGGCGAAGCATACGATACCTAGATGACTGGGCGGGATATGTAGGGGGGAGATAGAAAGACGGAGGAGAGCGGAAGGAAGGAAAGAGGGAAGAAGGAAGGGAAGGAAACAAACAGTCGAGAGATATCTCAGTTTAGTGGAAAGAAGGAACTTGTAGAGAGATTTCTACATTTCCTGCTGAAGATGAGCACTAGATCTACCGTAATATATGCTGCTGCACTATAATATTAATTTAGCCCACATATGTATAATATGATATAATACCCGCCGACAAAGGGAGAGGAGGGAGGACAAAGACCAACAGCACACAAATACTAACTATGATATAATAGGATTTCATTACTGATACTCCTACTTACCCCGCGGTGGTTTATTGAATCGAAAGTGTGGGGGGGGGGGGTTTAGCTATATTGTCGCCTTTTTTTCTTTTTCTTTTCACTTCTGGACTTAATCCACTTGCAAGCCATGGTGATATATATATCATGGCCTTGTCACCTCCTTACATTAATTAATGCCAATATTGATCTTCCATACCCACGAGTGGATGCGAGGGGAGACTTTTTGCAGTTGTTGTTCCGGTCAGTGGATGATTTGGACTAAATTAATTCTTATAATAATTATTATTATTATACATCTTTAATCATATTATCACAACCTCTTCACATCCCTTTCTTTTCCGTTCACTCCTAGCAACCTCTTTTGAAATTTTTTTTACTAATACTAGTTACTGGGTGTTAGCAATCACGGTAGCTAGCCCTCCTCTGCACCTTACCGCTACGATACTATCTGTAAGGAGGGGTGCATACTTGGAACGATCTCGCTTTGGTATGATACTAGAATCATAGGCTGGAGTTTAGTAGCTAGTGTAGTACTATACTGAAGCGCCGAGGTCGACTTAGGCTTAGCTAGGTACTCACGCCTTCACAACTTGTGGGCTATCCACCAGCAGCGCACTGTTATGGAGAAGGAATTGGGGGGAGGGGCGATTCTGTCAGTCAACCTGATGAATATTCAGAACCAAACAGCCAGCCTTAGGGCCCGTTTACATATAGACGTCCATCTAACAGCCTGAAACGATGCCAACCGTTAAGGGGGGCTTGACAGTGCGGCAAAGTAGATGGCGTTTACCTAGAGTAGGCAATGTAACTTCTTGACAGTCTAGCTACAAGAATTGAGGACCGCGAAAAACAAAACAAGACCCGCTAAACCCATCACTATCGGCCGTAAACCCCAACCTTCGAAACCCGAGATGAAGAGCTCTCCCAAGAAGGGATAGTAATCATCCGGACTGGGCATAGCTTATTTAAGTCTAGCCCACTGGATCTCATTCAACTGGTTCTGTTACTTGTAGTTACTCGAGTACCTGCTCTGGTGAACACGTTTGCGGTTTATATCAGCGATTTCCGTCACGCAATCCGATAAGTGGATTTAACGAGCCCCTTGCAGTACGGTACCGTACAGGATGAAGGCAGCGCACTGACTAGCTATAGGCTAGGCCTTTCGGGATGGCGTGTTTGCCCCGCGATTTCTGGAGGTCGGAGTGTCGGGGTCGCTTGAACCGGTGTCGCTCGCTTCTGTTTCTTTTTCTTTTTTCTTTCTCTCCAGGACCGAACTCCGGTAATTAGTGGATCCTTCTTGAGGGGTAGGATTGGCTGTGAGCGGTTCTGAGCAGCCAATCTTCCTCGAAGCTTACACACACCTCTATAGAAGTCCCTGGCCAATTTTGCTAGTACAGTCACAACCGGGGGCATGGCGAAACTGGGCGGATGGCGAACAGGGATTAATTGTTAGTAATTTTTTTGTAACCCTAACCTTAGCGAATCCATTTTTGCCCGTGAAGTACCCCTGTTCGCCATCCGCCCAGTTTCGCCATGCCCCCGGTTGTGACTGTATCCTATATTGCAAATATCTGTACTGTACTGTTATGTTTTTGCTCTTTGCCTTGCCAATTCCTTCATCTACATACAAGGGTCAGGGATAAAAGATTGACACAGAGGAAGGGTATTGTATCGGTGTCTGGTTAAAAAAAAGAAAAACAAGGAAAACACTTATCTCTTCTTTCGAGAAAGGGCCACCTCTTGTAGGCCTTATTTTCTCAAAGTTCGTTATTCTGTTCCCTAATTAGAGATCAGGTTTGGTATTTATCCTGGCTCCGGTTTGAGGCCATTTGGCCTGTATCTCTTTCCCCCCTTCATTTTTTCCCTCCTTTAGATGTCGGGCGAGCGAGGTGTTCAAATTATTTTTTCGTAATAAAAGGGGAAAGAGTTTTTTAGTGGTGATTATCGTCGGTGCTCTACTGTAGATGAGTAGGCTACTATTTTTAGCACAACCAACTAGCCAATCAACTTGCTCAAATATCATATTCACGTTCACATTCACCAGCGAGTAGACAAGTTGAAATGTCGGAAGGTATCATGGACTTTCATTACCACCATTGCTTTCAAACATCCATCGTCCATCATCCCACCACGAGGCAAACATAGTCGCTATGCAAACTACTTTCAAAAGAAGACAATATCATACGAAGGGGAAAAAGAACAACCATTAAACGAGGAGAGAAAGGGAAAAAAACAAAGAAAATATCAAGAAAAACTATGAGACCGAGCACTTATCAGGCAATCCGCAAGGACCGCCGGATTTGTCACCATCCCTATCCTTCTTTTTTTCTGGACCAACTTCCTTTTTAACTGGCTGTTTGGGGGCCGCATCTTTTGGGGTTGTAGCATCAGAGCCACCATGCAGTCAAGCAAAGTTGACGCGGGCGACAGTCTCGTAGAAGGTTTGGCCCTGGATGCGGGCGAGCTCCTTCTCCTTCTCGGTGGGCTGGCGAGATCCGTCACCACCCTGTGATACGATTGTCAGTAATATGTAGAGAGAAAGGGGAGGTTGTGAGAGGAGGGGAAACATACAGCGAAGGTACCGGCACCCCATGGGGAACCACCGCGGACCTCAGAAGCATCGGCGAGAATGCCGAAAGCGTTCTTATAGCCCAAAGGAACGAAGATCATTCCGTGGTGGGCAAAGGTGGAAATGGATTGCAGGGCAGTGACTTCCTGTCCACCGCCCTGAGTACCAGTGGAGACGAAAACGCCGACGTATTTGCCTGTGATATTATTAGAAAAAGAATAATTAAGAATCCAACTCAAGTTAGAAAAATGAGAGCAAACATACCGTAGAGTTCACCCTTTGCCCAGAGACCGCCGGTGGTGTCGATAAATGCCTTCCACTGGCCAGGGAAGTTACCATAACGAGTGGGGATACCGAAGAGGAAAGCATCGAATTTAGGCAACTCGGCAGCGGTGATGATGGGGTATGCAGGCTTTGGAGGGGCGTGCATGGCCGTGAGAACCGCCTCGGGGAGAGTCTCAGGGACCCTATAAGAGCAATTTAGTGGCAGCTCCTATGTTTGACGCGGGAACCCCGCCAGAGGGAACAAAGTCTCTAGGGATTCAAAGAAGGGGATGAAAAAACTCACTGGTAGATGGTGGCTTGTCCACCAGCAGCTTTAATACCCTTAAGCTGCTCTTCGGCAAGCTGGGCGATATGACCGTACAAAGAGTAGATGATGATACAGACGTTAGGGGCCATTGCTGCTGTTTGAAGTTGTTGTTAGGGAGGAGTGTTGTGTTGGTGGAGTGTGTTGTGATGGGGAAGAGGAAGAAATGGATGAAGACGGTGGTAGCTGTTAAATAGACAATTGTGGGATGAGGAGGAGAACTGGATGAGAAGGGCAGAGGGGAGAGGTCTTATATATGTTATTACCGGGACTAGTGTTTGCTAGTGTTTGCGGGACTTGCCCTTCTACCAGGGAATTTTGAGTTGGTCTCACTCGTGCTGACCCCTCCACCACTCAAGCCCCCAACCTCCCTCACTCCCTCCTTCCCCTCGCTCCGTCATCAGCAGCAAAACCCCGTCGCCTCAATTGAGGCCCTCAAAGCCCGCCGGAAAAAAGTGCTAAACGCAAGGGTGGTGGTGGGAAGGGTGTCCGCAAGTTAGTATCACAGCCGTCCACCCATCCCTCCACTTGGCTACCCAATATCATTTTAGCTCATAACCTTTCTTCTGTTCGTGCCTGGCTTTTCCAGCAATAGCAGTAGGCCGTTGATTACTGGCTGCTTAGTGATAGCATTTCTCCCCCATCTGTATTGGGGTGCTCCAAGCTTCTCCATTTGCGGATGTGCTTGCAGGGTTTTGGGAGTGGTATCCTCCTTCTCGTTGTTTTGGGCATTTCTAGCGGTGGTGGTTGGGTGGGGGGTGCGGGACGCAAGCGGTGGATGGTGGGACACTCAGAATTTGTCAATGTTGCCAATCAACCGCCAAGATTTAGTAGTATAGTATCGGGCCATGCAGCCAAGGGAATACTGGTATTGACTAATTACTCTAGGTGTTACCGGTACCATGATATCATGCGAGAGAAAGAGGAAAAAAAACAAAAAGGAAATAAGAAGGAAATCTTTTACCATTGGTAATGCCTCTAAACACCCCTGGAGAATTATTTTTATGGTGAGTTTGGAGGCGTGCTAGTTCAGGAGGTGTTGAAATCTCCTTTTTTCCCAGTATACCCAGTTCTCGAGTTTTTGGCCTTTTTCCCCTCGGTTTCCTTTATCATACACTGATGCCAGATGTATCCACCCCTCAATTGCTATGCAGGGGACCTTTCTAAGCACGGAGGAATGCGCTTGCCGTATTAAGGCCAATTGCGGTAAAATTTACTTTACTTTCTCTCTATCTATAACCTTGAAGAAGAAGAAAACATCTGTGTTTTCACTCTGCAACCTGCATCAGCGTGCCGGCGAGCGCATTGGTTGGTTGGTTGGTTAATACGGTGAGTTGATGAGCTCCGGATCTCTAGATTTTATGGCGCGATGGCAAAGGATCTGGTCATCATCACCAATACCGGTACCCCCAGGGTCCCCAATTGATTACCAGGCCATGACAAACGCTAGAAATTGGCAATCTTATCGGCCGAAGGATCTCCTGTCAGATTACTAAGCCGTATGCATTAGGAAAAGCAAAATTTAAGACAAAGCTATGTTCCTAAAACCAGTGATCTTGCTTCTCGAAACCCCGCCTTTGAGTAGCGAACTAAATAAGTATTCATTGATTACTTGTAGGTTTCCCTCTCCGCGAGCACTCACATCGCATGCCGGCACGGTACTCGCATAGTACCAATAGTCATCTGCCATATTAAGATGTGGCTCCATCCACCACCATAAGGAAGTTTCGATCACGTACCGTAGCATGCGGCCGGTGTTCATCCCCCATCCATCCCGGGACCAACCTGTAGTAGAAGGACCACTATGCACAAAGAATACCTAGCATGGCAGCACACGAACCAAATGGGTACCTGCCCGCCGCCTACAGTCTTCAACGGGGGCACAACGAAAACTGGAGGGTGACGAGCAAGGATCGGTAACTGGCAATTTTTTGCTGTTACCCTGCGAAATATTGCAGTCGCGACCAAGGCAACAAGGATCGTAGTACTACGCTCGGGTGGGGGAGTTAATCCGTGAACACCGTTTATATTGATCAAACTACCGTGAATACCCCTTCTGGCAGATTGAAAAGATTGTGGAGCGTTTAGGGAATTCCTTCTCTTTTGCGATCAATAGGCTTAGCTGCATATTAGAAAATGACGATTCGTTAGTTGATTGAATGACTACAGGAGCTGTCCATTGGGAATGTTCACGGGCTAACCCTTGTATCCGAGTACCTGGCCCACCGTACCGTGCTGTAGCCTTCTCATTTCCCCTCAGCGCACCGAGTAAAATGATCAACGCGAGCTCGTGGGGGAGCCGATGCGGCAGCTCTAGTCGTGCAGACTAGAGCAGCCTGGTATCGCACTGCAGAAATAGTATCCCAAACCATTGGGAGAATAAATGTTGAAGTGTTGATAATAATACTAGAGCCTAACGGTGAAACAGAAAGAATGCACTATCCTACAGTACGATCGAATTCCCAAATTTCACCTCACTCACCGGTAGCACTATCCTTAGGCAGTAAGCGAGTTCCTTCTCTCTGTTTCAAGGTTGAATCGACCACGAGAGAGAGACGTGGCCACCGGCTGGCTGAATAATTATAGGTCAATGCAATCGTGAATCGTGATATGGTTGTTAGGTGGGGGGTGTTGGAAATATGGCCCTCCGTCACTTCGCGTAGGTCTCATCACCTGTTAGACTCGCGTATTGGTGTCCTGGCAAGCGAAGATGTAATCGGCTTGGGCCGGCATGAGCGGCTTTGATCAAAATTTTCAATCATCATTTCAATTGCTTATAGCAGCATTGTTTCCGATAGTGGCTTCCCATGCGCATGAATTCGAACGATCGACGTTTGCAGTTATGTTATTTGGGTTGTATCAATATTCCCAATAAAATGGTTATTTATGGTCTCTGTTGGCAGGATACATCACTTAATCTTTAAAATCGGAGGGGAATCCGTGGCGGTTCTACCGGTATTCCATGTCTTAGAATAGCATCCAACTCTCCGCACCAGTCGTACAAGGTCCGGCAAGAAGTTATGGAACAGTTATTTAAGGTTAACCAGCCAAATATATCCCTGTCTGTTCCAGTTAGAGTCGTCCTACCCTTGTACTGTACGAGTCGCTGGAAAGTTAGTGGACAATTGGTATAGGTTAACGCGCGAAATAATCTATGTCTGGTGCGAAAACATCCTCCCTTGCGTTTGTAAAATCTCGTTAAGTCCACTATTGGTAGTCAGGCCCCCACAGCAGCTTTCGCAATCCGAGACAAGGGGCCCGAGAAGGAATAGTGTTTTCTAGACGGGGTATAGCTGATTTAAGTTGAGCCCACTGGATCTCATTAACTGGTATACGTAATTTCGTTAACCTTCTCTGTTAAGTTTATTGCGGTTTAGCGTACCGATTCCCGCCACGCAACCCGACAGTGGCTCTAACAAAGTTCTCACAGTATTACACCATCCCGGAGAACGGCATCATGGAGAAGAAAAAGGAACTCTCTCCTCAACTCTCATGTTTGAATACTGTACCGTACTCTAGCGGAGACATTCAGACCCATTATCGATACTTTGCCCTACCAGCTGAAAGAAAAGAGCGTTCTTCGATCCGGGGGTTGAATTCCATACCGGTAACAACTCCTCCGAGAAACTTCTAGCTCTTGCTGTGAGCCCGAAATCGAACCGGCCTCAAGTTGTCGTAAGAAGGCTCAGGCTACTAAATTCTTTCTCCACATGGCGTCAGGCCCGAAAAAGCAATAACTCCAAACCATGGGGGCGTGCCGTTGCACCGCATGAGTGTTGCCTTGCCCCCTCCCCATTGGAGCCGCCGAATATCACTGCTCAATTTAGGCTTTATGGAGACCAGGGTCAACGACTATCACTTTGGGACACTTCCTTCCGTATCGGGCAGCGAAATAAGAGAAGAATGACCCGGGGTCTAAAACCTCATGTAACGTAACGTTCCAGTGGATATAGCAGTAGGTGGAACAACGGACGGAGGAGGATGGCAGACGATACACCAAAGATCTGGTAGTGGAACATCAAATTTGGTAAAGCTGTCCGCTGTACCCCTCTTGTTTGCTATGCCCCTACTATCCTTCGAAATCTAAGGGAATTCCCCTTTCTGTGAGTGATAAGCGACGGGAGATAGACCTGCCCTTGTGTTAATCTTCCGCTCGGAAAGCAGGGATGAGGATGCTAAATTCTACTCGTATCTCTCTATACGAGCTGTGCGCATGGCATTTATTCGCCCTGTTTTCAGTTTCTACTCTGTCTTTGCTCTCGTCCCACATTTCCTGCATTTTCCATGGACTAGATGTGGGATGTATTTCGCCCAGTGGTTCATCCTGCTAAGTATCTTGCCCTGTAGGATATCGCGCAGTCCCTCGTTGGTAGGATATGGTTGGGCAAGCCTCCTAGTTCACTAAGAGCACGCAATGGCCCTCGTGGGGGTTGCCATAGCCAGCATATTTTTACCCTCGTGAGACCTTAGCCGGTGTACAGGCGAGGGGATCATTTAAGGTGTATTCTTATGAACCTGTCTTCTTCCTATCACCTTCACCCCTCTTCAGCCCTCATAACCCAAATTAAGTTTCTAGCCGTTCGATGACCCCAAAGCTAAGAGGGTAAACGTATGTGAGGTATTCCGGGTTAGAGAAACCAAACGATATATCCGCTAATTTAGTTTGGCGTGGTGTGGGTTTAGCTTTCCAGTGTGGGTGCCCAGAGACTTGTGGGTGCTCGTACATATTAGGAGAGGTTCTAGAAGTCGAAGGGAGCAGGGGTATCATAGCAGCTTCCTGCAGGGTTATAATTACGCTAGTTGTCCACGGGTGTGTTGGGGGCAGACAGACTACACGAGTGATTAATGATGAAAATGATCCCAACTCAATGTGGGACATTGATGACCCATTTTAGTACTCCTGGCCTTATCATGTTAGAGGGCTGGTAGAAAATATGGCCCTATTCAAGATATGTGTCCATTGTGATGGCAACAGGCCGGAGTGTAAGGGCTAGATGCGTCGCTATTCTTCAGATCCACGGTTCCTGCTTCCGGTTAACAAAGATGAACCCATTGTTACTAAACAGCAATCCAAGGAGGTATCCTCCTCAGGCAACGCATCTGCAGCAGCTTGGAATTGCTGTTGATCTTCGTAAGGAAGTTTCCCAAGCATTAAAATGTTTTCCCAGGTCTGCGGGACCCTTGAAACCCCGCTGAAACGAGCCTTGGGATTGCCTAAGACCTGACAGATAGCCCAAGAAGCAAGCGATCTGCATTGCTAGTTTGACTATAATTAGCTGTGGTGTGACTAGTGCCCTGAACGAAGTGAAGGGAACGCACTACTCCAAGAAAAGAAGGCCAAATTATCTCCCCCGATAAGCAAGATCTCGTGTGATATTGTAAAAATACGGGGCCGCCCGGGCGAAGCGATTCATTTTAAGGTCTCTTTGTCTACTAGTAGACCTCTACCAATCATTGTAGTGAATTCCTGTTGTTATTTCCTTCTTTTTTGAAACCAATGCTGCTACTGGGTCCTTGCTTGAAAATCTGTAGTTGATCGTCGGCGTGGTTATCGAAGAGTTCATGCGGTGGCCCGTAAAAACATGGAAGCGATTTCATTTACCGGGTTTGAAATATCCCCATCAGAAAGAATTGTTATCTATTCTTCTAATTTCTTCGATTGTCTTTTTGCCCTTAGACTCTTAGAGCATATTGGCTCAACTGATGATAGTCCTATACCTACCACCCATACGACTTCTGGCCCCCGCTTTGCTGATTATTCAGGTAGGTTAATCTGCCTACTTCAACGCTTTTATACTTTCTTTTTTTCTGTGTTAACTTATTTTCTCGATTATTCCAAGTCCCTTATATATAAATGTTATATGCCAACCAAGTGTTGGAATTAGTGTGGTCAATCACACTCGTTAAGAAATTCGCTTGGCTAAGTAGCTATTTCCTTCAATTTTCACGGGTGACAAGGCAACAGATATACCGTGGGGCCAGGCCAGGTCAAAGTAAGACTGGCTAGACCAGACAGCAGGCTGCAGCTCGGCTTCTGGGGCCACTCGGACACGGCTTAGCCGGACGGCGGACATTTGCAAGAACTCGAGTGACTAAGCACGGTTGCTCTGGTTTAGAGAAGTTTTCAAGATGTGAATAGAGACAGAGCATTGGTGCACATCCCAACAGCCTCCTCACTTGCATGACTATACTCAGGCTGGTGTGATATGTTATCTTCACCACGAGTGCTTATAGCCCTGAGGTTTAAGGGCCGCTAGGTAGAGAACTCAGTTCAGATCTGCAGTGCACAGTACGTCTATATTCTCGCCAGAATAGTTGTATCTAGCCTCAGTCAGGACCGAAAAAAAAAGGAAGAAACAGCTAGCAATGCGGAATCGTCAGGGCCAAAGATGGTAGGATAACCATGCGGTAGAAAAGAGGTTATGAAAAACAGCGTTAGGGATTTGAGGTTTGTAATGGGAGCGAAATGGTGGGGAGGGTGGCTTGACAATGAGATAGTAATCATAAGTGCAAACGTAATAAACATACATTTTAGGAGTGTGTCGCGCTGTGGAAAATTCCGCCGCATCCACACTACCCCCCAACGCTTTGAACCTACTAGAATGTTTCTGGTGTCCCTTTGCGTGTCCCATAACTGAACTACTAGTCTAAAAAAAACCGTAGGGATAGCTTTAGCTTATTAGCAAGCATTTATACATCTTTATAGATATCTGTTAGTAATTCAGGGGCAAGAAAGAGACTAGATTACTTCATTAGAAATAATAGGTACCGCTAAGCAGACAATTGCACCTTATTTTAGCCAAATGGGAGAAGGATAGTACAAAGCTCGGGGACAAATACCAAAACATACTAGAGTACCTTGGAAAAAAATTACATATTTTTTCTGAACATTTAGGGGAATTATGTAGCGTATTCTACCTTATGGTTAGAAATGAGCGCCAAGACACCCCCTATACTTTGAAATTCAATAAGTGTTGGGATTGTTTTGGCACTAAACTGCACAAAGAGGCCCGATTACATATTGAATGACTAAGTACATGAAATCTAGGTATCTGACTACCACCACTTTGAGAAGTGTCGGCTTGGGTTAGAATCATCTAGAGGATCTACCATCTCAGTATATTGAATTCAAGATGGCATCTGATTTTTAAAATTCCAGAGAATAGATTGTTATTAGGCATTCAAGTGTTGAAGCATCTTGAAATGTGCCATATTTGGTGTGTTTTGGGGTTTGTCCCCGAACTTTTCTAGCGGCATTGTACTGTACATGAGACGACATCGTTATCAGAAAAGGGAAAGACAAATATATTTTCTTATAAAAACATTGTAGTCAAATAACTACACAGGTTTAAACTAGCTCTCTAGGTATTTCCATCCTCCTATGATTTTAGGAATAGGGGACACATACCAACTACTGCTGGTAGGAGTGATACTTTTCACACTTTTATAGTTTTCGATCTCAGTTTGTCACTCACCTACTTATTCTTTTATTATTGGAACATGACCGGTTTGCGTTCCCAATATTTCTTTCTTTTTCCTCTGCTTATACAACTCTTAGAACCTAGAAATTATATACAGTATACTGATCTAGGATTCATTCAAATGTGGTTGAAATCTACGAAACTACCATTCTGCTGATCGTCACTGTAGGGTGGCCAACATCTAGGAAGTGGCCAAGAACGTGGTCGCATGAAGCCTACGGGTTTTGGAAAAGCTGCGCCCACCAAACCCAGGCCGGTCTCACTTTCACCTGGCCCGGCCATCTGCAAACACTGTTGAAAAGCTAGCAGACATCTGCAGTTTCTGCTAGGTCAGCTTCTGAAAATGCCCCACGTTGGCCCGGCTAAGCCCAATGCCTGGCCGGGGTCTCCGCTTGCCAACACTACTCCCCTTCGTGAAGCATGCGATCTCGCCACTTGATGTCCCGATGGCCAACAAAGGATCAAGCTATGCACTCACTAAGTAGGATTTCGTATTCCTGTTCTCGCTGCTAGCAGGGTTTGGTGACATTTATCACTTTTCCCGTCAGATGATATCCCATCCGGTCTCCAACCAGTCCTGTTTCCCTTCCTATTCAACTGCCTTGAGTTACACATACTCCCGGTGAAGCAGGAAAACCAAAGCCAGCTAGCAAAAATGGATGCAGGGTCAAATTATCAGAAAATGTGGCCCAAGGATATTGCTAGATATGCTTAGCGGCCTATGGCGCTATCATATTTACCAAACTTGATCCTTTGCATGACTGGGAACTTACTTCAGGGTGATTATTTCATTGGTAAAGCCCAATCATATGACTTCCTTTCGCATCCGCTAGATTGCTCCTGCAGTTGGAACTCAGTGCATAGTGCAGGCAAAGGTAGGATAACCTGAGGGAGAGGGCGGATTATTATCATACCAATCAGCGTATTGAAGCTTTGAAGAAAAAACAAAGCAAGAAAGACAAAAAGGCCCCCCCTCGGGCCACTTATCCCTGCTCAAGGGTCGAGGAAATGACACCTCCATCTAGCCACACGATGAAATTCTAAATCATACGAGAACAACCTTCCTGTCAAACAACACTTTTCTATCATACCTACAAGTATACTAATCCCAACTACCTTAAACAAAAAGCACTCTGAGGTGACCTCTCTCCAAAAACAAGCTTTTTTCTAAGTTATTTCCATCTGAGAATTAATATAACTAGAAAGTATAACACCCGTACAGTACATAATCCCCCCACCAAACGAGCCATTGACAAAAGCAACCTCGTTTCAGATGCTTACAAAGTCATCCTGTACACCCCTGACTTGAGTAATGCAGGACTCCCATAGAAATGGGATATTATAAAAGCATGCCAAAGACTCCCTGATCGAGCCCCCGATTCTCGGTGAAAAAATGTATGCTACCTTATCACAATTTAGTGCTTGAAACGGCCTACAGGCCCTAGCGGTGCCACGGGGAGGGGCTGTTGCGAACACTGGGCTGGATGGGGCCACGACTTACTGGCATACACGGTCGGTCTGGTCTCGCGAGTTTTGAGGACGGCAGGTTTTGGCAAAAGAAAGGCTTGAAGAGGTGAGAGATTATCTTGCAGTCCCGATGCCAGGGCTATAGGTGACGGACTGCAGGAGTTGCTCAGGATCCGTGGAGATTTGCGGGGTAACCCCCTAGCTCCCCTATTTGCTATATATTTTGACCTCTGTTAAGATAATTGCCCAGCAGGAATATTTACAAAACATTGCAATATTTTTCCTCAGCGGATATGATCTTTTCAACTTTTATTAGTGTGTGCTGAACAGGGGCCTAATTATACTTACCAATGGCAGCAAACAGGCCCCACTGGGACTACCAGGTTGTGACAAGCCCTGCAGACTTCCCAAGCAGACTCCCCCGACATGCTTGTCCGCTGGCCCTGCGGGGCCCCCACATTTTAAGACATTATATCAACCTATTAGGACCCGTCGTGTCCCATGTCCTTGAGCCAAGGGTCCTGGGCAAAATCCTCACCAGGATTAGGTGGGATACAACTCATAGCCTACATTTTCATACCCGTAGAATAGACAGGCTTCCTTATTGCGGGCACTGCTAGGGCTAGTGGTTCACTATTACAGCTTTGCAAAGTAGGATACTAACCGAGCAACTGAATAAATAGCCAAACATGGATTAGTCTGTAGGCACCAGCGTGAATAGCCAACCAGCACCTGGAGCCGGAGCTATAGAGTAGGTTCTGCCAACCCTCATATCAGCTAAGTTAATCCTGATATTCTACTGGCATAAACTGGTGGATAAACAACTGGGAAGAATTTCTTCCACCAAATTACAACTTCATGAGACATTCTGTCAGAAAATCGAACCGCCTATCACCTCGAGTATTGCGGTTTACCCCATAAGCTACCATCCTAATTCCAAATTAAGCTGTTAGCTTTCCTAGATCGCAGCTACTTTTCATTTGGTGTTGCACCCCGTGCCCGAAGAAACATAACTATAATTCCACACCTACGCACTCAACTAGTCACTGGGATAGGCAAAAAAAAATCGCTTTGTTGCTAGGATACCTAGTTAAAAAGGAGTTGACTTAGTCAAAGGATATCCCTTTAGCTAAGCAAGCTCCCGGATGACTAAGATGGAGCATATGTCAGTGGAATGAACCTTTTTGCTGGCATTGATTATTACCTACTATCACCTAACCCAGATTACCAATTGTGGCTCTTGGGGCATTGAGTCCGACAGTCATGTCTGACATGGCGAGTATTAGATGTCATATACTTTGTAACAAGGCATCTCGCAGGCCCCTTTAGGGCCGATACATAGCTTGTGCTGTTGGAGTACCGGACCCTACTATTACATGTATTTATCCGGGAGATGTGTTTTGTTCTCCCCGCGCGATCTGAATAAGCAGAGAGGGCGATGTGAGTATGAGCCTTGTGCACTTCACATATTATCACTCGTGTCAGTCAATTGGCCCACTGTTGGAAATAGCAGTTTAATGGCCGCACTTGGAGTGGAAGATGCCCGCACTCTAAGGTAGTGGTACGCGTATGCAATGGCGAAGCGGCGCGCAAGTTATGAAAAGCTTTCACACCCCTGTATTTCTTTCTTTCCTGCGTTTTCTCTCTTCGCTCCTTTCTTCGGGTTCACAACTTCCCATAAGTCTTCCCTTTCTATCGACTTATGACAATCAATTATAATATTCATCTCCGCTTAACACAAACTTTGTGTCTCCACTTAAGCCGTTCCACTCCGCTGCGTAAAATCCTCACCGTCGATCATTAAGTTACCTCCACATCAATTATTTTCAACACCCAAGTTAGCTACTCTTGGGTGATGGTATTAACTCACTCGTGGTGCTTTGAGGCAATTGATTTCAGAAGTGTGTCGAGTGAATTTCGTAGGAATAGCCAATCTCTCTTCCTAGAAACAAATTGTGATAAGCAATGGTCAGAAGACCACAGAGGGTGGCATAACCGGGGCAATGAAACTGGAGACAGGTTCTCTGAGAGAGTACAGTACAGTACGTGTTTGAGAAAACAGAGTCCCTAGAAAAGGAACCGTGCCTTTTAATCCCCCTTCATAAATGATATTTGTCTGAAGGGCGAAAAACGCAGACCCGGCACTTATGATAATGAACGCGTAACGTATTCGTATCCCTTCGGAGTTTTTCGTTCCACTTTTGAGTCTATACAGCAACTTCGGCCCACCCCTCGTGACGCTAGAAGCTTGATTCACAGACTGAGCTCAAAAAGTCCCTTTTACACCCCCTTCGTTCCCCAATAGTGCGTTCCAGGATGCCCGAATTTACAACCGTACCCTAGGATTGCTAGTATAGCAAATCTCCAACTATTTACATATACCAGCGCACCTAGAGTACCTTAGTTAAACAGCTCTCCGAGATTCAGTAAACTGAAAAGTTAAGCTATTGCCAAATGATGGTCTCCCTATACCGCCCAGGCACAAACTGTAGGCTTGGGGGCTAGTGAAGTGCGTCTAGAGTTTAGCTAAGACAGGGCCCATGGCCTGAATGCATTTTTCTCTTTTGGGCTCTGGATTGGACAGTCTGGGATGCCGGGATGATATATATACGCGATACAAACAAGAAGGGGAGGCGTGGACTGTTTTCTTTTTCCCTATGTAGAGATCAGTTTCTCCCAGCACCCCATCCAGTATTGCTATCTCGCCGGTATCTGTGGTGATGTTCTGGCTGGCTTGGATTTTTTTTGGAGCCTTCAGTGGATGGGTTTATCGAAAACCGTGGCATCGAGGGTTTGTCGGTAGATAGGAGCCTAGTCTAGATACATTCCTCTAGAAGGCTGGCCATAGATATAATACTAGAATCTCATTTCCTCATACTTCTCTAACACCTGAGAGAAAAAGAAGAAAAAAAGCAATATTTGGGGTTAATTGTGAAGGTGATCTCCCGGTTTCTATAGAACACCGAACATTTTGTAGAAGCACGAACCCGGTTTGCCTCTGGCTAGGCCATTTGGTTTGCCAGAGGGCTTCTAGTCCTGACAGGGACAAACACTTCAGCGACCCAAGCAAACCTATCCTAACAGTAGGTTATCTATCATATTATCACTACAATCACTCTTACTCAATGTCTCATGACTGTCCGTGTGGCGCCGTTGAGGGTCAAAATCCCAGTAGTAATTTCCACCCAACGAATGGATTCTTACCAAACTACAGCATCACCCTAGAATACTAGAATAAATCGGTCTTTATGAGAGCTAGACGGCATTGCTACCGTGAACGATAGTGTAGCTTCCACATTTTAGGATATCATAGCAACTTGAGTATAAGCTGTGAAGTGTGCAGTGCATAGTTGCTCCTACAGGAAGGGCAGGCCCAAGTGCCTCCAGAAGGCGAAAAGCCTCAGCACTCAACTCGCTATCCACGGATAAATAAATCTCCGAGAAGCCTGGGACGGGGTTGATAAGAAGAACCAAGGCAAGGCAGAAAATGAGTGATATCACATGAAGGAATCGACAAAGTGACTCCAGCGAGTCCAGGAAACATGGCTGTGAGCTCTGAGCACCTGACATCCAACCCCCCAGGGCATCAACACAACTTAGCAGATACCTTGAGCTCACTTCCCTCCACCGCCGCCTCTCTCTGCCTCCCCGTTGGAGAGGAAGAAAATTATTCCTTCAGGAAAGCAAGGCAATGGCAAAACAAACATTTGGTGACTCCAACAACAACAAACTAACATAGCAGGGACTAACAGAGTACGAGAATAGAGGGGAGGGGGGGGGGGGGGTGCGGCGAACATTCTCCCACTACTATGTCAATTCCCACAAAGAAAAAGAAAGAAAAAAAACTCGAAATTTATAAGCCCATGCCATAGAGCATCTGTAACGACGTCCGACGAGATGTAGTGCAAGCGAATTACGGGCCTTCCAAGAACCGTATTTCAGCCTAGCTCCCCGATATATATCAAACCTCACCGTAACACCCATCCAGCCGGAACCTTACCCCACAATACACTGCAATAAGAACCTGCTATCTACTATGACCATATTATACAACATAAACCCTCCTTGCTTCCCCTACACTTGAGCCACTCTATAACCACTCCTCAAACTTTCAGAAGGAAGACCTAGAGAGAAAAAAAACCCACCGCTAACAGAGATATCCAAAGGGCAGTCGACTAGAGTTTACTCCATTCCGTTACCAACGCCTGCCCTATCCACTCCCCTGGCATAGAGCTAAGCCCCCAACTCTCCTTCTCTGCAACCTCCAGCACTAACCATCCGCTTAGAAGTTACACCATAAATACCAGTCAATAACACCACAATTCTTTTCAAGATCTAACAGTATGCCTTCAAGATATGAGAAGGCCAGTAAGCCTTCCGCCCGTCTGCCTAGGTGCACATCTCGGGCATAATACCGACAGCGCGATAACGTGTTGGCATAGTATAGTACTAAATCCTCCGGTTCAGCCTGGGCGTCACACAGAACACAGAAATGTTGTCCTCAATATAATACGCGCTTGATCCTGACTATCTTAGACACCTACGCGTACTTGTACTCACTTGTGCCGTGCCCCATTCTATCAAACTCTCTCAATCAAATCTATATGACCAGGTATCCACAACAAGTGCAAATACCCACTAAACCATAAACCTTCCACAAATCCACCACGAACTTGTCCTGTACGATACTTGTATATGGTATCATACTCCCAATAACCACCGCTCCCCCAAAGAGTAACCCAAATCGCACACTTCATCGCTGACCAAAAACCCTCTAACTTACACATCTTTTCTGATATCTTCCTTGCGCAGCAAATGGCTATAAGTTAGTAGCAAACCATATTATGGTATATCACGAGTACCAAATGATCGAGGAACTCCAAGACGAAGATTTAGAACACAAACTTTCTAGGAAAATTGTAGGGGAGGGAGTTGCTAGTTTGAGGGGCTTGGTCTCTGGGGGGGGGGGGTATGCCGGGACGTGTTGAATAGCTTATGTTAGAGAAGTATGCGATGCGGGGTGGTTATGTCTAGGTTGGACAAAGGGGTGGAGGCTACTCTGTATCCAGGCAATAACCGTTCACATAAAGTGGTGACAATACTTTCATAGATTTAACCCCAAGTTTGGCAAAACTACGCCAGCTATTATGATCTCTTCAGGGGCCTTACTGCCACTGGTACACTACACCCTCAGCATTCCTGGGGGTGCCCTATGATAGCAAAATATCAAGGACCGAGTGATCACTCATGTGAAAAGGCACAGTCATCAATACATTGGGGTTAAACTTAAGCTTAGTTCAACTCGATCGCCATAGACTAACATAAATCTAGGAGACCTAATGAATTCAGCCTATAATAACACCTCAAGCCCTCCCATCTCACGGCTACAGTGATTCCAGCCAATACCGAGACGGCAACCAACAGATTCTCCGACCAAGCCGATGGCTCCCGGGTCGCCCAAGAATTACGGCTCACACCGAAATTGCCTCCAACATGCCATAAGCCCGAATCAGCCCGAGCCCTAACCCACTCTGCCACCCACTACTTTACGGTACGCTAGGAGCAGCGACCTACTTGTCCCAGGCCATAAGTACCCGAAAATGGGGGGTGATCATTTGTATGGGCGCTCAGACACGCACAGATGTTTTTCCATATATTTCTTTAATCCCTGTTTTCGGGTACTTATGGCCTGGCACAAGTACCGGTATTCGTATCTTAGCTAGCGCCCGGAAGAGCACCCGGATTCAACCCAACCCAATGCAGGGGGAAAACAGGACAAAAGGAAAAAGAAAAAAGAAAAAAGAAAAAGGGTCGAACAACGGTCCAGAAAACGTCACCACTGTGCGGATTTGAAACAATAACAAGTCACTTGAAAATTTCGCATTCATAAAGACGAAATTAGTCACCAGCCATTCTATTGGGCTGAAATACCTACTCGAGTACTGGTACGGTACTCTACCGTAGGTGTTGTGCGAAGGCGTTATCATCGCGAATTACAGACACAGGGGGAAGTGAGACATAGCCGGGGTGGGGTGATGCAAGGTCGGTTAATCTCTTATCGAGGAGGGCAGCTGTGTCATTGGTGGGGCTGGTAATTGCACGCTACCGAGCGAGACGATCTACTCGTCAAGACCTCCTTTGACATTAGTTAGCGCGGTTCCTAGGAAGGCTGTTATTGATGTGCGGAGAAGGAGAAAAGAGAGAAAGAAGAGGCGTCATGAAAAAATTAGAGTAAAGTTGTGTTGCCTTTTTTTGATCTTCATGGTGATCGGGGTTAAAAATATATAATCTTTCGCCACAGGAACGCAGGAGATGATCGATAGTAAACAGAAGGGGGTCTGACCTTTATTTCGGGGCCTTGCGAAGCGATTCGTGTCTACATAGTCAATTATATCTCATGGGTGATTAAGCGCGCTTCCGTCAAAGTTTCGGTGGATATCAAACTAACGGTCGAATTCACGAAATAGAGCCAAAATACGGAAGGAAGGATTGAATAATTATGTTTGGCTTAAATTTGTCTAAAAATTACCTTAACCGAACAAATCACCAAACCCACCTATTTAAAAGTTAGCCGAGACTCATAAAAAGATTGGAAATCTGTAGCAAGCATACCCTCGTCATCCGACTCCTCTTCCTCCTTCTCTTCCTCCTTAGCCTCTGGCTTGCTGTCCTCAGTGGCAGCGGCGCCAGACCCGGCAGCGGGACCAGCAGAAGCGTAAGCATCGGGGTTGGCAATCCTGTCCTTGAGCTCATCGATCGCCTCCCAAGAATATTCCGTTCCCAAAGCGACAGCAATGACCTTCTTGTAAGAGTTGACCAAACTGTGAATGACAGATGGCAGGGTAGGATAGTTTACAGCCAGGGAGATGGTCGCGAGAGTCTTGACGGCGCTCAAGAAGCTGTCCAAAATCTGATTCTCATCGATGTCCAGAACAGATGGTGCGAAGACTTGGCCGTTGTCGTAGACTTGAGAGATACCCATACCGTAGGTGAAGGGGGAGATGTTCAACATGTTAAGAAGTGTGGCTTCGGAAGCTCCGACCTTGCTTCCAGCCTCAACGAGCTTGAGATCGGTAGTAATTTCAATGGTACCACGAGCAATCTTGGTTGGGACACCGAGAGCTTGGAAGAACGAGGTCTTTCCGGGTTCCATACCGGTGTTACCCGCGGGGACGAAGACATCGAGAGGAGCGACAGCACCGGCACGAGCTGGGGCGGCGACTTTGTTGGAAACAATCTTCTCACGGACATCCTTGAGATCGGCATTGGTAAAGACAAATCCAACATTACCTAGATTTGAGCAGTGTTAGGCCGTGAAACGCAAGATAGATAGAGCACCTGATTGTTTACCCTTAACGTGGGGGAGAAGACGCTCGTACTCAGGGAAGTCAGAGAGCAAGACACGGATAGCACGGCGAACCATAGTATTCTTTCCCATGAGAACAACACCTTGACCTCTCAGAGAGGCACGGATCTCGTGCATTTGCTGGGAAGAGACCTGTTTTCAACGAATAGTCAGCACTTCTCATCCGGGATAGGCAAACCCAGCGCCCGCAGGTTTGGCGGAAACTCACATTGTCAACGGTAACGATGAAGATACTCTTATAGGTCTCGAGGAGTCCTTTGAGTTTTTCGAAATATTCTACTTTGTTAGTCTTGGCCCCCATATCTTCTTATATGATGAAGAGAGGTTTTTTAAGGTCCAAGACGGATGGCGGTAGTAATGCGAGGTGTGGTGGAAAGCTGGTACGAGGAGGCGTTGTGAATTGATGGTGGAATTCTGAATCCGAGTCGGGGGAAATCGACCTTGTTGCTTCAGATTCGTTGTGTGGGGGACTGGGAACGGGCAAAGCCAGGGCTAACCCCACTTGTCACGTGAAGTCAAAAAAGAAAGGTTCCGTATTTACAAGTGCTCGCCAGATCCACCATCTGATTGCGTAACTGGAATCGCTGTACGTGCGATCGCATCAAACCGCAATAGGCTTAGCGGAACAGGTTAACAAAATCACGAATACTAGTTAATGAGATCTATCGGACTCAATTTGAATAAACCATCCCCCGTCTGGAAAACGTTGCCCCTTCTTGGGGGAGTAACCCTTTTGGATACCATGAGTTTGGCGGTAAACCCTTTCGGATACCATCAACCGGGAAATACCATCGAAAAAGTGAAACCCTGCACAGAACCATCATCCTCTTTGGCATGTCGTAAATAAATGCAGTCGGGAGGCCCTCTGTTGTGTTTGTTCTGCTCTCACTTAGAAGCAGTATGTTTTGAGTGGTTTTTATGCTAAGAATCCCTAAAAAAATCCCAGAAAAACACTGGAAGGGTTCAGGTAATTTTTTAATTTTAATTTTATTTTAATTTTGTCATTTTCAATTTCTTGGTGTTGTCTGGGGGATAAAAAGATGTGTGAAAGTGTGTACGATACTAGTAAACACGTTGTTTGTTGCAATGTGGGCTGTTCTTGCAAAGGTTTTCACTCCCTCGATGGCACGGTTATGTCTTAGTCGATGGCATCCTGAAGGGTTTTGCCGCTAAGCACAGGGTATCCAAAAAGGTTTTCTCGTTCTTCAGCACTTGCGGATGACTAATAATTACTAGGTAGGATCGAGATTGCGAGATACCCATCATGCCGTCTCTCCTGGTTGGCAGGCAGCAACCAAGGCAGGGTGTGTGGTGTGCGGGTGCGTGTGCGAAACCAGAGCGACGCCAGGACAGGGTCGAGCACGGCAGGGTGCTCTGCTCTGCGTCTTGTGTCGCTGCGTCTGCCAGCCCAGCTGCTGCGTGGTAACATACAGTACTAGTATTGTACCGGTACCGGTAGCGGTTCTGAATAGATACAATTGTAGAATGAAGGATGGCAGGGAATGAAAGAAAGGGAAAAAAGAAAAAGGGATTACCGCCCAGGAACTCGTGCGCAAGACCCGATTTGGACCCTTCCTATTGTACGAGTAATATCACAACAGATTACCGAAACGAATAATAATTATTGATGACTACCGGTACTCTAAGATATGCTGTTCTCCCGTGATATAGCGATTCTTTGGGGGGGTTTAGAGGATAAAAGTTACTCGTATGATAATATATGGATTGAGAGTACCGGTAAGTCCTTTCCCCTTGGCTGTCAATTATTGTCTCTGGCGAGATGAAGTCGTTAGCGTGCGTCTTTCCCGGACCTGCGTGTAACCTCGGAGTTCAGGCTGACTTTGCCCTTTCCCATGGATCCCGCAGATCTTGGACGACAGCTGTTCCAGTGCGATATGCGCAATGTTCACGATCAAACGAATTCTTCATTTTACTATTCAAATTTATTCTTTGGGGAGTTTTGGTAATTTATTCACGGGCTTTGGTGACGGTTTTGACATTTACCCATCTGGGTTACCTTGAGAGGGACCTGTCGCGTTAGTTGGTGGCACGCTGGTAATATAGCAGTTGCCCAGCACATTTTTCCCCCATTCCCCTTCTCCTGGCCAAGCACCACAGCAGGCAGCATTGTCGCATACACGCGACTTGGCCAGTACCGCTGCCCTTCACAGAGCATCCACTCACTGCCCACCTTTCAACTTCCCACCGTACAACGCCTCCTGTTCCTTCATTCGAAAGGGTATCCGTCCCTTTGAATAAAGTATCCATAGGCAGATGTATTACCCTTTTGTTCCCTTTAATCAGCAGTCACCGCTTCCAACCTTGTTCCTACTACTACGGTACATGTCTAGTTATTGTGTCCCGTAATGAGCTCTCTCTTGACTGCCATTTCTCTGTTATCCTACGTAACATACCGGTATCTGTTTCCCTACCCCCTCCCCTCTAACCTGTTCCTTTCTCCCCTCTCCCCTAAACCTACCTACCTACATACATAATTTACATACATACATACATTCCTTCCCACCACCACCACCACTGCTACTGCTCCCACCACCTCCCACCGCCTCCCCTCTCCTCTCCCCCCCATCCCTCCCACACGTTCATCCACCACACTATTCCTCAAATTCATAACCTCGTCCATCCTTCCACCTACCACATATTTCCCCATAGCCAACCATTATATGTTGTTTGAACCTTCGTTGCTCTTGTAGCGTGGGAGGCTTAAAACTTTCTCTACATATAGAGAGGTGTCTCTTTGCCGATAGGGTGAGGCATTTGCTTCATCTCAGCATTTGGTTGAGCGGACGATAGAATCCGAGTGCAATTAGTCTTTACCCTATCTGTCTCGTCTCACTTTCCCATTCTTTTGTCATCCAAACCCTCTCTATTCCTCTTTCTTCTTACCTTCCCTTCGACACATTTTCAACTCAACAACCCACATCTTCCCTCGTCCCTCCTTCTCTCCCCTCTTCGATCTCCCTTGAACCTTCTCCATACTCTGAACAATCATCCCCTCCTACTCATTTGTTACTAAAATTCTATCCTCACCTTTTGCCGTGCTGGTACATTGGAGGGGGCCACACTCTTTTTCTCTACAACCCCCCCAAAATTTTTGAAGTTTTTCCTGCATCTGAGTTTTCCCCTTCAAATACCCACGCTTGGGTTCTGGACCACCAAACGTCCTGACCTTCGCCCTCGATGGCCGATCGTAAGCCATCCGTTTCCACCTCTAGGACTACGGCTGGCAATGGCGCCGCTGGGGATACCTCAAGTGGTACGACAAGTACCCAAACGACGACTGCTATAAACACGCGCTCTACCTCTCCTTATGGAACCCGCTCCCGTGGTAGAGGGGCACGTATAAATTACGCCGAAGACAAAGACAATGACATGGACTATGAATTCACATCCACCCCTTCGACGTCATCTAGTAAATCTGCTGCCATCGTCGAGCTGGCACCTTCGACAAATGCGTCGCGAAGGGCATCAGCAGTTGGAACTGGGGCGAAGGACAAGGAGGCTGTTAAGGAGAATACCGCAACCGTAGCCGCTACCACAACCACGTCTGGATCAAAAAAGAGAAAGAGCGCCCATCCGGCGCCCATTATGCCAAAAGATATATCACTCTCAAATATGATGAGCTTTCGGGACCCCTATCTTAAAGATGGGAACTTGATCGCGGACGATGGTACTTCGCTCGCTGTAAATGGTATGGTTCTTACAACTCCCCTCGCATGAGCTTCTACAAAATCTGGACACCTACAGAGTTTAGCGAGACGCTCGAACCTTTTTCTTATTTTATTTATTTTTCGCTTTTTCTCGTTCGCCCATATAAATTGGGAGTCAAATTGTTGTCACTAACTGTAATATCATTCTAGATCACATTTATCTTGTATGCGAGCCTCCTGGGGAGCCCTACTATCTTGCCCGAATTATGGAATTTCTTCACACAAGCAATGATCCATCGCTGCCTATAGATTCAATACGGGTCAATTGGTATTATCGACCAAAGGACATCCAGCGAAAGGTTACCGACACACGCGTGCTCTTCGCGTCTATGCACTCTGATTCTTGCCCGCTCGCCGCTGTTCGTGGCAAATGCTTTATTTCACATAGATCGGAGGTTAAAGATGTTGACGAATACCGGAAGCAGCGAGATAGCTTTTACTTTGAAAAGATGTTCGACCGCTACATTCACCGATACTACGACGTTATCCCTACGACAATGGTTCGCAATGTTCCGGAAAAGGTCAGAAAGGTGTTGGTTGAAAGATGGAAGTATTTGCTGGTTGAGCCGCAGAGGGCAAAAGAGTTATGCAGCCAAATGAAGGAATGCAAGAGATGTTCGGGATATTGTGCAACGTACGAAATTCTCAGCAAGAACCCTTTTGTTTATTTTAGGACTTTTTTTCTCCTCCCTTTTCTGTAGATTTTAGCTAATGTGATAGATTACAGGACCGATTCCGTACATTGTGCAGTTTGTGGTCACACATATCATATGAATTGCGTTCGCCCTCCATTACTCAAAAAGCCGAGTAGGGGGTTCGCTTGGGCGTGTGGCCCATGCAACCAAGCCCAAGAACGCAAACTTGAGGCACGCAACACGCCTAATCTGACGCCTGGAACAGGAAATAGTAATGATCTTGAAGACGATGTTTTTGATGATGAGGAAGAGGACTTATCTCCAAGGGCTGTCCCCTCTGATACTGCAACACCTTCTGAAACAGCCGATCATGATAAACAGCCTACACCGGAGCAATTGCATTGGGCGAGAATGTGGCCTATGAGATATCTTGGTCAGCATTGCCGTGTTGAAGACGCCTTGGATTACGATGATCGCATATACCCCCGGGCAGCCTCGCGGATAGGGCCTAGGCACCAAGCAAATGTTAATCCTTGGCATGGGCGACCTGTCGAGTATGTGAAGCCTGTCGAGAAGAAAAAACCTCAAAAAGGTGGTAGCAAGAGCGCTAAAAACGCAGCGGCGGCGGCAGCGGAGGCTGAGGCAGCAGCGGAGCGAGAACGGCGTCCAAAGTGGGTGATGGATGAACCCGTGGGGTATATTCGACGAGGCGAGGATGACGGCTCAACCTCCACTTTGCTCTTTAAAATACCAGATTTACCGGAGGAGGAAGAGGATGGTGAAGGTGAAACTGAAAATAAGCAGGTGGAAAATGAGGAGTTCGTTGACCGTTTCATGTCGGATGCGTCTAAGATTGCTGAGACTCTCCCTGGCGGGGGTGTTAAAGAATGGACCGTCAATTTCCAGGACAAGGCAATTGAGCTTCTCTATGCTAACGACTTTGATGAAAAGAAAGCCTTAACTCAGCTCGGTAAAATGCATGTTATGAGGGATCTCAAGGAGCCTAGGTTTAAGCCTGATGAGCTTAAGCGGTTTGAGGAGGGTGTAGCGAAATTTGGAAGCGAACTTCATGCTGTCACCAAGAATGTCAAGACAAGGAAAACGGCAGAGATCGTAAGGTACTACTATGTGTGGAAGAAAACCGCCAAGGGCCGTGAGATATGGGGTAACTTCGAGGGACGAAAAGGGAAAAAGGAGGTTAAAGTTAGAGACAAGGAGCACGGAACAAAATTGGTGGACGATGTTGCCGATGATGATGACGACTCTGCATTTGACAACACTAAAGCTGGTGAGAAGAAACGGGGATTTGAATGCAAATTTTGTAATACCCGTGAGAGCAGGCAGTGGAGACGTGCGCCTGGCGTACAACCTGGAACGCTAATTGCGGACAGAGCCACCGCAAGCTCAAGGAAGAAGGGCGGGGAGGAGAGATGGCTCGTCAGCGCGCTATGTAGACGGTGTGCAGAGCTCTGGAGAAGATATGGTATACAGTGGGAGGATCCCGACGAAATCCAAAAGAAGATCAGTCAGGGAGGTGGCAGAGCGTGGAAGAGAAGGATAGATGAAGAAATGCTTAAGGAAATGACCGCCGCGCAAGCGGATGAGAAGGCAGAAGCTGCCGCGCTTGCTGCCGCCACAGCCTTTACGACACCTACTCCACCAGTATTAAATGGCACTCCTATTGATACACAAGATGAAAAGAGGGAGCCAGCTCGGAAAAAGCAGAAAACAGAGGTTAACGGTTCGTCAAAGAAGGGAAAGGAGAGGGAGAGGGCTGAGAAGAAGGAACTACCGCCTCCTCCACCGGAGCCGCCAAAGCCGAAACTGTTGCCGTGCGGGATCTGTGAGGAGCTTGAACCCCTGGGAGACCAGCACTTGGTATGTCGGGATTGTAAAATGTCTGTGCACAAAGCGTGCTATGGCGTCGGCGAGCAGCGTGGAGCGAACAAATGGGTTTGTGAAATGTGCGCTAACGATAAGAACCCGACTGTTTCCACTGTAAGCCTTCTAGTCCACATTTAAGAAAGTGTGCTCACAGGTTATAGAACTATGAGTGTGTTCTTTGTCCATGCCACGGCTTCACCGACCATGAGGACGGTGGTGTTGGTGCTAGCGATAAGGATCTTGCATCTAAAGGTTCAACCAAGAAAAAGATTCCAGGGGAAAAGGATAAGCCGATCATCAATAACCACGGCTCACATGAGGATGGCCGTAAGGTTAAGGAAATCGATAAGCGTCGGCCAAAACACCCTCGTGAACCGCTGAAGAAGACCTCGGGGAATAACTGGGCTCATGTTGTATGTGCTGTCTGGACCCCCGAGACAAAATTCGCGGAGGCAAAGACCATGAAAATTGTTGAAGGCATCGGCACCATCCCTGTGGCAAAATGGTTACAAATTTGTAAGATTTGTGAGAGCACTGGGGGCGCTTGCGTTGAGTGCCATGCGTGTCACGAGAGCGGTAAGTATCCACAGCCGGCTTATACTTTTGACATGTGTTTCTAATGTAACATGTCCATAGTTCACGTTGGTTGTGCGCATAAGGCGGGATGGCGAATGGGGTTTGATATCCAGCCAGTGAAAGGCTCCAGGAGAGATCAGGTAAATATAGTTAGGCTTGGCAACGACACCGGAAGCATGACCGCCGCTATCTGGTGCCCGGAGCATGACCCGAAAACTATACATACGCTTAACGAGATATCTGAGGAGACTGGGCAGGTAAGTGCTAGTGGAGGAAGGCGTTTCGAAAAAGTTATGTTAACAATTGCTTTGCAGAACGCCTTACAGCTATATACCACAACATATAAACAAGCGGATCTAACGCTTACGGGCACTGTTCGTAAGGCGAACCTGATGACGATTTCTACTAAGGCTTCACAGTCGCACAGGAGAAATAGTGCGGGGGGACCATCTGCGAGTGGTATGGCCAATGGTAAAGAGTTGGCTTGTTCGCCCACCACTGTGTACATCAAGACAGAGGGGGCAGAAGACAAGGTTGGAGGAATTGAAGGGCTTCTAGATGATCACGTCGGAGGGGATGAACCCAAGCGCTGCTTCAGATGCCAAACGGATGTCAGCCCACTCTGGCGGAAGGTTACTATAGATGCACCAAGGCCAACAGAGAATACTGCGCATCTAACCAATGGGACGCTGCAACCTGCTGCAAATGGGGCATTGACTAATGGAGATGCATCTTCGCGTTCGCGTACCGTTGGGCTACTCTGTCATCGCTGCCAAAATAAGGATCAGAAGCCAGAACCATCGCAGCATTCTCCCCCATTTACAGCAACGAACGGGCATCAGCGGAGTAGGTATGCGCCTCTTCCACCATTATCCGCATTCTTGGCATCCCAACAGGCAGTCGCGCCACCCCCACCACCGCCTCCCGCTCCGCATCCCGTGATGATCCAGGGTGCCGGGCCGTCTGGGGTACCACAGCCAATGCCTCTCCAGATAGCTCCCCAGTTAGTGCCTCAAATGGCACCAATTCCTCAACACCACCCACACCCACCACCACCTCAAGCCTTACCTCCTCACCCCCATCAGCAGGGGCATGCACCCCCACCAAATCACATGTCTCCCCACCAACCACATATGTCATCCCATCCCCCCCCTCGCATGTGGTCCCGCACCCCCACAACCTCCCCATGCTCTCCCGCACCATCCACCATCACATATGCCCCCGCATCCCCCGCATGTCTCTCCAGCCAGACAACACGTAGTGGGTGTGCAGCACATTTCTCCACACCAACACTCCATTCACCCAATGTCTCCGCGCCAACATCAAATGCTGCCAATGTCTCCACATGCCCCGCATTTGAGGTCCCACCCACCTCCACCTCATCCTGTCTCCCATCCACCTCATCAACAGTCAGGTATGCAGGTACAGCCCCAACCCCAGGGTCCCCCTCAACCTCCGCATGCCCAACCTCCACCACCGCAGCCCCAACAACCCCATCCTCCTCCCCCACCACAACCTCAACCAAGGCCTCTCGCTAGCGCCTCGGAATCGCCGGCGTTAGCGAACCTTCTTTCTTAGAAGAAATTAATAAAAGGCGTTCACTCCTATTCTTTTCTCTTCGATTCTGAGTCTGCTAAGGGGTTGGGGAGTGGGTTTCTTTGATTTCCAGGGCGACCGATCACGCCAACCATTTTTCTGTTTTCTTTTTACTTTATCCATTCATGTATATCTATTCACTTTTTCTGTTTTACGGCTTCTTTCTCTACTCATATGTCTCTGCCCGCCCATCTATCTTTTTTCCTGTTCACCTGTTTACCCGTCTAGTCTCGAGTTATCCGCGCACAAGTTACACTGCTTCATGTTTTTTTTTTTCTTCTTCCCCCCTCTCCTTTTACTTTATCTAATCGTTAAGCCGATATGCGCAAAACAAAACTCAAAGGGGAATACTTGGAAAGCGGATTATACATTTTTTTTAGAAAAGTACACGTTGAGTTAAATTGCTGTTTGGACCCGATAATTATGTTTATGCTATGCTATGCTATGCGAGCGCGAGTGTATGGGTCGGGGTTTGGTCGGTGGGGCATTGTATCATACCAGGGGTATTTCTTATATTATGTTTAAGTGCTAGTACGGTGCGTTGGGTTGGGCCTGTCAGGGTACTGTCCAGTATCAGGTGTATTGTTAAAGGCACGGTTTGAAAACTCCATTTAAAGTTCTTTTTCCTCTTTCTTTTTCCTCCATTTTCCTCTCCCTGCTCACCGTCCGGTATTGTCCTGCCTTTGTCCAATTAGTTGGAGTAGCAGGAAACAGGAGTCGAGTTCGCTCCGGGGAGGGGGGGTCTCATTATACCTATACTAGTCTTGTACTTCCCACCTGCTTTTCATTTAGGGTATTGTTACGGGGTAATTGGATTATCTCACCGGGCTAGCTATGATATTATGTGCTCGAGTACCTATTTATCCATAGTTACTGTTATTTTCTTAGGGCTGTTCGAGTGGTTTAAGGGAATTATGAGTTAATACACCCCCAATGACTTTAACGAAGGAAGAAAGTATTCAAATATTGTGCGGATATCATATGATCAGAATTTCATACAAAAGTACAGTAGGTATCATATAATAGCTTGGAAGAAAATCCCAGCGAAATCTACTAGTGTAAGATTAACTATCGTACTTCATACTAGGAGTAGCTTATAATAGTTGCAGGATTATTCGCTTGGATGGGAATCGGTACATTCAGAAGCCGTTGGAATACTTGTGAAGCACAAGTACACGGGTAACAAAAGTCCTGGCACCCTGGGCAAATTTTATCGTGCAACTTGCCTTACCTCAACAACCACTGATGGCTTCTACATAGTAGAAATGCTATCGCAAGAAATAGAACCTTGTAATCTCTCTTCATCATTCCTTCAGGCTGAGGGAGGACATACAAGGTGGCATTTGTCGTCCCGTCACTCAGTTGGGGGGTGCCAAGACTTATTTTACACGAGTGTACCAAATACTTGGGGGTATTCAACCAATGCCAAGCCACACGGCTCCCTGACAGTACTAGTACCGTAAAATCTCTCGCAAAATCCGGCTGGCTTGGCAGTGCGGCTCAGCCATACAAAACACCACTAAAATGGTAATAGACCGACGTTTCGGCGGTGTTTTGTACTGCGAATTCACTGCCAAGCCAGCCGGATTTTGCGAGATTATACGGTATCGTACCGTACCTTTTCACTAGCAGAGGCCACCTCGCGACCGCGAGCCATGCAAAAGCGTGGCTGCTGACAGAGCTGAGAATCAGAGAACATGTGTACGCCAAATCAAGCCTAATTTTAGGGCCTGTTCGGTATGAGAGACCCTTTTCCGGCCTCCGTTAAATATCTATGCCTTTATCGGAGCCTAACTAGCTATAAGGGAAAGATTTGGAGTTTTCCCCCCTCACTTTTTTTTCTTTTTCTTTCTCAAATCAGTTAGCAGCATATTTGTAATAAGGATCTCCAATTCCCCCTACATTACCAGTTTTCTCCTCCTTTTTTTAAGTTTTATGAGGCCAAACTTGCAAAGTTGGTACTTTTTAGGTTTATCATGGGTAGGTATGATACGATCTAGCATGATAAGTCCCGGGAAGGAAGGAAGGAAGGAAGGAAGGTAAAGTAGGCAGATATATGTAGTATAGCTTTTCATAGGAAATAGCTATTATATATCGAAGGCATGAGGATGTGATAGACCGACCGAATGAGTGAGTGAGAGAGTGATTAATAACCTAACGAAGATAAAGCAAGAGGAAGAGCAAGCCCTATCATTCGACATTGGTATCATAGGTAATTAAGTGACGACGGAGAAGAAGTATCCATCGATCAAACGACTTAAGATATAATACCATCACCAGACGAACAAACCCATTATAAACCGGAAGGAAGTTCTTCACTGTAACAACAAACCCCTCACTAGCAAGAAAGGAGGAATGAAAAAAAAGCACAGAGATTATCAGCGATACATGCGAAATCAACTTGTAGTAAGTCTAGTATACCGGGTGCAAGGGTTCTTATTATATAACACAATGTAGTCCACAGGACTGGCAACTTACGGGGTTCGAAAAAAGGCACCAAGCGAAAAAAAATGGAACAATAGCATTACACTTTTGCGATAATATACCACTTTTGCCCTTGCCATTAATCATAAACTATAATACGTTAAGCTAAGGGCTCCCCGAAATGACCTGCGGCACTCACCCCATCCCATCCCATCCCCCAAGCACAAAACTCATTTCCTATCCTCCATATCTTCTAGACCACAACTCCAGCTACCAGAACACTCGCCTGTGCTGAATACCATACCGGGATGAGTTAGGTATGATAATAGGGTATTGCAACACACGAGTGAGAAGCCATGACATCAATTAAAAGAACGAACGAACGAACGAACGAGCGAAGGGAGGATCATAGGTAGGTAGGTAGGTGTAAGACAACTTACCCAATAGCATATCGTACCAGCCGTAGAAGGATATAGCAATATCATACATACACCGAGCCATTCATAGAGGTACTTATACAAACTCACCTTTCCGACAAACAAAGCGAACCGTAATACTTGCCTATAATACTTATTCGCAATATCATACTAGCAGAATATTGTACGGTTGCCCAAAACTCCAAACCATACTCCCACGATATGGTAAAGTATGATACTTACACCCTACCACCACCACCCCAAAAAGACAAAAGACAAAGACAAAAAGACAGAAGCCCAACACTCAACTTTCCTTTCCTCCACCGTAACCTAATCTAACTTGACCCCCTCCAATAGAGTATAGTACCCATAATGCATTCCCCCCCCCCCCACACACACACACAATCTACTACAGCGCGAACCATTTCGCTTCCGTGGCTAGGTAGAACTGACTAACTAACCAATCGAATGTCACGCATGTCCCAGCCTATGATACAAGTATTTACCGGGCGGGAGGTCTTTATGATACCGGGTAACTTATGGGTATGATACTATATCTTGTGTGGTTGCGATGTGGGCTAGGTGGGGAGATTACACAGGATTAATATAATAATCATGCTTGGCTATATTGAAACGGTATGGCTAAGCGGAGCGGGCAGTACTCGAGTACAGTACCCGCCCAGCACACTACTATACCATTCCAGTACCCATAACTCTAGCACAAAAGTACCAAACAGAAACACACCCCGCACATACATCCAATGTCAACCCCCGCCCCCTCCCCGCCCACAAAACAAAACACCTCCAAACCCTCAACTACCCAATCCCAAACACCCCCCACATCCTAACCCTAACCCAATCCCAATCCCCCTCCACCTCCACCACCTCCACCCCCGCCTCAACAGGAACAACCCTCTGGCTCTCCTCCCAACTCCTCTCCTACCACCTCCTAACCCTATTCCCCGCCACAACCACAACCACAACCACCGTAACCGCAGCCACGGTCGCGGTCGCGCAATCGACCTAGGCGCCGGCACAGGCCTAACCTCACACATACTATCCTTCCTCGGCTTCCGCGTCTGCGCAACGGACATAGCACAAATCGCCGATACCATCCTTTGCGAGAACGTTTCCCGGAACGCGGACTTATTAGCTAGTATTGTAGGGGGGGGAGGTACTTTTCCCATTTCTGTTCGCGCGCTGGATTGGACTGCTCTGGCGTTGCCGTCTCCGCCATCAGCCCTCTGGGATGATGATGGTGGTGGTGGTGGTGGTGGGGAGGAAGAAGAAGTGGAAGTGATTGTTACGGCAGATACATTCTACAAACAGGACCTTGTGCGTCCGCTTATTCTTACTATTAGGGATTTGTGTATTGTCTCAGCGCGTTGCGCGCGGGGTGGGAGTGGGAAGGAGGGGAAGAGGTTTCCACTGGTTCTGGTGGCGGTGGAAGTCCGGGATCGGGGGCTTTTGCAGTGTGCGTTGGAGGTTGCGGCGCGGGAGGGGTTCGAGTGTCGGAAGGTGGGGGATGGGCGGGTTAGGAGGGGGTTGGAGGCTGCTGGGGTGCACTGGGCGAAGGAGGAGTGGGATGGTGGGGAGATCTGGCGGTGGGCTTTTAAGGGGGTGTGATGAGTGGGTTTGATGCACTGAAGGGGGCGAGAAGGTAGGTGCAACAGACTGGGAGCTGGGTATATAATTTCTTAGCAAACATGAGCTGTGATAAAGTACCCGCATCGTATCATCACCCCGATGTGCACATCAAGTGCCTACCGAGTAATACGCCTAACCAATTCCCCCAATTCCCCTGAAAATCCAGTAGTACTGTACCCCATGGGATGAACACCAACACTTAATTTTCACCAACTCACAGGCTACGACACACCATGACACACACCGATACTGTATACTTAAGAGAAAGGGATATCATTTGAAGAAAAGCAAGAATCCGCTTATAACAAGCTTGCGGTAGCTAACACCCGACGAGATAGGAGATCCGAACTCTGCCTCCCGAGCATCCTCCCCCTTCCACAAAGCAAGACAGCCAGATGCCTTTAAAAGGCGACAAGAGAAAGTACAAAAGACGGGCATAAGAAGAAAAAAAAAGCATGAACAAAAGGAGCTTTCAACAGTGACCATAAATGCCACCCAGAAGCCACTGACAATCATCAGATAAAAGCCTAGAAAACTGCTAGCAAACCACCAAATTCTAGTTCCAGATAGCGGTGCATTGCATTTCAACCCCTTCCTCCACCATCTTAACCATGTCTAGATCCATCTCGTCAATGAGCCCAACCTCAGGCACAGACATCTCAAACCCAGCCAGAGCCTTGCCCTTGGGCTCGACAGCAGACCTACACTGAGTCATAATTCTATTCGCCGCGTCGAGAACCCTGGAGTGGATTTCCCCAGTAGTGAGATGGGTGCCAGCTTTGCACACGATGAGGAGACGCTGCGGGTTGGCATGGGAATTGTCAGCCCAGAGGCCATCGATAGCGACTTTGATAAAGTGATGAGGGATGAGATTGTAAGCTGGCGGTGGCATCGAAAAAACCGGACGCTCAGGGGAGAAGCGGATGTAGATGACGTCCTCGGTATTGACGTGGGGGTCCAGAACGAAGGGTGGACCTGTAAACCATTGGAAAGAAGGATGGTAAACTTGGAATTCTTAGGAAGGCCGAGTTCGATCGCAGTATTGACGAGATCCTTACCACCAAGGCTAGAATCAGCAGTGCAAAAAATATCGGAGGGAAACTCTATGGGATACGTACAGCATAAGTAGTAATAGCCTTACGTGGGACAGACCAACAAGTGCTAATCTCGCGGGATGGAGGAAATTCAGCCCGCTTCTTAGCAACGTAAGTGACAATGGCTACTTTATCTCTGGAGGCAACCCCGAAGTGGTGGTGATGGACTTCGCCACTGGTGTCATCAATATCCAAGACCGAGATCGTTGGAGTAACGGCGCGCTGCGGTTCAATGACCGGGGATTGAATGAGAGGGGTAGATGGCGGGGGATTAATTCCTGCAGTAAAGAATTCCATAACGCCCATGTTAAACATAGAGGAATAGGTAACCGAGTATTATTATCTTTAGGAACAAGTTGTGGTAGGAAGCTAGGAAGCGATGGGTCGTGATTAATGACGAGGAAAATGAAAGGGAGGAGGAAGTTTGGAGAGGGAGAGGGGGAAGTTTGGAGAAAGGAGAGAGAGTAGAAGGGGTGAAGAAAATAAGACGGCCTTTGGTGGGGAGGGTGGGGGGTTAATAGAATGAGGGTAACCTCCTTTCATTTTTAAACCCGCATGTTTGCCTGGTAGAAATAGAATTGTGTTCGGATGTGTCCTCGAGTGAGATGTTGTGGAGGGCTTCGTGGCTAGGCCCACGCAACACGGTTCGTGGTTTATCCCAACAATTCTTTTTGAGGCTCAATAGAACTATTTTTACATTCTCACAGCGTTTGGTTTGAACAATGATTTTATCGCTACACCACTGGTTAAAACGATAAATACTTGAGCTTCAAATATATAAACAGGAAAATCAAAAAAACTGCAATACCCGAATGAAACCAATCTCAAGAGCTCATATGGCACTTTTCAGGTGATTTCAGGCCACCGCAGCTAATTAGGTAGACTATCGTAAAAAAAAAAACGTGCATATCAACACGGAAAGCCCCCCACATCAGAGATCAGGTAAGGAATTGGTTCAATGGAAGCTATCCATACCCGAGTACTTCCACGCACACTCGCTTGGCCTATCCCATAAATCTATCCCATCATCAAACCTTCTCCCACTCCACGCTTCCCTCACTAGTCCCCGCACTCCCACTAGCACTTCCAACCCCACCAAGTCCCATAATCATCCCTTCCTCCTTCCTTCCCCCATTCCCGTTCTTTCTCGTTGAGCCAAGCATCCAAGAAACCAGCCCGTCCGGCATAACTTTTCCAAGCACCTCGTAAATCAGGCTCCCGCACCCAACCCTCCAAATCCTCCTCGGCTTCTCATCTGTAAGCGCATCAAACACCGCGAGATGCAGCTCCCTCAAGCTCGACCCCTTGATCCCGGCAGGTCCGCTATTCCCGCTCTTTTGGGACAGCGCAATGTAATTCCTTGCATAAGCGATGCGAGCGGGAGCGGCCCAGGACAGGATTTCTGCTCTGGTGGCGTTGATGCGGTCTTGTTGCTGGCGGGCTATCATTGCGCTGCAATCGAAGGTTCCGAGTTTGAAGTGGCAGACGTCGACGCCTAGTGGTGCCAGTTCGCGACGCAGGGAGGTCACGAGGCCACCGAGAGCCGCTACAGCCACCGTCTCGGGAGCGTGGAAAGGCGGGGAGAGAGGGGATATGACGTTTGGAGTTAGTAGGAGAAGGCGAGAGTGGAAATCGCAGAGAACTCGGAGAAATGATTTTGCTGTAACGACTGTTGAGAGGATTTTGAGGTTTAAGGTATTAGACCAGAGGTCTATTGGGGTGGTTTCAACTGGGCCAGTTGGGTAGGTTAGATCTGGGACCAAGATCACACCAGCGAGGTTGAGGTTATGAGGGTGAGCTCCCGGGAAGGCTTGTACCGGAGTAGATAGGTAGGTAGCGAATTTTTCCACGGCCGTTTGAGCGTTCTCAGTCTGTCATAACTCAATTGATTAGCACAGGCCAAGTATAGTCACAATAAATCAAGAGAACGCACATCAAGAATATCGATATTCAACGGCTTAATATCGCTCCTGCCTTCATTGGCAACAACATGTTCATCCTCAATGCTATTAACGACAACATAGACAATAAACCCCCTCCTCTCCAAATCCAAAGCCAAACTTCTGGAAATTGGATCATGTGGACTCCCCCCAGCAATCACTACATCACCCCATAGTCCCACAATCAGTTATCCCAATCCCATTCCAAGGAAAAAAAACAAAACACAGAAAGAGAATCAATTACCAACAACTTCCCTCCTCCCTCCATTCCCCACCTTCTTGGCTCTCCTCTTCTTCTTATCCTTCTTCCTCTTCGAATACCCATACCCAGTAGCCCCCACAACCGCCACAACTCCAACTGCAATCATCACGAATGTCCACTTATTCCGGTTCCACCATCCGTCCCCTCTCCCCGCGCCGACCGCGTTGAGCATTCTCTCAGGAACGGGCACGCGCTTAGGCGTGGGACGCGCGGACTCGGGAATCCATTCAGATTTCGAGAGGGTATCGCGGATAGTGCCGGCAAGCGAGTCAGCTTGCTTATCGATTGCGTCGGCGACTATGAAGGAGTAGGTTTTTAGGGAGTAAAAGAACTCGTTTATGGAGTCGGTTGGTTCTCCAGACATTTTTCCTCTCTTTATTTTTGTTTGTTATCAACGGTGGTGGTGGCGATGGGAAGGGGAGGTGATGAAGGAAATGGTGGCAGCGGGGATGGCGATGTAGGAGGGGTAGATATGATTAATAAGATAAATTAGGATAGAGGCGGACAAATGCAGGTTAGATGAGGACTTATAAGCTCTTGTGATAACAGAATGATGTCAAAAAATGCCAAGGATTTACAAGAGGTGTTGACAACCCTAATCACATGCAACTCAGCGCATTCATTCAAAGTCACTCGGAGAGGAGGGTCATCTTCAATACGAGTGGTCCAAGAACTACGGTGGGTAGATTCACTGTACTGTACTCGAGTACAAGTACGCAACCTCTGAGGAACCAATTTGTTTAACATGAATTACCTCCCCCTACCCTTTCCTCATGCCAGTCTATTATCAAGGTACGCCTACAAAAAAAAAAACACAATGCGCTTGCAACAAAACCAGCAAAAGACAAATAAATGAAGTCAAAGTTACCAACTATTCCCATCCTCCACCCCTGTAGTGAAAAAGATGAGCGAAATTTTTTTACTAGAAACCAATAATAGAGTATAAGACCATTGAAAAGAGAATAAGCGGATGGATATCATCTGCACAAAGTAACAAAAAAGAAGAAAAAATGTAGAATGTTCGTCGGGCGAAGAGCTTGAAGAAAAGAACACAAAAGGTAAAAATACATCCGAGAACCCAGTTATCAAGTTATGGAAAAAAAAAAACAAAGTCGGTAGTAAGAATAAAAGTACCTGGGTACGTAAAAATGAAGGCCGCTGGCAAAGAGGTAGGGCAAAGGTAGGAATAGCAGGAGTCAGGGAAATTTTATCAGACAAAAAAAAAACTCGTCGGTATCACAAGAGAAATGCAGGAAGACCAATTAGAAAATAAGAATAAGGGGAACGCAAGAGGAAAGGGGGAATTTTTTTTCGTAGTATTCAAACACATTTCCCATTTTATTAGGGATGCACGATATGGGAGGATAGGACGACAATTACTTCTTCTTGCCGCCACTGCCGCTCTTCTTTGCAGCCTTCTCCTCTTCATCGAGGTACTTGTCCTTCCAAATCCAACTATTGCCGACCATGTTGACACCCTTAGCCTCAGCCATACGGTAGAATTTAGCGGACTTCTTGAGGTCTTTCTTACAGCCCACACTGTTAGCATAGCAGAAACCAGCTTCAGAAAGTGCGTCCGGGTCTCCCCATCCTATTTAAAGTCAGCCAACAGTTGAATATGATGGCCTAAGAAGGGTGAACATACTGCCCGCAATCTCGAAGCATCTCAAGGCCAAGCCCTGGTCCTTCTCAGTCCCCCATCCATTCATATGACTGACTCCCAACTCGTAAATGCTCAATGCGAACTGAGCTCTTCTTCCCTTTTTCTCGATGTAGTCGACGCTCCCGCCAGCCTGCTCGTCATCTGCAACCTCGGAACTAGCTAACTCTGTGACCTTCTTCAACCACATGACACCTTCTTTTTGGTTCGCTTTCATACCCCATCCATGGCGACATGCAAGCGCAAACAGGAGCATACCAGTTGGGTGTCCAGCGTTTGCGGCAAGACGTAGATGATACGTGGACTCTTGAAGAGAGCCGGATTCGTGAAGGTCAATACCAAGCTGTACATGTTCATCAGGCAACATAGTAGCAGATGGAGGCTGTGAGCTGTTGGAGCGAGAACTGGGAGTACGGGGCGAGCAAGGAGAAGTGACAGTAGCAGAACGTCCTCTAGTCTCCGCCGTCGGTGTAAGAAGCCCGATGCGAGGAGACAGGGAAGGCGTGTGACCTGTTTGTGGGGAACGTCTTGGGTCGCGAGGGGGCGGTGCTGGTTGGAGGAAAGCCCGAGGTGGCGAAGATGGAGAAGGAGGCCTATTGACAGTAGTCGTCGAACTTACGGTAGTACTAGATGAATGTGTTGGTTGATAGACGGTTTGGCCAGGATATCCGCCGGCGTCTTGGAAGATAACGGAGTTGCGCTCAGGCTCCCGGCCGCGAGGTAATATAAACTTGGAATAAATGTAAGTAGGAACCGGACCCTCGGCCTCTTCAGTGGGATCTCCAGAGATACTAACAGGTGTTGGCAAGGATTGCTCGTCTGAAAACATTGGAGACTGTTCAGGAGACAAGCGTTGTGGAATATCCAGAGATGGTGAAGGCCGAGAAAAATTATACGAAGGTTTCTGAAGTAGGGTGCCTCCAACTGAGTAAACAGAGGGTGCATCAGACCTAAAGGAAGACTGGCTCGCAGAACGCGTTACCTCATGGCCATCTGTTCCATCGTAGGGAATCGAAGGATTGCGAGCCAAAGGTGCAGAGGGAGGGCCAAAAGTAAGAGAGGATTCTGCACCAATTGAGTCGGGGGAGCTTGCTCGGAAATCAGAAATCATGGGGAAAATACTGGATGGTGCCTGGGCAGGTGACGCTGTCCTAGGAGCAAGTTGGGGTGAGTAAGGTCTGTGCACTGATTCCAAAGAATCCGTCCTCGATGGCCGTTGAAACTCAATATCACCAGAGCCTTGCCGGTATGGCAGATACTTAGTCACAGAATCATTCGAGCCTTCTCTACGAGGACTGCGAGGATAAAACCTGCGATCAGAACCCCTAGAGTCATTTCTGTGCGGATACAACCTCTCACCAGAGGCTTGTCTGATAGGAGGTGGAAACTTCTCGGATTCCGCAGAACCCTGTCTAGAAGGTGCACTATAGCCTAAAGGCGAAGACTTGGAGTCCTGTCTGTAAGGTATGTATGCCGGGGTTGGTTGGCTAGATTGAACTGGTTGCTTGGGTGGGCCAGACGGGCCAGGTGGAACCACAACCGTCAAATCTTTTGAATCTTTTCTCATCGGAAACTGTTGCTCTGCTTCCAAAGGTTGTCTGCCAGGGCGGCGATTACGGGGTGGGGGTTGTGATCTAGACCTAGCATACGTGGACGCATTGTCCTGACCAGCCATATCACGTTGATCCTGACCCCTCCCTCGCTGTCTCTCATCCGGACCACGCTGTCTACCGTCGGGCCCTTGTGGTCCTAGTGGCCCACGTTGCCTCTGGCTATGTTGCCTTCCATCAGGACCTCTCTGTCTGCCGCCTGGCCCTGGTGGTCCCGGTGGTCCCGGTGGTCCTGGTGGCCCTGGTGGCCCTGATGGCCCTGATGGCCCTGATGGCCCTGATGGCCCTGGTGGCCCTGGTGGCCCTGGTGGTCCTGGTGGTCTGCGTTGTCTTTCCTCTGGATTGCGCCGTCTTCCCTCAGGCCCCGACGGTCCGGCGGGGCCTAGCGGTCCCGATGGCCCACGTTGCCTATCCTCCGGGGCACGGCGCTGTGCGATTGCTCCCCTAGGCTTATTATCCACATGTGGACCGCCACGAGCACCAACACCTCCAGGCCCAGGTCCCACCCGATCCGCTTCCCTCCGCTGCCTCTCATCCTTAATATGCCCCACTATCACTGGCTTTAGAGAACTCCTCTCCACATCCTGCTCCCTAACCTCATGGCGTCCCTGTATCTGTTGTAGATTTGGCGGATTACGAACGGGATTCAAGAACCCACTGATCAATGTGAAATTGCTATCCCTAGCACTCTCCCCCGACATAATGCTATCCCTATCCGATCTTCCATCGTCTGAAGTGGCCTCAGAAACCGTGCTGAATCGAGGATAAGAAGAGGTAGGTCTCTCTTCAAGAGCTGGCGTAGCCAGCCGACGATCACCCATGACCTCTAAAGTCGGAGCAGCAGTGGTAGCGATACTTGGCGCAGCCAGGGCGGCATTCCCCCACCGTCCCCCCTTCTCCACCTCTGGGGTCCTTCCCACTGAACGGGACCTCGCTAGAGTCCCAGGTGTCCCCAGAGTCCCTGGATTACTTCCTACCCGCCTCAGAGAGCGATGAACGGTCAATGGGCTTAGCCCAGCTGATCCGGCCCTTTCGGATACCATCTGCTTTTGCAGCATTCGCCCTCGATTAATCAAATCATCTAAAGGAGAAACTTGTGGTGTGTACTCGCCAGCGGCGTGGTTGGTTCGGAAAGTTGGGGATGGCATGTCTGAAGCCCCCCTGCGCAAAGAGGGGCGGCCCTGGAGAGGCTGCATTTCGGCGGTGTATAGCCGTTACTGCAAGGAACGAGATTATGTTCAAAAATGGGTTTGTTGCAGCTTGTGAGTGAGAATCGAATCCACAGAAAGGGAAACGAGGGAAATAGACCAGGGAAAGAAAGAAAGAAAAATAGAAAATGTACAAGAAAAGAATTGAGCCCCAACGACGGTAGAGTAGAATTGTATTGAAACAAGTCTAAAAAGAATGGAAGTCGAAAGTTGTTTTTTTGGCAGTGAGTATTCTGGCTATGTTCAAGGTTTAACGAGCGTGTACGATCTTTGCCAGATCGTGAAGTTTACAAAACGGGAGGTATTAGCAGAGCAACTGCATCGCAAAATAGCGTGAAGAGAAGGGGCGAGGGTTTAGGTGCAGTTTGCCGCGAGGTGAGGCTTCAAATTCCAGTTGAGAGTTAGTAGCGGAGCTACAACAGTTGCTGAAGGTGTAAAGGAGCGTGAGAACAGAGCAGTACAGATAGCAGAAGCATCGAAAGACGCGATAGTCAGATCAAAAGAGTGTATCTAACGGTGCCTGCGCCGTGGTCGGAAGGACTGCATAGGACTGCTAGGGCAAAGAGGAAGATAAAAGAAAAAAGAGAGAGAAAGGGAGAAAGAGAGAAATAATGAGGGGCGGTAGCTTGCCAAAGGAGGGGCGTAGAGAGAAGGGGAAGAAGGGAGGTTGAAGGAGAAGTATTGCACTAGCACAGTGCTCGTGCACTGCTTCTACGTTGGGGGACCCGCTACGACAACTGTACAGTACAGGGTGCAATTCCTTCAATAGTGGACTAGGTTATTATAATGCCAGGAGCGTTAAGAGCGAACCAACTAGGGCTTGGGAACGAGGAGTAAAGAATGATTAACAAACAACCAACCAAGTGGTTAGGATACGCGTAGAAGTATAAGGCAATGTACCCAGGTACAATGAAGCACGAGTTGAGTGGTCAAGAGAGCCTGAGAGGATGGAATGGAGGGAGATGGACTATCATGCGAAGGAAGGAAGGGGAAAAGAAGTCTAATGGAGGACAGCAGAAGCAATCCAGGGTGCAGTATTCCTACGGTACAGCATAGGCACAGTAGAGTAACCCCCGCTGTTTAGTTGGCCTTTCATCCTGATCAACCAGCGTTCTCTTTCTCCTCCCACGAGTCAAACAGTTAGGTGCCATACCTAACAGCATCAGTGGTTCAAGGACCTTCCCCGTCATAAAGGTTACACTTAGGTCATTGGCTGATGGCACTCGAGTACTTTACGCGTTTTATTGCACTTTTTACTTGCATCCGAAGCCCGAACAAGTGTAAACCTCCGATTTCAGTAAGTACGTGCAATATCATACGCCTTCGCCGTGGCTCCAAGCCAATTTTGACATTCCAGCTCCCTGCATGCTGCAAGCCCGTGGTCCAACTTATGAACAGGTTAAACATCTGTAATGAGATGAGGGCCATCGTGGGTTCTCAACCAACGATTCGAACTTTTTCCATATTCTTGTCACTGATACCTACTGTAGCTGAAAAACACCTTCCCACCGGTATCCCTTTCTCTCCCTGGCTACTTGAGGATGTAGACAGTACCTATCCCGTAAAGGGGATGAAGTCCAAGACTAGGATAAGTAAATTAGCGGCTAACTGATCCATCCCAATATCAGTTACTTAATCCAATACACTGGCACATCAAGGACACTCTATATCCCCTTTGGGCTCCTCTTCCAGTACCCCGTTTCAGAGAGAAAGAAAAGGAACCAGGGTTCCCCGTTAGTCCTCCCCCCCAGGCATTCACCACCATCAAAACGTGAGAATTCAGCAAAGGTATCGTCACATTTATTTTCAATACCCACCTTCTCCAGATACTAGTATTTCGCGATTCACCCCAAAGATCCATACTCCAAGAGGAAGGACAAACCCGCCCCCAACTAGAACCAGCGTTTCATTCTCTGCGGGAGGCCGCCACGCTCTGTAGATCAAGACCCCAATCTCGCAAACGGGAGTGTGTGGAGAGGCACAGAAAAAGAAGAAAGGAAAAAAGAAAAGAAAAAAAAGGTTCCAATACTCGAGCAAGGGCAAATACCGGTAGAGTGGGGAGAAGCAGAGAAGGTACCGTACCGGCAGTGAGCGGAAGTTTTTCCGTCAATTTTGGCTTGATGCTCAGGGGTGTGTGTATTGAAGGACCTTGGGCCGCGTCGCATATCTTACGGCATGAAAGTAGTTGGGAGGGAGTTGCAGCGCCCGTGGTTGTCAAGATGGTGCTAGAGAAAAAAGGTCCAATTTCGGAAAATGCAGAACCTCATCTCATCTCATCTCATGCAATAAAGTGTTTGTGGGTTGAGCTCGACCAATCATATTGCAGGGCGCTGAAGAATTCTAGCCATTCTCCTCGTTTGCAATTGTCACTTTGATAAGTGATATGGCTGACTGGGCGGCTGCACTTCATGCTTATATTGATCGGGCAGCTCAGGAGAAGGGACTAACCCGATCACAGATTACTGGCCTGCACTATGATGCCACAATATTCACCCGTAGGCTCAGTAGAAGTACAGTACTGTACGGTAATGCAGAAGAGGAGGAAGGGGAACTCAAGTGCAGAGGAGGGATCTTCAAAGAAATTTGACCTTCCCACCATCGGTGCCGCGCCAGTGCTTAACGAAGACTAGTAGGCGTAACTTCTAAACATGTCTATCAGAACGGAATACTGTACTGGTAGGCGCGCAGGGTGCAACAGTTTCAAAAGAAACATGGGTATGGGAACTTGGCATCATAGAAGTTTTGGTCAATACAAGCGGCCCCCTTTTTTTGGGGGGAATATTACCACGTGATAGTCAATTCAATCAAGCAGGACGAGGGGTTAGGGCTTCGGCTTTTCACCTTCAGAGGCCAAGTCCTCGAGCGGAAGATAAGCGTGCTGGAGCGTTTGAATCCCCTTTCCCGGCTACCGTATCATACACCAGGGGAAAACATGGCAAAACTCAACCCTCAGTTGAAACAAAACTAAAGTAATATGTATAACGCCTCACTAAGGCAAAAATTGCAGCGTCCTAGCGCATCTATCATCTATTCTAGTCGCTTTATCAGTTTAGCCGAAAGATTGAATAGGTATTACACTCGAGTCTTTGCGGCAACATGAAAACAAACTCCCCGGCTGCCCGAATCGTTTGCCTGGACCAGAATGGTAGACTTGCACCTCTCCACCGACCACCTAGCCGGCCGGAATAATACCTACCGGTGATGGGGTTTGATAGGGCATGGGTGACTATTTAATATCAATGCAGCAAACTTAAACTCTTTGCTTGTATCATACAAGTACCACTCATACAAGGTATTTCAGCCCTAGCAGAGGAAAAGGTTGGAGAGAGAAGGTCCCGTCCATTGCGTGAGATTCTATGAGTCCCAGGATTATCTTTAGCCTGAGGGTGGCAGGCCTACAAAGGGCATAAATGTCTTATGTAAGCAACAAAGCAAGAGAAGGTGAAAAGTGAGTTTGTCACCCTGTTTGCACCACCATTGAAATTCATTTCCACACGCAAGCCACAACTCAAATTACAGCTCTTATACAATCTGTGGCTTCTGCAATAAGAGAGACGGCTGAGGATTTGGTTTTATAATTGGTGAGGCGCCACAAACTCACCCGCAGAAGGATCTGAATTGGAAAAAGTTAAAAAAATCTCAACCGTATAGCTCAGTCTACCGGTACTATATCGGTACAGTAGTGACTGCTGCTGATGCTAGACTGTTGTCTTCATGAGAAGCTTGGCAACAGCGATGTAGAGTATTGGCTCCCTAGCCGGAGGAGATGCACTCGCACTCTTTCTCAGCAAAGGCTAAACGGGCATACTAAAATCGAGTCCCTTCATACCAAGCAATGACGAGCAATGAGTCGCATTTGCCTTTTTCTTCGATCGTTGGTTGAGGATGTTGCAAATGCGGCTTGCCACTATCAGCCCTTTAAGTGCACTTTGCTGTTTTCATCTCCCGAGTGAGTGACTGACTCCCACATAATACCATACTTAGTACTATGCTCCTTTCAGCCCTCAGCCCTCTCCCTTCCATCCAATATAGGCGCAACTAGGATAAATATATTGAATTAGCATCCCAGACCTCACTTTTCCCCATCCTGCGGTGCCAACTCAGGCTGAGCTACCCTACTACCATAGTACTCGAGTACTCGAGTACATCCAGTGTGCGGGGAGGGAGAATCTGTCATAACTTAAAATCACTTTTTTTCACGGTCTTTTCCACATTCCATTCTTTCGTTTCCATAATTTAATTTCGCCTTTCATCCTCTCCCGAGCGACAGGCAAAACCAACCAACCAGTCTCCTGGCTCCTGGCCTCAGGTCGTAGCCACTCGAAGTGCAGCTCAATCCTAACCACCAATAATCCAAGCAGGGGAAGAGTCCTTCAGCCGCTACCACGATGAAGCTCCTCGGTGTGAGCTCCCCTTTCGATCCGACGAACCGCTTCCAAACTTCTAGCATTCTCTCCCCGGTTGTGCTCGCCTGTGCCCGGCTGCTGATCGCGTGCTACATATTCGCCGCGCTGTTTTACCGCATCGCTCGCTCTGCCGCGTTCGATGGATCGCACTCCACGCGGGATAGCTTTTCGTACTTTACAAACTTGACGTACTGGGGGCTTGGTTGTTATTTTGCTGCCGCGGCGATGCACACGCTTGTTTATGCGTTTAGTGGGAGGGCTCCGTTAGAGAGATGGCCGAAGGTGTTGCAGTTTTTGCACAGTTTGCTATATACTACTATTATTACGTTCCCGCCTTTGGTGTAAGTATTGGCTTTATTAATCTATATTACCCACTCAGAGTTCCTCTTTGGGGGGGTGATGGGCGAGTGGATCGATGGGTGAATGGGGGCGGATGAGGGGATGCACGCTGACCAATACATTCTGTGGCTTTTTAGAACGGTGGTATACTGGACCATTTTGGCACCGGATGAGAGCCCATTTAGCACCTTATATTCAGCATGGAGCAACGTAATCCCCTCCTCCTCTCCCTTCCCCACCAACCAATCAGACTAACCCCCCTAGATATCCTTCCACGCCCTAAACTCAGTTTTTGCGATCTTTGAAATCCTTATCCCCCGCACCGAGCGCCCGCCTTGGCTACATATCCCCTTCCTAATCCTAATCCTAGCAGGCTACCTGGGCGTCGCCTACATTACCAAGGCAACCAAAGGCTTCTACACCTACTCCTTCCTCAACCCGGACAAGAACGGTTCCGGCAGCGTTGCCGCGTACGTCTTTGGCATTGCTGCGGCTATCTGTGTGGTGTTTGTGATTGTTTGGCTGATTGTTTGGCTGAGACTGGTTCTGTGCGAGAAGGTGTTTGGCTTGAAGGGAAAGTTTTCGAGTAAGGCGCGGGGTGGAAGAGGTGATGGATGGAGGGGCGAGCATGGGAAGTTGACGGAGGAGAAGGAATTGCCTTGAGGTTGTACTTCGTTTCCGTTTGCTCAGGAGGAAAGGGAAGTGGATTCAGGCGCTAGTTTTAGATATGCTTGTCGTAATGTCAAATAAGTTGTGCTTTATTTCGTCTCCTCTTCCCTTTGTTATTTATTTATTTCCCGTAATTCGAAAGAACAAGCGAGAGCTCGTAGGAGTTGTTGAAACAAATAGAAGCAGGGGGGACTTGAACCTGAGCACCAATCATACATTCATATCACACGCACACAACCACCACCGTGCCCCAACGTACCTTCCCCCCCCTCCACCCCTATATCATGCTTTAATACTCTCATAGCTCACCTAAAATTACCCCCCCTCCAAGCAAGCACCCACCTCCCACGCACGAAATATCACTCGTTTACACACTCCCTACTTACCCAACTTGTTGCCCATCCCAGCATCAATCCTCACCACCACCATCCCACTCCGAAACCGCAAAACACCAAAGAAACCCCTACCAGCGCAATATCAAACTCAACCACAACCAACATAAAACACCAACCCACCATAAGCACAGCAAAAACCTGTTATACAATGTAGATCTGGTGATCCACGGTTTCATTGATCCCCGTAATCCTCTGGGTTACTTTCTCTTACTGCTCTGTGTCGCTTAATCTTGCAACAGGAATGGCGTACGTACATGTATGCCCTAACTTACTAATGCATTCCTGCTGTGAGAGGAGGTGGTGAAGGAAGGAAGGAAGGAAGGAAGGGAAGCTAGGGGCGAAAAGGTTTTGGGCGGGTGGGGACTTTATATGATCGCTCTACTTTCTGCCCATTATTTTCTTTTCTTTTTAACTTTTCTTCGATTTAGAACACGACACTGAATGAGACACTCATCTCCTCTTGGTTGTTTGTTTGTATAGTGTAATTATAATAATATACTTGGATTGAATGGGTAATTTGAGGGTGCGGACGGTGAGGAATGATAGGTAGGTAAGTAGGTAGGTAGGTAAGTAGGGAGTGCCCAGCGGGATGACTTTTCGGCGATTTAGAGTATGCATGTACAGTACCGCTCTTCATGAGGGTGTCGGCCTGTCCGAGCGATCTATCATAGCTCATTTCCTGGTGTGAAAGATGATGACCTGGATCTCTTGGGGGGGGGGCAGTCTAGATGGAGTGTTGATGGTTTGGGCGCTGCTGGGGTGCTGTGGGCTATAGTACTACTGGTGAGGGGGGTTTTCCCTGGGATCTATTGCTGGATGGGTAAAAGTGCCAGGAAGAGGGGTGGTGTGGGTATCGAGTGAGGATATATGATGTACACTGGGCCTCACCAGTCTGTGGTTGTTAGAAATGATCGGTGGTGGTGGGCCGAGCACTTTGAAAAGTACGATAGGCAGACCGAGGTGTTTGCAAGCTGCTTGATTGGTACCGATAGTGCGGGATGAACTTTATGGAACGTGAGAATAGGAGAGAAGTTAAAGGTTAGTTAAATGAGAGTTGTGTTGAGAATGGTTTTCGTTGGCTTAGTTCACTATACAGTATGGAAAGAACTTATCAAGAAGAGAGAAGAGAACGGAAGCGAAACGAAACAGAGCCTAAAGAAGACATGAAGGCTTGGTAACCAATCACAGCCAAGTCAACCGCATAACTAAGCCTCGGTGAAAATCCCATGATATCCAACATGTGGGAGAAATGATTGAGTGAGCCTAGCATTTTTTTTATTGATTACTGTACATTTTGAGTTATGGCTATGTTAACTATTACTACAAAGCTTTGTATAAGAAAAAAAAAATAGCTTAGAAAGTGGAGCTTGAGCTCGCTGGTATTAACCAGTTGAATTTGTTGAGAAGAAAAAAAAGGAGGGGAGGTGAGAAAATTAAAAAATGTGTATGGTCTAGTCTAGTCTAGTCCTCCCATAAGCCCTGCCTACTGCTGTGAGTCCGGCTACATCATATTGGCAGTGTTCTCTCCGGTATCCAATAAAATATCATCTACGTCCCAGCTATTTGCTCTCCCGTCACTTCTCTCATCATTCCATAAACATCCAACAACTCCCCCCACCGTGGCCGCTGAATCCACACAAACAACCCCCAATCCGCCTCTCCTACTTCCAACAACCTCCAACTCCCCGTCTCCATCCCCAACTTCGATCCCTTCCAAGTCCCCAGCAGCAAAGTAAACCGCGTCAGTCCTTCTACTGAGCTCCATCCGGAACTCCTCAGCCCATCTCAAGCTCTTGGAAATCATCTCTGCTAACTTCTTCATCTGGTCCAACTCCTCGTCGTTATTGTCATGCCCGTCATTGTTGTCGCTGTTGCTGTTGCGTTTCTGGCGAATGTCGTCTAGACGAAGACGTAGGAGTGCGACGTTCACCCGTTCGTATTGCTGTTTCAGTGACCAGAGGTCTTCCGCTGCGTTTTCAATAGAGCTGAGGATATTCAAGGTCGTTTGCTGGGTCACAGGAAGGAGGGTCGTGAGGGTTGTTTGAATGTTGTAGAGGATATTTTCGTGATGAGCTACTTCGAGCTCTAAGGCTGTGAGTGCTTCGGAGAGTGTTGACAGTGGGGCTGGCGAGAGGGGGGGGATGGTTGGAGATTCGGCGGTGGTAGTGGTGGTAGTGGTGGTGGTAGTTGGTGGGGTCACCGGCTCTGGTGGGGTGGTACCAGCAGCGGTAATAAATTGTTGGATCGGCATCTTTGCACCAATTGCGTTTGGTAGATCTAAGGGGTTGGTGTTTGTCTTGTGCTTTGTGTCCTGTTGGTCAATTTTTGGTGGTTGTGGGAAGGTGGAGGAGGAGGAGGAGGGATAAGGAAGGTGGCAGGGGAGGCCTGGGAGAGATGGGATAGGGGGGAGCCTTTTTATGTGGTTTATGATTTGTGGTTTGTAGGTTTGCGTACGCGGTTGAAGAGTTTTAAGGGCAGAGGACAGAGTGATTATTTATGAAGATACCCTTGGCGATGGTAGGAACAGCCCCAGCCAAGGCGGAGAATATTGTGGAGAAACAACCCTCTACCCACTGACAAAGCCTTTTCGAGTCCTTGGACTTATGATACCATAGCTTTTACATCGGCCCTTGAGTCTTTATCACTGATTTGTTTAAGATATTATGCCCTCTGGAGAAATGACATTTTTGTCGTAAATGAGATATTGCATCATCGCACCTTTTTGATTATAGCTTAACTTACAGGCCTCCTGCCGGACTTCCCTTTTAGTTTCAAGTACAATAGTCGGAATGGTAGCTACTATCTGGGTAGGATCTTTTTATACCTATTGGTTAAAGAAGTTTGAGTTTTAGCAAAAGCTAAGTTTTGGGGGGGAATGGCATTTTTTTATATGGTGGCGTGCCAAACTGGGCCTATATTCAGTAGTATTATATCTCAATATCTCTAGGCCTAGCCTGAAAGAGTCAGTGCCCCACCTCTTTTTCTTTTTCTTCCCATCCATGGGGGTTTTTGCAAGGCCTTACCTAACTCCCAGCCTCTTTTCCTTTCTTTTATGTTAAACTTAGAACTCTATTCTCCCTAAGCTGACTCCCGAGCTATAAGCGAAGCCGGCAAAAGCATGCACAGGCTAGTGCCCGCCGGAGGGGGCACGGCAATCGATTATACCAAATCTATCCACTCTAGATCTACATAGCCAAAACCCGGAACCTTACGCAGTTTGACCACACCATGTCACACAGATTCGTCCCCCATCCAAATACTAAACATAAGCTTTTCCTCAGCGAGAAATTGCACCTCCCGATAAGCCAACTCCCATCTCTCGGCGCGCAAGCATTACTCATTCATTCTGAGACACATAGCCCAATACCGAATTTTACAATAGCTCACGCCGGCTTAATGCCTTCCCCACAATAATAACAGTCCTTCTTGTCGAGCATTCGGCCTTACGTGCTAAGGGTCGTGAATCCCCTGCTGCGTTTCCATGCTTCACGCGAAGGGTCCTTCCCTTCCCACGAGCCGGATTGGAGGATGGCTGGCTTCTGGGAATATTTGTTCGATATTACTCTGGTTTCATTGGACTGGAGAAGCGGAATGTATGTGATGTGTTATTATGTTGGGTACGGACAGGTGTCCGGTTGTGACCCGGACCCATTTTTCTTACTTGGCATGTGATCTGCAAAGCTTATGTTGGATTTACTGGAGAGGATTTAAGGGTATAAGAGCCGGGTGGGTCGCATGCAGGTGCTTGTGAGGGGTGCTGTACGGATGGAGGAGGGGAAGGAGGAACGGGAGTGCAAGAGAGTGAATTTAAAATGGGCTTTTGTGCTTTGTTGTCTTTGACGGTAGTGGAGTATTTATGAGTTGATATGCTATTAATGTAGGGAACAGGGAAGATGTGTATAGTAAATACAGGAGGTAGGCGCAATAAACATTTGACAAAATCCGGGTTGTCGTATTCTGTTGTGATCACAGGAAAATATAATGGCATGGAGCCCAGGGAGGAAGCTCCATAAACTGAGTCCTGAGATTTTCACCGATTCCAAGTTTTTATGATCCCCAATTCAAATGAATATGAATGCAGGCACCTTACACATATACGATCTACAAATCCTACACATTCCCATCGGCAACCCGCTCGGATGTTCTGTCCCCGAAGAAATATGCTTCGCTCATGCACTCCTCTGATAACTTGTGGATGCCTATCTCCCTCTTCCATGCTCTCTTACCACAAAGGTAAAAGGAAAAAAAAAGAAAAAAACACAGATCACTCATTCACGAGCTTTATCTTCATCTATCGGGAGAGGACAAAACTAACATGTGATGCATTTAATAGGCCCCTCATATGAACGACTCGTCTCACAGAGCACAGACAAACCGCCAAACCTCGATTCCTAGGACCCGCTTTTCAAGATTCCCCTCCCCCACAATTCGCGTCCAATACCTCAAGCATCACTGGGGAAAACACCCTCCACGACCAATCACGCATAATCACTCGAGGTCGAGGAGGCAGCAGGCGTAAGCTCAACTGCCAGAAAACCCCATATTTGGTATGCTCCTTCCAGCAGGTGAGACATACATACCGGAAGAGGGAGGCGGAAACTAAATAAACAACTCCTGGGACGGAACAAGTGGAGTGGGGCGATGGAGACAGCATTGACTTTTTTCTCTTTTCTTTTCTTTTTCTTCCCATCGGACCTATTTAGTGTTCCTTAAGGTCGGGTGGGGTACACTAGCCTTACGCAGAAGAAGTCCCAAAAATTAATAGGACCCGTCGGATTGGTACGGGCGTCATTCCCCCCCCCCCTTCCTTCCCTTCTGTTAGACTGACCATGCGCCTTTTTTTAGATAGTGGAGGGTGGGTCCGTAGCACGTTGTGATGACTGTTTTGATAGTATGATAGGCATATAAAATCTGCCGCATGCCCTGGTGCTCCTCCCAGCCCGGCGTTTTCTCTCTACCCACTAGAGTACGACTGATGTTCGATTCACGATAGATTTCATTAGAATTTGATTTTGCAATCTTGATTTTTTTAATTTTATTTTTTAAGCGATGTCGCTGTTACAATGTCCGAATGAAGTACTTCTGTTAATTACACGGAACTTGCCGGCTGCCTCTTTGAGTACGTTCGCCCAGACGAGCCGACTATTCTTCGACCTGGCTCAGGAATTGTTACTGCAACATGCTTGCAGTGAGAAGCATGCGGTTTTGGCACTATCTCTAGCAGCAGCAAACAGAGATGAGAAGAGGGTGCGGTATCTGTTGAAGAATGGGCGGGGTTTTAGTATTCGGGAGGAGAATGGAAGCCCTCTCTATGGACCTTTAGATAGGTATTAATATCTTCTATCAATGTGTTCAACTTTGGATTACTGACTATGAGGCCACACGATAGTGTAATAGCCTACATTCTACAAAAAGGCCCCAACCTGATAATAAACCACAACCTCACCTACATCTGTGCAACAACCCCCCATCATGCCATCATCAGTGGGAACACAACTCTCCTTAAAACCCTCCTCTCAAAGGGTGCTAACGCCAACTTAAAGGATCCTCTCCACGGCTGGACATCATTGCACCAAGCCGTCCATTCAGAAAACTACCCCGCCATCAAAGCCCTCCTAGAAAACACACCACTGACCCTCAACTCCCGCAGCACATTCGGCGAAACAACTTTGCACATTGCCTCTACTCTTCGCTCTCCGAGGATGTGCCAATTCCTACTATCTCACAACGCGGACCCTACCCTCCAAGACTTTTCCGGAACCACTCCGTTAGCATTATCCGTGTCTTGGAGTAACCTCCCCACAATCAAACTCCTCCTAAACTGCACCCCCTCCTCCACCGACACTACCACCACCAACCCTCCAGCCGGCTGCGGTAACAGAAACGAGGTGATCAACATACAGGACCGTAATGGCCGCACACCCCTCCACCTCTCCGCAATCTACTACACAACACCCGAAATCCCGCATCTCCTCCTCTCCGCGGGTGCAGATCCAAATATTCGCACCAGAGCAGGAGAAACACCACTGCACTACGCCGCTACATACACGAGACCAGAATTGGTCGACTTATTGCTCAGGCGCTCACCCGGTGTAGCCGTGAATTCAAGAGATAATACGGGAAGCACACCACTCCATTGGGCTACACGCTCTGGCCGCATGGGCGTTGTCAGGCTGTTGAAGAACGCTGGAGCGGACACTGGGTTGGTCAGTAAGTGTGGGGGCTGGGTGGGTCGTGGTAGCGGTAATGATCGGGTGAGGAAGAGGAGTGGTGTGACATTCCCTAGGGATAATCGGGTGTACGGTAGGTAGGTAGGTGGGTCCTTGGAGTCGAAGGCGTTCATAATATCTCACTCGTTATGTGTGGATCCTGACTGTCCGTCAGTGGGAGGGGGGTTTAGGAAATTGGGTGTGGATGGGTGGGGCCGCTTGTCGCGGTTGCAACGTACGTGGCGTGGTCGGGTATTGATATGCGGCACTGTTATCGTACGGTTTGAAAGCGGAGGGGATGAATGGTGGAGCTGAAGGTGGAAGTGTGGAGTCTGGTGGGGCACGAGATATGTTATGATGCCTGTGGGCCTAGCCCTAGCGACCCACTAACTGTACCGGCAATTCAACAAAGCGGAGCGTTTTTTTCTTTTCCTTTTCCTTTGTTTTTTTTTTCTTTTTTCTCTTTTTCGTTTTCTGCGCGCACGGTGTGGAGTGGTGGGTCCGAGAGAATACCAGTATTATGATTGGCGAGTTTTCCCAGCATCGGCTACGATCAATATGATTTGATAGTTACAGTCTTCACCGTAGTCGCGACGAAACTGGGCGGGCGACGAACAGGGATCAATTACGAGTAATTTTTCGTAACCCTAACCTTGACGATTGCTTTTTTTGCCCATAGAACACCCTTGTTCGTCGCCCGCCCAGTTTCGTCGCGACTACGGTGAAGACTGTACCGGTATGGTATAGATGGATGTGGTTAGCCCAGCGGTAAGTGCCGGATGTAGAAATGTGAATGATCAAGAGTGCTTATTTGTACTCTTATGTATTACCGACATACTGCACTGTAGATTAACGTACTGTACTACGGTAGTGCTGTACCCGACCTAGAAGCTGGTCACGACCGGTAAGTTGGCCGCCATTTACCAAATTTGACCAGAGCATATCTCAGTGTCTACTGTGTGTCTTCTAAAAAATAAAAAAAAAATAAGATTTGAAAAATCAATAAAAAGCACAGCATTAGGACCTGGTATAATAACAAGCCTCTTAAAAATAATAACTCTGTATCATAACTAAATAATTAATTAAAGCCCACCAAGAGCAGGTCATCACTCCTAACTATGACGCTTAATTCTCCCATTATAAATATAGTGCCAAGACTTGCTTCAATTTGGTGGTATTTTGAATATTCATGACTGATTGATTCTCTTAAGATTGAGAAATTGTCTTCTTGTATAAGAGAGGAAAAACTTGAAGACGGCTTCATTTTATATTCTGAGTTCTCCAAGGGATCCACCTGTGGAACTATGGTATCATATTATAAATAGGAGTGAGATGGTAAATATGTTTCCTACTATGATATTAAAAAACAACAGCTAGAGTACTAGTACAGCCTTACTTATCATACTTCTGAGAACTGAACCACCGTATAATATACTAATACTGACCTAACGGCTTTATTATTTACATCATACCACTTACCATACTGTAAGTTAACAGAATACTTAAGATATATAAAAGAACAACTTGTCTGTTAGATTATTGATTAAGCTCCTATAGTATCATAAGTAAGGTATTAATTATATATACTTGTACAGTGATTGTCAAGAAAAGAAAAGAAAAGAAAAAAATAGTAAATTTTGTAATCTCTTTGAAAAGCAGGTTATGTTAGTCAGTATCATATAAATGGTGACAAGATATCCCAAAGACAATAAATGATTATGATAGCCTAAAAATTGGTTATAAATATTATCGTACAAGTAACAGTATCATACTAGTATAATACTAGTATACAAGCTGGCCTTAACTTATAAAGATTACATATAGTATCATAGTTTGAATGAAAGAAGCTCCCAGAAGACGCTTTGGAATCTAATTATTATCATATATCTCCAAAGTTTGTGTATGATACCTACTGTACTGGACTACCGGTAGTAATTAGACAGCCAATACAATTGGTCCGGTCTGGCCCGGTCTGGGGGGTTTTTTTTTTCCAAACTTCAACGGATAAATCCTGTGTTTACGGTACCGGTACCATATTTCCAAGGAGTTTATTATATCTATTATACAGCAAGTTAATGATCAAGATAAGATAAATCCCTGTGTTTTTTCTTTTTGCTAACCCCCAGGTTTTTTTTTCTTTTTTCGATTTTTTATGGATACACCTGAGTAGACGACTACTGCACTGCAGGTTAAAAGTCTTAGGTACAGTATGGGGAAAACCGTCATGTTTTGGTTTCATCTCTCGACTGACTGACTGACTGACGGTGATCTAAGTTTCCCGGTTTTCGACTACAGTACAGTCTAGCGGTACTACGATTTTCACTGGGGGTTGGTCCGAAAGTGATGATTGCCCAGCCCAAGGCTCTATAAACTTCACTTCTTTCTACTGCACAAACAAATATCATACTGTTTCGCATCAAGAGTAGAGTGGAACAGAATATGATAAAAGGGAATAAAAAGGAAAAAAGAAAGAAAAAGAAAAAAAACCATTGAAACATCCCCCCCCCCCACCCTCCCACGTTCTTCGAAAATTTATCTTTTCATTATCCCCCACAATCCACCAGAAGATTACTCGCTGGCTCCAGTAACTCTCCTGGTTTCCTCAAAGAACCATTTCAAATCTTCAGGGTCGACAAACGGCGTGATGCCATGCCCGAGATTGACGATCCAACCTTTCCTCCCGCCACCAAAGCCCTTTGCGATCCTCTCGACAGCCTGGGTGATTGCCTCGCGGCCGCCATATAAAACATTGGGGTCCATATTCCCCTGCAGTGTGACACGGCCGTTAGCAACGGCGACGGCACTTTCAGGGTCGTGCGTCCAGTCGAGGCCGACGACCTGGTACCCGGACTCGCACAACTCGTCGAGAGCATACCAAGCGCCCTTGGCAAAGATTGTCATGGGGACGGGCTCGCCTCCAAGCTCCTTGATGCGCACAGGCACCCGCGCGGATATCCGCCGTATGTACGGGAGTGCGAATGTGCGGAAGTCGTGCGGCGATAACTCGCCGGCCCAAGAGTCAAAGACCTGCAGCATCTGCGCGCCGGCCAGGACCTGGTGTGCTAGGAACTCGACGCAGACATCCGTGATCCTGGCCAGCAGGGAGTGCGTAGTGGAGGGGTGTTTGAAAATCCAAGTCTTGACAAACATGAACGTTTTACTGCCCCCACCCTCAACCATGTAACTCATAAGGGTCCACGGCGCGCCGACGAAGCCAATCAGTGGGACCCGTCCCGCGAGCTTTCGCCGTGTCAGGCGGATCGCATCGAAGACGTAGGCAAGTTCCGCACGAACGTCGACTTCAGACTTGAGCTGCGAGAGGTCTTCCGGCTTGCGCAGTGGATTCGGAAAGTGTGGCCCCTTCGCCTCGAGCATTTCCACTGTCATCCCCATTGCCTGCGGGATCACAAGGATATCCGAGAAGATTATTGCTGCGTCAATTAGGTTTGCGTAGCGGAGGATTGGTTGTAGGGTTATTGTGCTCGCAAGCTCCGGGTCACGGCATACCGAGAAGAAGTCGCGGCCTCCTTTCGCTTGGTTGTACTCTGGGAGGTAGCGACCGGCTAGGTTATGTTAGCTTGGGTTTGGGGGGGAGAGAAGAGAGGGCAGAGGAGAGAGGACCTTGACGCATTACCCATATTGGGGGCCGTTCGACGGGTTCACCTGTTTTTCGTTGGTTGGTTCTTTTAGATATTTTGTATGATAGAAGAATTGGGGGGACTTACCTCTGGCTGCACGAAGAATAAGGTCGTTGCTCAATGGCTCGAAAGTTTCTGCCATCTTCACTGTGGTGTGTATTTTGTATAAGCGGTGATGGTGTTGGTGGCTGCTTAGTAGGAGGCGATGGGATGGAGTATGGGGAAGTCGGGAGCGGGGTGAAAATCACATTCATCATATCATACCTGTTTCATAGTTATAAAAGTGCAGGGTTACCCACGTTGTTGTTGCTAGGCATCTCGGTAGATCCTAGTAGATCAGGTCAACAAATCTTATTCAATACGCCGCCTCCTTGACCGTTGACCCAACAAACCAACCGCCATGCATAAAAGATCAGAATCCAACGAAGCTCTCTCTATTTCCTCATTTCCCGATATGATAATATATTCTACCCTAAGTCTATCGTAACAATGCCACCGTATCCCCTGAAAGGAAAAGGGAACAAAAGGAGAAAAGCCTTGCATCTTTCATCTAGGAAAATAAGATATATTTCCCACCCTCTGCTCCTTTAATCCATTTACCCTTCACCTCTAAGTAAGAAAAGAAGAAAAAGGAAAAGCTCAGACTACCGCTATGATATGATATGCTGCCGAACAAAAAAAACCCACTTCACAAACGTTTGCAATCAACAGACTTATAAATGCCCTTTTAAAGTATTTCCTACGTACCACCCCTAGATTCATCAAATTAAACGTTGCCTATTAAGCCACCAGAGAGCAAAAGAGAAGAAAAGTACTATGATGAAAGAGTAAAGAAAAAAGAGTAAAAAAAAAGAAGAAAAAGGTTACGAGAAATGTTGAACTCAAGCATCCGTAACAAATCACGCGTATCGCCTCCTACGAATCCATAAGGCATGGTGGGCTGGCATGTTAATTTGAAGGGTAATGTTAGAAGAGAGGAAAGACGGGGAGAAAAGAAATGGAAACAAACTCCCAATGATATTTTCAACGAAAAGGAACAACGCATGAATGACTAAAGCACAGCAATCACAAGCATTCATAGAATAAGATAGTAGTATTCCCATCGTAAACTTAGAAGTCAGTCTCGAGAGGGCAATCAAAACTTTCATGGCCGTCTCTCTCGCATAAAGCACACCATTTGTCCATATTAATGACACCAGTTTCCTTTCCAGCCACAGGTCCAAAGCTACCCTCCACCATTGGCGGTGGAGGCGGGAGATGAACACTCTTCCTCTTTTCCGAAACTGCGCTCTTGAAGTCCGCATCGTCATCCGTCGAGGATTCAGGGAATGCAGAGCTAGAGCTAGCACCCCGCTCCATGATCGGCGATGCTACATGCGGGGACTTTTCATCCCCTTCAGCTTCCTCAGCAGCAGCGGCAGCGGCGGTTTTCTCTCCCTCTGGTCCAGCAGATGCCGGACCTCCAGCTGCGGAGCCGAACATGTTGGTACAAGTGAGGATGTCGTGGCCTGCAGTCTCACAGATCTCGCACCAAAGAACGCTACCATCGGCAGATTCGGAATCCTCAGCAGTGATGGGAGTGAGGCCTCCGCTACCAGTCATGCTGAGATCATCGGCGAGCAAGGAGGACTCAGGTGGAGGAGCAGGCTGTTGCACCAAAGAGGATGCTGTGGAGGATGTCGGCTGGTGTTTGCCTCTCCAGCTCCCGATGGTTGCCCGGGAGTCTCTACCGCTATCTCTCCGCTCCCGTCCAGCCCAACCTGTGACGGTTTTCTCGGAGCCATTAGTGATGTTGCTGCGGGTTTCCTTGCGTTTCTTGAGAAGCTCAATCTCTTTCTCAAGTTCCTCCTCCCTAGCAGCACGTCTTCCAATCAATGACCCCAATTCCCCAACCTCCTTCTCCAACTTCTCTCGCGACATGCGCTCCTTGACTAGCTCCTCTACCTCTCCATTGTCTCCCAACTTCCTTGCCGCGCCGGCTCCGTCAAAGTGTGAGTGGCCACCATTCGTAGCATCATCAGCGGATATCGTATCCCGGCTCAGGGAGTGAATAATGGCTTTCAAACCCCTAATCTCATCATCCCTCTTCTCAACTTCATCGTTATTAGAGCCACTGCGCATCATCTTCCCAACAGCAGCGTTCGCCACGGCAGCGGCATTCTTTTCTTTCTCTCTTCGGAGCTCTTCTCTACTCCTCTCCACCTCCCCTCTTAAGAATTCTACCTCCCCTCGAGCCTCTGCCTCTCCCCTCCTGGCATCCTCTAGCCCCTCCTCTAGCTCCGCGACCAACTCTTCTAATTGCTTTAACTGGCGCGCCACACTCTCTACATCGTCATTTCTATCCTGTAGCTCCCGAATCTCTGCCGTAAGGTCATCTACTCGTTTCTCATATACCCTCTCCGTCTCCGTGCTGGCGAGCTCTAGAGTATCAATAGTGGATCTGAAGTCTGCTCTATGTGCATCAAACTCCGCCGTAAGAAGCTGAATCTTTTCATTCTTTTCCCGAAGCAAAGCCCTCAGCTGAATAGCATCTGTATCCTCGAAAGAACCCGACCTAGTAGGGATAACCGGAGAAACAAAATGTGACATCTGCGGGGAGGAGGCATTCTGAACGAGAGATTGCAACTCCGTGAATGACGCTTCCATCTCCAGTAATGCTGTCTCTTGCTCCTTTAGCTGTGCATCCTTCTCCGCTAGCTTGGATTCTAATATCGAGGTGGCCTCCGAATTATCCAAATCATCTGCCCTGCTCATTCCAATTCCCGAGTCTATTGGTGATGTCTCATGGTGCTCCCCCATATGTCGACCGAGGGAACTAATGCTTCTCATACCCATTGAGCTCCCTGTCCTCATCGCCTGACTCGATCCCATAGTGCTCTTGAGCTGTTTTGACCCCAACGAATATGGAGCACGCGCACTGGGTGTTTGTGCAAACCTTGGCGGTGGAGCACCACCTCCCGATGTGCCCGGCCTTCCATCCGCTGTTGAAGCAATACTGCTGGCTCTTGCTCGGCCATTATAACTCAATTTCCCTGGTGTAGGACTAGGAGCGCCAAATCGACCTCCGGCAGCTGAAGAAACATTTCTAGGTGTTACTGGTGGATGTAAGCCAGGTCTTGAACCAGGGCCAGGGGTCCCTCTTCGCATAGGACTCTCAGGTCTCGGTAATGCCGGCCGGGCACTTGGAGCTTTCCCAATCCCATTTGCGAAGCGATGTGCAGGAGACTCCGCGCGATTTCTTGACGGAGTCGGAGGTGTTAACTGTGAAGGTCCTACGGGGGAAGGGAGGCCCAAAAGTGTAGGTGTCGGTGGAGGATTTGAGGATGAGGCTGAATGCCGTTTGGTAGCTCGTGCTAGTGGGACGAAGATACCGGAGTTTGGTTGAGCAGTGGTAAAGTAGCGAACTCTATTCTCATGAGTCGTGTTAGTTGATCCCATAGACGGCCTTGACCACTTCATCCTGGCAGCAAAAAAAGGTAAAAAAAAAATAGAACCTAAAAACGAATTGTTTGGGCAAACGATGGTTTTCCGGCAGTTGGGCCAAGCCAACGGAAACAAGCTCTGGACAAAAGGTGGCCAGAGTGTATACCTCCAATGGTACTTAAAACGAATTTTAATTCAGAGCCTCGCTGCCCACAACGAATACGAAAACAAACAAATAAGGAAGAAAAAACGATGAGAAGCACCTACCCGTCGACTGCGCCGTCATTCTTGCCCCTTCCAGACATGTCCGAATCCAGCTCTACTCCAACAAATATTCCCGCCTTTCCTTTGACATTCCCGATAAATTTGACAGTTCCATGCATTCCACCAGGAGTATTAACAGCGTCACCGACCTCGACGTCAGCTCCGATTGGGGTTGCTCGACCCCGATAGTCATCCCGGGTGGATCTTGTAGGGCTCCCTAATCCATAGCCCACCGTGCCGTCAGGGATAGACGCCAGCGAGTTCTGGGTGAGCTGGTTGAGGGAAGCTTTTCGGGCCAGCATTGTACTTGGTGAGAGGAGGGGAGATTTTTCAAGCGAGGGTAGGCTATTCGGAATTGCCGCTTCTCTATTGCTGTTGCTGTTTGAGAAAGCGGGAGTGTTTGCGAGAGATGGGCGGGGACGAGCTAAACCAAGGCGTTTCATGGGGGTCGATGGAGTAGTCATCTCTTGTTTATACCGCTTGTCAGGGGTGGTATTGTAGGCCTATTCCCTGCTCCAGAAGCTAGCTTTCTTTTTGTCTCTCCTTAATTTTCTAATTCTCTAATTCCTTATTTTGGACGAAGAATCAGGAGGTAGATAGATCTGATTGGTTGGTGACGAGATGGATGCAACTCCTGGTTATCTATCCAGTCGAATTTGGACTTTGGGTGCTGGAGTGGATGCAGAGAATCCTAGAAGCGAAAGTCTCAGCAGAAGGAGGGAAGGTTTGCGTGCTTGTGCAGTGCTTGCCTGAAATTCCTTTAGCACTAGACGACCAGAACAGGTCGGATGGAGACAAAGAGGAAAAGTGTGGTCGAGTTGATTTGGTGCAACGGTCGAATCGATTGGAGTAGGATGCTCGTGAGGCCCCCCCGCCTTACTCTGCCTTCTGACCTCCTTTCTCTTCTGGTCTCTCTCTCTCTCTCTTTCCGTTCGTAAAATTTCTCTACTCGGGCACTTACCGATGCTCCCAAGGCAACAAACCACACGTTTCGCTCACTCCCGTAGACAAGGGAAAAAGGACCACGAAATTGCACCAAGAGTGTGTACCGATCTGTTACTCAGTACGGTCCCATGCACGATCAAGCTGAGGCGTGCTGTATCTAGAGCGGCAGTAACGAGAGCGGTGCCCCCGGTATCCTCCCTACAGTACGAGCTGTATCCTGTGCAAATGGGGGTGATATGTCTGTAAGAGGGGATGGGGTGGAATGAGATGACGGGGAGTGTTAAGGGAAACCCGTGGTATCCTCGTGGAAAAGTTGGGATTAGAAGCAGAAGCAAGCTTGCTGCTTGTTGTCCTTTCTCCGCTAGAAGGCCCCGGCGTCGTCTCTCGTTTCCCCCGTCTTCCTCAGTCCTCTTTCGTTCCCCGTGCCCCTGCAGTAAACACGAAAGGCAAAGTCTCAAGATCGACAACCACCAACGATTCACATGAAACGGACCCGAGGGAAATTCAGTCTTGAGTGAACTTTTTTTTCTCTCTAAACATTCCGAAGGAAGATTCTCTTCTACTGTTAAACGGTATGTCATATCATGTTTTACTGGAAAAATAAAAACAAAAACGAAAATGAAACGGGTGTTCCCGAGTAAGGCATCCCATCTTCGGGAGTGCTTGGACTTGATACTTTTTTCCACACAGCACGCACGGACCCTTTCGCGGCTCAAAACCCAACAAACAGATGACCACTCAACGGTGCATAAGGCGCAGTGTCTATCTGGTCTTCTCTGCTACTGTGCCGCAAAATCTAATATAATCCGCCAGATTATCAGCGGGAATTGAGGCATTGGCACACGATGGGATTAGCTTGATTGATAGGCCGCTAGAATTTCAAATACCAGTTGATGAGACCCAACACACTCAGCACTCTCAAGCTTTACCATGTGAGGAAAACCTGATCCTTCCTGGAGGGTTTTCGCCTCTGAGTAGGGAGATTTTGCGGTAGTACAGCACAGTACCAAACCAGAGACCACTATATTCTGGGACACATTCTGCGTGCTGTACTCGTACAGTACCTGCAGTAGCTGCCCCGCACACATTTATTTGCCTTGCATTCAGTGATAGGGATGCATGGAACCCGCATCCTCCAAACCGCCAATGATATACCCCTCTCCGGAAACACGGCCTTGATTTATAAAACTAATAATGATCTACCATCCCACTTCTTGAACATCTATTATTTGTTGCTGTTGGATGCTCCAGGTAAACCCTAACCCTGTACTGCCTGCTCTTGTGTCTTAACTTGTGCTGTACCATGGGTAGGGCGCAGCGGAGTAAGGGGGAGGTTGCGGGAATCATGTCAGCACCTAAAGTGTCGTGATTCGGTTTCGCGGGTTTCTCTGTTCTATAGTATTAACACCACTGTTTGCATACTAACGCTTGTAAGGTACCAAACAACCCCTTAGTGGTTGATCATTGAGTCCACATAAACACTTAGAACCTGTGGATATTCTCCGCAAGTGCCGAAATTTAAGTAGAGGCTTTGGCAATCGTTATCGCAAATTTTATACGATAACCTATTATACTAGGTAGTAACCCAAATGTAGCCTTCTAATACTAGTATACAAAACCCCACAAATGTGAGCCTCCCTGCCATCAATCCTACTACACCCCCTATAATTCCAATTTCCATGGGCAGCGTGGAGTGTGCATTTCCATTACACACTCACTCATTGACACTTACTCACTCACTCACTCACTCACTCACTCACTCACTCACTCACTCACATTGTATGCTACCAATTTTTCCTATACGGTAAACTTATCATATAGTGCAAGAACGGATAAGTGTCAACCTCATTGAGAGTGGTTTTTAAAGCTGAATTCCCAACCCGATACTCGCCCAAATTATATAGAAAATACATAAATATGTTGGTTAAGTAAAGGAGAATAAAACTACGTATTTTTTAAATTGTAAAAGCAAACACAAGAGTAGGAATTCAACTTTAAAATGTGAGATTTTGGTGGGAAACTAGAGGTCATGGCATTGGACTGCCAGTGCAACATAAAATGCTCACTAATCAGTATTCTATTAGAGCAGGTTAGACATAAAAGGAAAATACAAGTAGCAATAAGATAAAACTATCAGCAATGAAATATAATATACTTACAATAGGTAGAATCAATGAGTAAACTTAACAAAGTTGTGCTACTTGTCAATTTATAGCTGACTACAAAAGGGACAGGTTATTCCAGACCTAGGTGATAACTTAATTGCCGTAGAGATAACTATAGAACTTGAAGATGAGATTTAAGTTTCAGGCAATGTTCCTTCTCATTGTTTACTTTTATCTCAATTGTTCATGAATTTCTAGGCTAATTTGTAAATAATTCAAAATATAATAAGAGAATCATGAGAGCATACTTCAAGTTTGAAGATATAACTTAATGTGCTCCAAAGTTTAAAGAGAAGTTTACAAAAACACTGGCATATAGAAACCATCACTGAGTCTTAGACTCTCAAACTATTGTATTTAATTAATTTATCATGTTACATCTTGTATTATTTACACCCCTTCATAGTTCATCACTAAGAGTCTTGACAAAAATTTGCACAGCCACTGTTGCATTTAACTGTGCCACATGGTTGACGCTCTTGCATTCTTGAACCCATACTAGGCAACCCAAACGTGACCTTCTAATACTAGTATACAAAACCCCACGCATGCAAGTCCCCCCCGCCATTAATACTACTACACACTCCCGTAATTCCCATTCCTATCCTAGCAGACAGCGTAGAGCATCCACTTCCATCACGCACTCATTCATCAACATTCACTCACTCACTCACTCAAATCGTATGCTACCAATTTTCCCTATTTTCCTTCCCCTTTCTTTCCCATTGAGATGAATATTGGAGCAAATTGATAGACAAACTCTCACGATCCTACACCGCAAGTCTAAACTTGCCGCCTACAGGCCATAGAAAGGATCTCATCGTGGGATATATACAAACACTGTGACCATGACCCTATCATACTGCTGCTGTACTTCCTAGTATATAATTGCGCTGCTCTTGCTCAGTTATGAGAAGCAACGAACGAACCAACTTTATACCCGGCTTCTGCTACCTTTTCTCCAGTTGGTTGGTCGACTGATCTCCACGGGACCAGTGCACTCAGCTCAGGCTAGGTCTCCCTTAACTTACAGGCACTGATTCCTAAGAAACGCTGATAGTGTCTTATCCTCAAAATGAGTCTAGGATTTCTAGGTCGTTCGTCCCTCTGACTACTATTGGTATATTACTTGGTCAAAAGCATTAGAATGATTTTTTATCTTAAAAAAAAAAAGAGAAAAGAAACACATTTCCTCCATCATCGGTATAATATCTAACTTACTAGCAGTGTCTTCTTTTTCCACTCCCGCCTTTCTTATTTCCCGGGAAGGATATGTGGTCAACTCCATGCATACCGGACAAGAGTAGGATAATTCTTCCTCCCATTAGTATTTTAATCCTTTATGTTATAACTTTAGTTCTACGATAGATAACCCCCAGCCCCATGCCTACCAAACCAATCCACTGATTTAACAACCCCCCCCCCAAATCGGGACACCAGGCGTAGGATAGGCAGGGGAAGAATAGCACAGCATTGATATACTATAGGACGTAGATGAGATAAACACTTGAATAGGGAAAGTCCCCCCCCCGAGAGGTGTATGATAAGCCTAACTTGGAGGATATTGATATTTTAAAGTGTAGGTTACTATCAAAGGAGAGGGATAAGACCAGACCCAGCACGACGATAGCTATGTAGAAAGCTCATGCATCGCGCGATACTGTGGTGTGTGCGTTGTGACTGACTGACAAACTATAGATCAGGCCTAGACTCCAGATCTGCACCTCCTGCTCAAGGCCGCCGAGTGATTATTTATGACAAAATCACTAAACTCCACGCGTAACATTTGTCCGATGCAGCCGTCAAGTACATCTCCACACCCATACATCCCCGACAGATAAGCACAACAATGGTTCTCTAATTAGACGCCTTTACAGCTACCGGTATACTTCCATGACAATCTCACCCTTCCATCCCCATACTCTACTGCCCCCCCAAGCAACACTCCTTATTCCACTCCATCCTCAACGCCACTACGGTATTAAAAAAGCACAATCCACCGCCATAAATGTATGCACGCTACAATACAAACCACATCAACATTAGGGAAAGAAAGAAAACACAAGACAAGGAATTATTCTCCTCTAAACGCTAAGCAAACGTCATAGTCATCTCCTTCTCCTCACCAAAGTCATCATCGTCATCCGCCCACACATTTCTTTCATTGGCAGTAGTAGGCATCGTAACACTAGTCCTAAACTCAGGTCTGTAAAGGGGGGGGCCACTTTGAGACGGTGCCGACGACAGTGGTGGTGGTGCGTCAAAAGTCATCTGAACCTCACCAGTGAGTGGATTCCCGAATTCATCTTCGGAGTCGAAGTAATCATTTTTATTACCGAGCGATGATGGCCGATGGTAACCGTTCTGGAGAGATGGAAGGCTAACGTGGCTTTCGGAGGTTGAAGACACACCATATGGCGAGCGGTGGTCGAAGCTTTTAGTGTGGCGGAGATTGGCGTACATTGGCGAATTCAGAAGTGATGGGTCGGCTTTGAGGGGTGGAAGCGTGGAGTTTAGTTCCTTGGGTTGAATTTCGTCTCGGTCCACTTTTGCGAGCTCTGCTCTAATGGCGTCGACATCGAAGATCACATTGTCGTCTTTGATGCCGGCGTTCGGGTCATTTGGGTCAACTCGATCTTTTTCCATTCCAGGATTGCTAGCAGGCTTGACCTCATCGTAGGTCTCCCAGTCCTTCTTTTTGGCGGCGTCCTTACCCCTACCAAAGAAAGAGAAGCGAGGCTTCTTTTCATTCTTCTCAATCTCTTTACGGGCCCCCTCAAGTTCTTCAATTAGTTCCCGTTGCCTTTCGCGGTGCCTTTCAGGATCCTAAAGTTTCGCATAAAATCAATAAATTGTGCCCATCGGAACTATAGGTAGACTTACCGGATCTTCTATTTCTGTAAACTCATCTGACACAACAACCCATCCCACATGTCTCAGTAGTCTTGGAATTGCCTGCCTATACGCCATGTGCCCATTTACCAATTCCGTAACGTCCACGTTCTCCACCCCAACGATATTATCAACGGGCGCCAGCCCTGCCACACGGCCAATACCGCCGCTTGTTGCGCGGAAAAGATATCCCAAAATCCAATCATTTCTGGCGAACCCGTTCACGAACCTCCCTGAAACTACAGATACCGCCTTTGCGTACTCATCTCGTTTCACTACCACTGGCGATCCGAACAAGTAAACATTTTGCACCAAGCCGTAGGCGTGGTGCCTTTGTAGTTCTCTCAAACAGGAATAGATCACCCGTGCACCGAGAGAGTAACCTACAAGGGTTACAGGACGCACACCGAGGTTTCGATGGATCAATGAATCAGCGAGAATTAACCCTGCAGCGTTGGCTCTGTCAAGTGACACGCTCCAGGGATTATCAAGTAAATAGGAGAGTTTAGTAAGAACGACAGGCAATTGCAAGGAAGCCATGAGGGCGACCAAGATGGTGCTCCCCAAAACTTGTTGCAGTGACTGGGTTAGGACCTATGGAATATTAGGTGTGACTCTAGATTTTAAAACCCGGGAACAAACCTCGGTTGCAAGGATATTGATTGTTTGACCCATAGATCGCAACATCTCCGGTTCCCAGAGAATCGAGAAAATGTCACCCATGATAGGGTCAACGGTTGAGTATGGCAGTCTCACGTCGTCTTCGATACCGTTCATCCATCTATCCCTTTCATTAGCCCTCGTGAGCCTTCATGTTCTCATTAACAAAGACCCACCCTGAGACCGTGATAATCAAGTTTACTCTCTTCGCGTTATGGAGCGGCCTGTACTCAAAGATACCAACGCTCTTAGTTCGATTGTAACTCGCCTTTGCACCAATCGCGCTGCCACTAGCCACTGCGCTGCTTGCAATAAGAGCTGTCCCTCCAGCTCCTGCCAGGAACGCCCCGGTACCACTGACACCTATTGTGGTGAACCCGGCCGCCAAGCCCGCGCCGATCATGGGGGCTAATAGCCCGCCGCTCAATCCAATGACCAGACCACCGCCAATTGTTGCCAGGCCCATCATCGCGAACCTCTTATTTCTTGCTGCCTTCCTACGGTTCTCCATGTGTTCTTCCTCGCTCCAATTCTGTTGAGCTGACTCTTGGATTTCTAAGGCATCTGTCACTCGTTTCTCGAATTTATATATGCCCAACCAGGGGACTCCCAACATCTCCCCAACCCTTTCTAGTAAGACACGAGAACGAGCATCATATACAGAATCAGCTATAAGGACAAGGAAAAGATCACAAAGGACCGTCCACCGAATGTCAATATCTAGTGTTTTAGAGTTGGATATCTCAGCTGGATTCTTGATAGTTGGCTGAGTGTCATCATCACTACCATCGGCCTCTTCATATGGTGGAGGACTAGATAGGGGAGAGGAGTAGCCAGGAGGCGAGACAGAAGATCTCGGCGAAGCGAAAGATGAAGCGGAGGAAGCAATGGGATTCTCGACTCGAGCATTCTTTGTAAGAGTAGGCGTGAGGTCTGCAGGTATGACGCCGTGTTCTGCCAACTGTTCAATCATTATTTGTTCTACACCCAGTCAGCGGCTAAGAACTAGAACGCCCATTCTAGACCTAAAAATAAAAAAGGCGACAAAGGCAATCGGACCAGCAGACGAGATATCCATATGTGTGTACAACCTGACCATCATCTTTTGACTCCACATCTTCATGCTTTCCCGTGCAAGCTGTAGTTCTTTCTTTATGGTTCGTCCCTTTCCTTCTAATTTCCCCTGATCCGTAACCATTTGCTCCATGGCCAACTTACACACACCAACATAAGCGATTCTCTGTCCCTCTGTAAGCAATTCCTTCGTAGCCTGCATCTGACTTAGCGGGTTCCTTGAAGCTTCATCGTCCTCTGTCTCCTTAAACAAGTAGCTCGTATTCTCATCCATAGAAGTAGCAGACTGAGCATCTTCGTCATCGTAAACCCTGGTGTATCCCTTGGACGCACTTTTCTCCCCCTCATCCTCAGAATCCTGAGCCTCTTTGGCTATTAGCCGCCCTTCGTCATCGTAGAGGTCGTGTGAGGCAAAAGCAGGCATCTCCTGCCAACCGTCATCTCCCTCTCCTGCCCCCCCCTTGTCTTTGTCTTTTTCCTCTTCTCTTCGCACAATTTGCTGGTGTGACCATTCTGATACCGGGCCCCCAGTCCCAACAGTGCTCGGGGGGTCGGCGGGGTCTTCCGAAAACATTTTCTTCTCATTCCACTCCCTATCTGCCTGAGGGATATCAGTGGAAGGTCTTACAACCTGATCCTTGACCACCACCGCTGCTGCCGCCTCGTTTGCCAGCCCTGTTTTATTCGCACTTTCTTCTGGTGACATTGGAGGAGCTGCGTCCGTAGCTACATTCTGTGACGCTGGCGTGTTTGTAGCCGATGATATGGTTGAGACTGTGTCTGTTGAAACTGTGGGCTTCAGCTGCTTTGATTCAGTTGGCTTGACCTCCCCGGTGAGCGGCTCGCCAATCTTCTCATTTCCCCCCCCCTCTGCCATCGGAGCAGATGGAGATGAGGATGGAGGTGTAGTTGAAATTTCTAGCTTCACAACTGGTAACCCAAACTCATCGTACTCGACCTCCGTCTCCATATTCGTCGTTGTGTGCAGTTTCTTGGGGAATGCAGGCTGTTGTTTAGTTGGGGGAGCTTTTCGCAGCGGTTGCTCTCTGTATCGGGCCGATGGGGTCGGTGGTCACCTCCGAAAATGGCGACGCTGTGATGTGGCGCAGGCTAGGGCAGAAGCTGTTTGGAAAAGGTGTGGAGGAAAAGCAAAGTTTGTCGGTCTAATGGTTTGAGCCTTTTGGCAGTAACCACCAGAGTATCTGTGGAATTGGTCACAAAAGAGAAAGAGGGAGGAAAATTGTAGTTCTGTGGGAAGAGAAATTCATCCAGGGGTTGATATTTACTATGATAGGCAATGCTGACATTTGTCGCAGCTTTGGAATTTCTAAAACTGCGGGAGGGCCTGAGCTTGGCGGGCGACAGCAAGGTGAATAGTTTCACCGACGCCCTTTCACAAAGTCATTATCCAGAGCCTCAACCACCATACAAAAAAGAAAATGGTCATGACCACCAAGGAAGGATCATTTTTCCCCTTTCTCTCTCTCCAAAGCTTTAGCTTGTGGCTGCTGTGGGGGCTCCTGACACCTGGAAAGCTAATATTAACCTATGTTATTACTGGAGGATGAGGAGAGAGTTTGACGAATGGCGAAGCTCAATTGATATCGCCATTGAGGCAGGGTGACGTGAGAGGAATCGTAGTTCACGGGGAAAGAAGTCCTGAAAAACTCTTGCGTCTTTTTTTCTTTTTCCCCTCTTGCTCCCTTCTACGCTCGTGATATTGATGGTGCTCAGATTCCAGATCAAGATTTCGTGTGATCAGCTTGCGGTATTTCCAGCCTGTTGTATCTCTCTCAGAAGACCATCGGCGGTTGCTTCGATAAGTTAAGGAAATTGATCAAGTAACGCACTACGGGAAGATACAGCCAAAGTGGTGCAGATAGCTGTATGCAAGCATGTCACCGGAATAGTTGAAGTACACTACTATGACCTAGCAACTGGCAGCTATGATGCACCCGAATTTGATTATTTGTTTATCCGGATGAATAACAGATTCCACGGGTTGTTGGAGCTGGAGCTGAGAGGCTTGACGAGGCAATCTAGGCCATCCACCGAGACCACAGGATGATCCGTGCAACCTGAACCACCGACAGGTTCCGGTAGGCAACACGAGCGTGGCATACGAGGAGGAGCTCGGGAGCACAGAGGACAACTAAGAAAAACGAGTGATAGGAAGGGGATGAGTGGGGCGGGTTTGGGGAAAGGGAGGAGGATTGGCCCAATGGCTAGCTTATATTTCCCAAAATAATATACATTTGAGTGTTGGTCTTGGGGGCCCGGGTGAAGAAAGGGAGAAAACATTGGGATTGAAACGTGTGCGAGCGACGGATAACGGGCAATCCGAGTGTCGACGACAATAAAGAGGGCAGAGAATTGAGGTTATTCGACGCCACGACCAAAATATTTGCACAGGCAGAAAAAAAGTGCAGCAAATAGCTACAACTGTTGAGCTGTAACTGCTCTGGAACTGTAACAATGTTTACTATGACGGTCAATCCCCCTGAGAAGAGGAGCGGAAGATAGAGTGCAGCAGCAGAAAGATGAGGAGGAAGAGGAGGAGGAGGAGGGGAGAAAGAGGAGTGTGCAACTTTCTGCAGGGCGTGCAGTGAAAAATTGCATCAAGAGCAACAATCAGAACAACATCAGAGACTGAGGTTTTGTATTTTGTTTTTCTCCCATTGATAACTCTTATGTTTGGGCTTTATTTCTTTTTTCCTCTCCTTTGCCTGCAAGAGGGGGGTTTGAAGGCATACGAGTATTGGCTTGCCGGTAGGTGACGGGAGAAGTAAGGTTTGCGGTGTGTGGTATCGTGCTGCTTGCTGTACGGCGTTCTTGCATATAATGCGTCGGGAGCCGAAGCGAAGCGAGAGCGGTAGGTAGTGTTCAGGTCCAGAGTTCACATCTCTCCTCCGGGACCGCTCGCAAATCCTTGACCTTGAGAGAGGCCTGGAGGTCAGAGTAACTTATGGTATCATAGCTGTACTTGAGCAACTCGTCTAGCCTACACTAAGAGACAGTCGGAGCTCTGCCTCTCCTCTAAATGAATCGGAAAAAACGATCGGAGGCTATCTATATTTGCCAAGAATTGCAGATTCATGACCCCCGGGCCTCTGATATGAATTCCGCATGAAGAGAAAAAAAAAAGAGCCCCTCCTCTCGTTTTCCTCCTACTCTTATCCGAACAAAACTCCCCTACTCGCTCATTTCTCTCCCCGCACCAGAGAGAGAACCAGAAGTGCTCCTCTCACTCGCTCCTCCCCTGCGCACTTTTTTCGCCTCTGACCTTCTCAGTGAATGCGTGATATGAGTTACACACCCTCAAGTACCCTACCGTACTCATCCCCTACTTTCTGCACCCTCTCGTCCCTTTCTCTTATTCTTAGTTTTTTCCTTTGCCCATTCAGACTCGTTCCCCACCTTCGAATCTCAATGGGAAAATACAAGATGAATGAGGAAACAAAAAAAGCAGGTTCAACCCCCTCCCCCCCATTGCAGTCCATCCCCCGATTTGCCTGCTATTGAGGTAAGAGGAAGGAAAAAAAAAAAAAAAAAAGGCTCTCCCCCCCCCATTGATGTCCACCCGAAAAATCTTTCTTGTCTTATTGTCCTTCGCCAATCCAACCCGCGTCCAATTGAATGCATGTCCCCCAACTGCCCACTCCAGAACAATAACGCTCGCCCACGTACACAATAGCACCATTAACTCTGTCCACACCCATCCCTCCCCCACCCACATGCCACCGATAATCATTTTGGACTCGGTCGGTCCAACTACAATGGAGACCACACTCTCTATGCTCCTGCTCAATGGCTACCGTCACATCTATTGTGCGGCTGACGCCTTATAGGCTCGGGTTTCATCCATACAGTTGGCCGTGATTGTTCCCTCTCTCTTTGTTCAATGGCCCTGTACTTATGAATGGGCGGTTCACCCCCCCTCCCTCAAAGACAGACCTGCTGTCATCATGCCTTTGATTATTTCTGCCCGTCACCCCTCTCGCTTCTCCTCTTCTCTCCATTCGTTCGTTAGTTACCTTGACCTCTTCGCCTTCTTGTCTCCCACAAGTTCCTTTCTTTGATATCCCGCTTTCCCTGTTGAGTATTTCATTCTGCAACTTCAAGAGAGTCTCTTGTTCTCATCTCGAGAGTTGCATCTTGCCAGCTCCTTCCCTGGGAGCACATAATAATCGAAAGAGAGCCACCGAGTTTATTGCGACGGGGAGATCCTGTCAGAGCCGAATCTTCTTACCATGGCTTCGTCACTACGTGCGAAGTACAAGCGCCCCTCCCCTCTCGAGTTCAAAAAGCCCCTCCCGGAGCCACGTCTATCCATATTTTCCACTCTCCCCGACACCGTCTATCACCCGGAAGACGACGAAATAGACGATTTGGACGACCCTAGCACACCTGAAACACCTAACGATGCCACCGGTATATTCAGAGGTTATTCGCCTTCGAGCTCGTCGAGCTCTCTCAGTGCCCGCGAGATCAGCCCTCCTATTACTCCAACAAACGAGGTGTATCATGGAAGGAAAATCAAGAGAAAGGGTTCCAGTGCAAATATGCGTGGGAGCCCTGGTATTAACTACGCAAATAAACCCCGTCTCAGCAAATATGCTCATCAGGCGCCTACAACTCCGACTACTCCTTTGGTAAGTACTTCTACATTATGTTCTTTCGCATTGAGGTTTTTTTATCTTTTTTATTTATTATTGTTATTTTTATCTTTTTCTCTTATCTTTTTTCGTTTCATTTTTCATTTCCTATTGATTTTATCGAATAGCTCGATTGGATCGTTGAACGCTAATTCGTGGTTATCGGTGACTCAGTCTGGTCTCGATGCTTTTCCCGCGAACGTTCTTGCTGTTGTTACGCCTGCGATAACACCAGCGAGCAATAATATGGCAGAGTTTCAAACTGTGCCTTTCCATCTTGCGCCTTCGCGCCCCTCGACGGCTCCCGAGCCATATAAAATCATCATTGATGAACGTGTAGCTTCTCCTAAACCTAATAGTGTTTTGGGAATCGGCGTGAAATATCCTCTACGCAGACGTGGGCATCTTTCTCAACAAATGCCACCTAAAAAGCCTGCCGAGCCGATCTTGGGGGATTGGGACGTCTCTGATGATGACGAGTTTGAGAAGCCTCCAGAGCAGTTGGAGCTCAAGCCATGGTCCGCCTTGCAGGTTGTTAGAAAATCATCTGCCCCAGCTATTCTTTCTTGCCAGAACACGGAGGAAACCGGCACTCTTGACTCGATATCTGATACCACATCCGAGCTGAATTGCACCTGTGGAGTCCCGTTGTTGAACCTGGATTCAAGTAGTGACAACACATCAGTTCCTTCGATTCATGAGGATATCATTGAGGAAGATGAAGAAGATGAAGGCGGAGCGGGTTTGGTGATTGAGGAGCCGGCAGAACTGGTGGTTGAACTCGTGGTTGAACCCGTAGTCGAGCTGGTGGTTGAACCCGTAGTTGAACCGGTGGTTGAAGTGGCAGCCGATGAGGTCGTTGAGCAGGTTGTCGAGGTGAAGGATGAAGATAAAGCAAGGGCTAGGATTCTATCCCAACCAATGCACAGTCAATCCGCTATCGATGTCACCGCTCCAGCTAGTTCTCCCAAGAAATCGCCTTTTTCTTTTGATAGCCATCAGGATATAGAGCTCCCCCAACGTTCACCCTCCGCGCCAATAGTAACGTCCATGTCAACAGTTTCATTCGATCTGTCTGAAGACTTCCCGGTTATGTTCTCTGAGCTGCCGGTTGACGAAACGGAGATTTTTAACATCATCCCGAACGACTATATTATGGCCGACGTTCTTGGGAAGGATCTCGAGGAGCTCAACAACCCTGATTATCGGATTTCTCCAGCCTACGAGGAGTACGCAGTTCATCCTAGCTGGCAGCAGTTTGACCAAGAAGAACACAAATTAGCAACTGTCACTCAAAGCAAGACCGGTCTTGATGAGTTGGCAGAAATCACGGATCCTGATTCACCCATTGTAAAAGGTTTCCGCGACAGGTTCAATAGCACACCTTCAATGCCTACAACAGAATTAGTTGTTCCTTCCCCAGCATCCTTCCGTCCGGGTTCCCGATGGTCAGACTATTCCGTCGACGATGATGCTAAAGAGAGCTGGCGGAGCTCCGTCTTGAACCGCTTTCATCTTCCCCATGTGGGGGTGGACCTAAAGAAAGCTGTCGCAGCCGCTAAAGGCGGTATAATTAGCCGTCGTCACAAGGTGACTGTGGAATCATCGTTAGTAGAGGAGGAAACTATGAGCATCCACGGCGGCAGCCCCTCACCCAGGAACTCCACGGCAACAGACACCGACAGCATTGCTGAGACAACGATTACCGCCATAACCGGTCCTCCCCCAAACAACCGCAACTCCACGGCCTCTTCCGGCAGCGGATTGACTGGGTTCAAGATGGGACGAATCGGCGGCTCCGGTGGCTCGATCAGGCATGGGAAAGCGGCGTCTATTAGGACCGTTGCCACTGGGCGAGCGGCGACCATCCGAGGCGCATCCTCCGACGAGGAGCTCTCGGATGACGAACGCAGAGCTAAGGCCGGCTTCAAAGGTGTTTTCGAAAAGTATGTTGTTCGCGATGCTAAAAGGCGGAAAGAAGATAGGCGGAGGGAGGAATTGAAAAGGACGATCAGAGTTGTTGGTGGTGGGAAGGGCGGTGATTGGATTTGAGACGGAGGGGTTCTTTTTGTTCTCTGGCTTTCCTTATTTCTTCATTTTCGTTTGGCGCGTTTATCATTTTTCCCCTCTACCCTTTCATTTTATTTTTTATTTTACAGTTTTTCTCTCGGATTCTTTTTTATTTTTGCATCATACACGGTGGGGCCTTAACGACGACAATGCCATTCACGACCCTTACGAGAATCACGAATTCAATTCAATTTAATTTTTTCCTTTCACGATGTTTACGCTGATTACGAGTCTTCTTTTTTTGTCTGGTATGGTCTGGTTATGTAGGTAGCATAGTTTCGCTTAGTTTAGTATAGTCATTAGATTTGCGAGTGGTTGGAGCGAGGGGGGATTGTTGGTTTGGGAAAAAGTTTTTTGCTGTCATTATTTCTGTCGATTAGGTTGGTCTAGTGGAGAACACATGGAGAGGGGCTTGCGCGCATGCATGTGCACGAACTAATGTCATGGGGTTACAATCTACCATTCCCATTTTTCTTCTCTCTCTCTCGAGTGAGTATTTCCGCACTTGGTGATTATGGTCTGAACTTGCATTGAATCTGTTACTGGTGGTGAGTTTTGATTTGTTCCGTCACAAGGCTGGAAGTAATGCGAACTTTTCGAACCTGGGGTTGGTTAACGATACCGGCATGGAGTCGTCTGCTGCTTTACTTTACTTTATTTCTTTTTCAATTTTATCTTATTTCCAAATTTCGAGTCGCTATCCTACTCAAATTATGCCCATCCATCCATCCCTGCCAAGGGGATTTCAACCCGGAATTTGGATTTTTAGGATAAATTAAAAAAAAAAAAAAAAAAAAAAAGAGAGGACAAGTAGGTGATCTACAGTATAGTGCTTTTACTCAGACAGGCGGGCAGGCACTTTTTTTTTTTTTTCATGGCGGATCGTAATTTTGAGGAGGAGCATCGTGTGTCAGAGGTTGGAATATAGATGCTGTGGAGTAACTTATTTGATTGAGCTTATGTTCTTGATTTGGAGGGGTATGATAATAGCTGGATTTTCAACTACTACGGTAGATAATTTGTACTGTATGCCGGTATATACATAGTAAGTATTCTCCAAACCATCGTGGTGAGTACTGTACGATACCGGTACTTGACGGGTGGTGAGTTTCTGCATGCACACATCGTAGACGTTCGGAATATACGACAGAGCAAAAACTCCCGAGCACGTAGTCTACGGTAGGCTGGAGGCGGCCTTGTGCTTATGGTTATCATACTTGCTTATCCGCACAGCACCCGCCCAGATACCGGTACCGCAAAGACTGTGACTATGGTAATTCGAATGGAATAATTAGAACCTACCTACCCACTTACCAGTGCTCTAGGACACCGAAGCTGTGATACCGGTGCATAACCTCGAGCGTATCATACTTTTTTTTGTTTTTTCCCCTTCTTCTTCCCCACTTTTGCTTTTTCATTTTGTCTCAGAAAGGCCGAAAGACGTTTTTTTCTCACCATACCGTAACTTGCTTAACCCAAGGAGGGAATTTTGGACGTCTTATTATCGTATTCTAGGTTTTTGTAGGCGCCGTGCTGGTTTTGTGGTTTGGTTATTGTAATTAACTTATTGAAGAGATATTGCCGTATGATAGTTGTTCTCTGTGTGCGTATAAGTTAGTGTCGTACGGGGCTGGAAAGCTCTAGCTACGGTAGGTATTTGGGGTGTGTTTCGTGGATTTCGCGTGGTTGTGTTTCTCTGTCGTTGCTGCCTTGAGGTTTAAGGGAAATTTCCTATTTCGTTGGTTGGTATGATACAAAAAAAATCTCTGATGGGTTTTGAAGGTATGATATTCAAGTACCGGTACCGGTATTAGTCTTTGCGTATGATTCTCTGTATGGTAAGTTACATAGATTGTCATCGCATACCGGTAGGTTGATATTTAGTAAAGGGGACATTACGGTACTGCTCCCGCCCCGCTAATCCATTAACGGCCTAACTCTGCCTTTCTACATTTTGCTTACAGGTTTAGACAACCGAGTAATCAAATAGATATTGATTGGTAAAAGTCAGAGCCATCCAAGGAGTTCTCGCTCAGTTCGTTATTATTATACTTATCGAGGGAGCGGAGATGGTCTATCTACGGTACCACTTCCCTTGGTGCCGAATCTCCCAGATACCGGTATTGAATGTCCAGACTGTTATAATACCTAGATTTACCAAAGAAGGATCAAGGGTTGGCATACTTGTATAAGTACATAAGTCACAAACTATGATACCATGCAAATGGAATATATATTTTGTGGCTTCCAAGGAGTCTGGCAAGGGCTTGAAGACATTTTCTTCTCCGATATATCGCCCGAATGGCAGAGGACTGCGAAAGGAAAGGAAGGGGTGAGCTTGGAAGTTGAGGTGTAAGATCATTTTTTGTGTCTATTGCGCGATGCAAGTGCTTCTTGGACTATGTGAGAAGTTAAAAAACATTCGCTACCAAGCGCACTAGATCAAAAGTAGTCTAGTTATTATATCAAATAATTTAGCTGCTGCTGGCAGCAAAACTGATCCTCTCTCGGGCTACGGTGCAACTGACTTGGCACCTCCAGGTTTTCATAGCAGCTCAAATATAACTTCCTAAAGTACGATAGTCTCTCGGGGGATGACCCTGGATTTGGACTCCTCGGGGGAAAAAAAAAAAAGCATTCAGCACAATCACTCGAGGGAATAGTCACGGCTTCAAAAGCATTTCTAAGCCGGAACCCAACACTAATCCACTGACAAGCCTCGGGCCGACATCTACCAAAGCTTCCTTTGTCCTTCCTGACTAGAACCCATTTTTATCCCTTTTATTACCCCAGAGGGAGTATCATACCGCACAGCATGTACGGTAGGGTTTTCTCTCCCCTCTCTTAGGGTAGGCCCTCGGTACATGCCGAAGCCGATACGTTCCTTGGCGGTCTCAGATATCGCCACCACCGCCGCTGCGGCCGGGGGTGGGGAAGTGGGGCGAAGGGGGGGCAGCGTCAAAAAAAAAGGAAAATTCCTCAGACAAGAGGAGCTACCAACAGCATGCGGCATGCTAGGTCCGTTGGAGAGGGTACGATACGATTGTCATGCTTAAGCGCTTTTAGTGAGTGGCTGCCTAGGGACAGAGGGGGCTTTGAAACCCTATGACACTGTTCCGATTACTTCGTATGGTTGTAAAAATCACCGCCCCTTAGCTTATGTATGTACCGTAGTTGTATGGTATGTATACGAGCTTAACTCGGAATTGGATGCGTTGTGAAGAGTGAAAAAAAGCAACGAAAAAGAACAAATCGAGGTTTGGGTTATCAGCATCTTGGTTGTATTTTTTATCTTTTTGTGATTGTCTGAGGGTGTGTCTTAGGGAGAAAGGACCGGGTCTTTTTATCAGATCGAATGGATTAGAAAGTTTAAGGAGGGACTATTTTTACCTCAAGATGAGGCTGATGGAAGAGTAACGAAATAGGCGGTGGTCTTTGGAAGCCGATGGAACGTCTTGGGTGAGAAGCTAGACTACTCTGGGCTCGTCCTGGCTCTTGCTCCACCAAACCCTTTCCCCCCCAAAGGCCTCAGGAGCCCTTCTCTTCACTTTTTCTTCTCTCCCTCTCTTCCCTGATCTTGTCCCTTTTTCTTTCCCTCCCTTCCACTAACACCTAGTTCCTTCCTGCGGGTACTTTCTTATCTTCGAAACCGAAGAAGCGAAGAGCGCACATTTCAAAAGAACGAAAGCGAGAACGAAATAGAGAAGGAAACTTCTGTTTGTCCCCTCCTCTCTTCAACGAAAAAAAATACAACTGAGAAGAAAACGGTTCTCTTTCTATCAAACGTTTGAACATTCCCCTCCGGATAACCTGCTATAGCCTCGTCGGGCCTCTTTTTCGATCGAGTTCCCATTGCTCCTATAATTTCTTTCGGAGGCAATCGGTGGTTTCTTCGACCCCTCCCCCGCCGTTTCTGCAAGAGCCCTATTCCCTTACCTTCGAACCAACAACATAACACAACCACCTTTTCCCTTTTAACCTTTTCCCTCTCCCCTCTCCCTCTCTCCTTCGTCAACAAATACCGGCGGTTGATAGATTAACCGTTATTCTCCACACCTTCTCCCCTTAATACTCCCCAAAGCTCAGCCAATACCAAATGTCGCAGAAGGCGGAAAAGAACCGACTGTACAAGGTCCTCGAGATCGCTCCCGATGCCTCCGAGGCCGAGATTAAGAAAGCTTATCGTAAGCTTGCTATGGTGCGTTGAATATTTTCTCCTATTTCTAATTTTGCTTTTATGATCGGAGGCTTGTTCCTCTATTTCATTTGCCATTTGTTGTCTTCTTCCCCCCTGATCGACCGACCTGCTGCAGTCCTGACTCGGCTCCCTGCTGGTCGTTATTATCGGTGTTCCATACATTCATGTTTTGTTTTGTTTTCCTTTTCCCTTATTTTTATTTCTCCTCCACCAGTTACTTATTCTATTCCATACTTTTTTTCCTTTTTTTAAGCGAGTGCTGATGAAATATTACAGAAATACCATCCAGGTATGGCTCATCCAATGATCAATGAAAATGTGCATTTTGTGAGAAAATGATAGGAATCTAAACTTTTCTTTTTTAACTATAGATAAAAATGCCCATAACCCCGACGCCTCAGATAAGTTCAAGGAGATTGGCCATGCGTGAGTTGCTATACAATTGCTTCCTTGAGACTCTTATATTAATTTCATGTCAGGTATGAAATTTTATCCGACCCTCAGAAGCGAAACATCTATGACCAGTATGGCGAGGAAGGCCTTTCTGGAGAAGGTGGGATGGGTGGCGGAATGTCCCCAGAAGATCTGTTCTCCCAGTTCTTCGGTGGTGGAAGTATGGGGATGGGCGGCATGTTTAGTGGTGGGATGCAGCAACAGGGTCCTAAGAGGGTGCGTGTCCTTACGGCAATCATACAGTTCCCGAGTATCCTAACAGGGCGGGTGCGCTACAGAGTCGAGACATCGTTCATGTTCACAAAGTCGCACTGGAAGACCTTTACAAGGGCAAGGTTTCCAAGCTTGCCTTGCAAAAGAGTGTCCTTTGTTCCAAGTGCCAAGGCCGTGGTGGAAAGGAGGGCTCTGTCAAGAAGTGTACCGGTTGTGATGGTATGGGTATGAAGACTATGATGCGCCAGATGGGCCCCATGATTCAACGCTTCCAGACTGTCTGCTCCGACTGTAACGGTGAAGGAGAGATGATCAAGGACAAGGATAGGTGTAAGACCTGTCATGGAAAGAAGACCATCACCGAGCGAAAAGTTCTGCATGTCCACGTCGACAAGGGTATGCAGGATGGACAAAAAGTCACTTTTAAGGGAGAAGGTGATCAGGGTCCAGATATTACCCCTGGGGACGTAATCTTCGTTATTGAACAGAAGCCTCACCCTCGATTTCAGCGAAAAGGAGACGACCTGTATTACCAAGCTGAGATCGACCTTCTTACCGCACTGGCTGGCGGAACTATTGCGGTTGAACATCTTGATGAACGTTGGTTGACGGTAACTATCAACCCTGGTGAAGTTATTAGTCCTGGTAAGTGATTTTGATTGACCCTCGGTATACACCTTTCGATACTTATGATTCTGCACAGGCGTTATCAAGGTTGTTCGTGGGCAAGGTATGCCGTCTTATCGTCATCACGACTATGGCAATTTGTACATTCAATTCGATGTCAAGTTCCCACCCGACCATTTCAACGAGCCGGAGAAGATCGCTATGCTCGAAACTATCCTTCCTCCAAGGAATATCCCTGAGATCCCAGCTGATGCTATGGTTGATGATGTTCTCCTAGAGGAGGTCGATCAGAGTCAACAAGCTCGTGTTAATGCCAATGCTATGGAAGACGATGAGGACCCGCACCAGGGCGCTGAGAGAGTGCAGTGTGCGAGTCAGTAAAAGCGATCGGAATTTCTTTTAACGCAGTGAAATGATAAAATGGGCATGGAGTTTGTCTTTCTGAACGGCGATGTAAGGGTGGGGGATGCAGTGGATGGCTCAATTCTTATTGAACAGAGAAAGCAAAGGGTACGGAGATGGCGTTTTAACAGGGATGGAGATTTTTTTGTCATCCATTGTGGAAGGATCCGTTAATAGTTAGGGGTGTGTGCTGTTTTCATATCAATGGCTTTTTCTCGATTCTTTTCCTCTGTTTTTTTCGTCTTTTTACAGGAAATAAATGGTTGGCGGGGATGGGTTCAGACTTTGATTTCTTTGTTTTTATGGATACAGTGTTCACCCTGGTTTTTTTCCTCGTGCGCTTTTTCTTCGTACTTCTTAACTCTCTGCATACATGCTGTTTCTTAGCTTTCTACGTTTATGCTATGCCGTATTTCCTAGCCCTCCTCCTCTTCTATCGTCATTATCATGTCCTATCAATTGTTTTTCGGGGGAAGAAAAGGGAAAATCCTCGACAAGACGCCGAAGGTCTCTGAAACCCAACGGCAGCTCTCTATATCCTTTCCCTTAATTATGGTTTGTCATACACCAGCATTTCTATAATTTCTTCCTTTGTTCCGATAAACAGTTACAAAAGCATTTTTCTCGTCTGTGAGAAAAACTCTGTACGGTATCTTGTATTTTTTTAGACTTTCGAATACGGTAGCATGGCAAGCGGAGTGCAGCTTCCAAAACATTTGTCCATACTTACATGTGATATCGCGATTTTAATGTGATTGATTAGATAAGACGTGGTTGGGCGCCAAATTCTAACAGTGATCCTCGAGACTCCGTTTTGAAACCCCCCACTAACAATCTCACCAGCGATCGCCAACCATGAGATGCCTAAACTCAATTATTGTAAGGAGGCATCTCGCCTCACGTTGCTACAGCATACTTGCCAGAAACTACTCTTCTCGAATTCTCTTGATCTCGCGCAGGCCAATCACCCAAGAGCGAATGTGCTTTCCAAAAGGGTTTCAACGAAACAAAAGCAAAAGCACGAAGAAGCTTTCCGAAATCCCCCAGGGACTACTAGCCCCCCTCCCACCTCTCGAACCCCCAGCGCCGCCCGGCGAGCCAGACTACCCAACGACGATCCAGCAAGCCCGCAACAACATGCGTAAATTCCCACATTGCGTGCTGTTAACTCGCGTCGGCGGCTTCTACGAAATGTACTTCGAAACGGCGGAGGAGTATGGCCCACTGCTGGGGCTGAAAGTGGCGCAGAAGAAGATCTCTGCTGGCAGCGTTTCCATGGCTGGCTTCCCGTTTATGGCGCTAGATCGCTATTTAAAAGTGCTCGTTCAGGATCACGGGAAGTTTGTTGCCGTTAGCGAGGAGTACCCGAACCCCGAGAAGGGGGGTTTACTGTTTGATCGGAGGATCACGAGGGTTGTGACGCCCGGGACGTTGATTGATGAGCACTTTATGGATACCAGCGAGAGCCATTACTTGCTGGCTGTTGCGGCGGGGAGCGGGACGGGGAGTGACAGGGAGATTGGTTTAGCGTGGTTGGATTTGTCCACTGGAGACTTTTTCACGCAGGAGACCACGATGGGGGGCGTGCGAACTGATGTTGCGAGGATCGGGCCCAAAGAGGTGGTGCTTCTAGGTGCTGGGTATTGGAGCGTTGGCGAGAGTGGTCTGGAGGAAATATTTCGTAGGGAGCAGTATTTTATCACTCCTCATTCCGTCGATGCGGAGGTTATGCTAAGGGAGGTTAAGGATTGGAAGGACGTGATCGAAACGAAGATCGGTAAGGCTACTATGAAAGAGATGAAGGACATTGAGGTTCGGGCTGGGAACATACTGCTCGATTATACCCAGACGAGGTTGCCGGGAATGGCTATGAGATTACAGCCGCCGGTTCGGAAGACGATGAAGGATGCTATGATTATTGATAGTGCTACAATGAGAGGGCTGGAGATTACGCGGACGTCGAGAGATGGGCTAACCAAGGGAGCCTTGTTGAATACTATAAAGAAAACAACGACGCAATCAGGTTCTAGACTGTTGTCTAATTGGATAAGTATATACATTCGGCCCTTTCATTTTCATTTTTTGCATATGCACCTTATACTGCTGTTACTAACTAAAAGTAAAAATAAGAATCTCCTATTACCTCTATAACCGCTATAGAACACAGGCTCAACCTTGTAGAAACCTTTAAGAACGATAACTATCTGAAGCAGGACATTCAGGGTCTATTAAAACGCACCCATGATTCCCAACGCCTTCTCCAGAGGATGTCTCTGGCTCGCGGGGGCCCGAGAGATCTCGTGGGACTCGCCCACACGATACAAATCACTCAGAAAATTCTGGAGAGACTGAACTCTGAAGAGCTCACTCACGCTGCAAGCATAGAACAGCTGACGGGAGATGTAGACGTCCCGCTGAAATTAGCAAAACGAATCCTAGGCTCTATCGACGAGGAGGGCCTCCTTCAAAACTTGCGAATAGAAGAATCTGAGGAAGAGGTCGCAGCTGCGCTAGCAGAAGCCGATGAGGCAATCGCCAGGGTAGATTACCATGACCCTGCAGCAGCCATTGCTCCCCCCACTACTTCTTCCTCCACATCTAAGAGGGCAAAGGTGGGGCCGAAAGTGGGCAGAAGAATGCTTTCAGAGAAGGATATGGAAAGGGCAGAGGCGTGGATTATGCAGAAAAGGTTCGGTATCAGTTACTATAGCCCCCAGGGAGCATGCTCGTATCATAAAATATATTATTGCATTTGGCTTATTCTTTCTCTTGGAATTCATTTTTCTTCGTGTATCCGTGTAGCGCCTCCAAAGCTTTAGAGAGATTGCATGGCCAGTTGGGCGACCTCGAACAGAAGAGGCTGGATTTGGAGGCTGAATTGACTAAGAAGATTGGTTGTTTATCCATCCCCTTTGCTATCATTTCTATCGCTGTAGTGGGTAGTATTGCTGATGTGTGGGCATGACAACGTGATTTGAGAAAAAATTAGGCGCGCAATCATTGACGCTGAGATGGACGCCGAGAGTGGGCCACATATGCCATGTTAAAGGGAAGGATATAGACCTCGATCATAGAGCTATCACTGGCGCTACGAGAGTTAGCGCTAGTAGGAGTACTATGTCTTTGCAGCTTCCTGTCTGCCCATTTCCCCTATCGAATCAATCTCGGTGACTAATAGAGCGATAGGAATGGACCGAGTTGGGAATCCACATCGATGGGATAAGGACCCAGATCCGAGCGGAGGAGCAGGTTGTCTTGCAGAGCTTGCGTGCGGACGTTATGAAGTCGTTATCAGTGCTCCGTAAGAACGCATCTGTGTTAGACAGGATTGACATTGCCTGTTCGTTTGCTACGTTGGCCAGGGAGCAGAATCACGTTAGGCCGTTGCTGAACCTAGGGTATTCCCTCCCTCCCTTTTCTTGCTGGAACGATATTGGAGCGGAATTGATTTTCTTCCCGGCATAGCGTATCCCATAAAATCGTCGGAGGTAGACATTCCACCGTTGAGGCTGGGCTCCAGGGTCAAGGACGCACATTTACGCCTAACAATTGCTTCGTGGGCGATCGGGAAAGGCTCTGGCTTATCACTGGGTGTGTTTTAAGCTTATTCTAAATTGCAGTTACCACGGTAATGTTTCAATATTAATACAAGGCTAACGGTAAATGGTGGGGATGCAGGCCGAATATGGCAGGAAAGAGCACGTTCTTACGTCAGAATGCTTTGATAAGTATTTTAGCACAAGTGGGGAGTTTTGTGCCGGCCGAGCTCGTCGAGATTGGGATTGTGGATCGGGTTTTTAGCAGAGTTCTCCTTCCTTCGTATAACCCTTTTTTTTTGTATCGTTGTTAATAATGTCTAGGTTGGCTCTGCGGATAACCTTTTCAAAGACCAGTCCACGTTTATGGTCGAAATGCTTGAGACAGCAGAGATTTTGAAATCTGCTACTCCAAGATCATTTGTTTCTCCTTCCCTTCCCCTCTTCCTCATGGCATGAGTGATCTTTCATGCTGACGAAGCAAAAAAAAAAAAAGGTGATAATGGACGAGGTTGGGCGTGGAACAACACCTAAGGATGGACTCGCAGTAGCATACGCTTGCCTACACCATCTCTACTACGAAAACCAATGTAGGGTACTCTTCGCGACCCACTTCCACGCCCTCACCGATCTAGCGAAGCCCTTCAAAGGTGTAGGTTGTTACTGTACCGATATCATAGAAGACGGAGAAGGCTTCGCATTCGACCATAGAGTTCGGCCCGGGGTGAATAGGAATTCTCACGCGCTGAAGGTTGCTAGACTTGCTGGTTTGTCATCCCTCTGCCTTTTCTATATACTCCTCTATCTGTCTATCGTTGAGGTGAGGTATTCGGGGTTATCCTATTGCCCCATTTCACCTCTTATCCTCGCTCCTCTTACCACTTTTTTGTAGGAGCAAAAATCCAAGCGCTGACGGGGCTGGCGTACTATTAGGAATTCCCGATGGAGTAATTGAGGTTGCGGAGGAGACCCTAAAACGGTTAGATGCTAGTGTGCAATAGCTAAGTGGTATTTGTTCGTTCGTTCGTTCCTCTGCTCTGCTTTGCTTGTACTATGCCGGGGTTCTCAGTGTATTGCCTCCTGCTTCTTTTGGCAGTTTCACCACGGCTAATTACGGATATGCTGGTTATTGATACGGGCAATGGAAGCGGTCACAAGAATTGTTTGTATTTTACGCCCATTTGTATACGGGAAAATCTACCGGCGGCGGCAGTGGCGTTGGGCGGATGACAATGCACCTGTTTTTGTACTTGTCTCTGGATGAAAGTGTCTAGGGATGCAGCTATTGTCACGCAACTACCCAGCCAGTAAAAAAAAAGCTCCGTCTCAATTCCAAATACTTTATACTAGGTACAAGTAGCTATACTAGAACAACGTCCAGTGGCTATGGAGATGATGTGGGCGCGGTGGGGCGATGTCTATGAATAAAATGCTTACAGAGGTTGCTTATCTTTCAGTAATGCCATTTCCAAGGGCCCAATATCTCAATTGCAGTATATATATCGCATTTCGCCCTCCTTCCTCACTCTCTCCTTTCTCTCTTCCTCCTCACTACCCACCTCCTCATCAATTGGTCAATTTCTCATCAAAGGATACAAAAGCCCACTTAGTTACTCCTCTACATATTACATATGAAGCTCACCATCTCGCCCCTTCTCTTACTCTCGCTCCCTCTAGCTATAGCAGCAATTAGCCCTGCTCCCTCTTGTCCAGCAAAAAATGTGACCATTCCAGCGTTGGATCCCATCACTCAAGCCTGGGTCGATGCAGGCAGTGGCAATATACCGATCTCCCAAATGACGATTTCCGAGGCACGTATCGCTTATGACGTTATGGCGGGCAACGTCTCAAACCCCCCTTCTGCTGATGAGATCACTACCAAAATCCTCTATCTCCCCGTTGGTCCGACTGGGAATGTCACTGTTTACCTTTACAAGCCGGGGTCTGGTTACAGGGAGGAGGAGGATAAGGGCCTGTTGCCAGTGGTTGTTTATTTCCATGGTCTGTGAATACTAGCCCCCATGGAATAATAGTGTATTTCCGGGTGGGGGTACTGATTAGTGGACTTGTGCGTTTTAGGTGGTGGCTGGATCACTGGAGGCCCGAAAAGCTATGAAGGGCTTGCTTATGACCTGGTTCGTGAGACGGGCGCTGCTGTGTTCTTCGTTGATTACGCGCGAAGTCCTGAGGTGGTGTACCCGGTTCCGACTGAGCAGTGTTATTCTGCTGTGCAATGGTTGCTGGAGCATGGTGAAGAGCTTGGTGTTGATTCTACAAAGATGGGCTTTGCTGGAGATAGTGCTGGTGGCACGTTGGCCCATATCTCGATTCCACGCTCCAATTCCTCCGAGCTAACTAGATAATGGTAACAGGGCAAACGTCAGCAGCCGTCACCCTCCTCAGCATCAAACGCAGAACCCCGCTCCCGAAATACCAGGTCCTCTTCTACCCTATTACCGACCTCTCCTGCGAGAGTCCAACATACAAAGAGTACGCTCAAGGTCCTGGTCTTACCGTTGATGCTATCCGCTATTCGATTAGCCTCTTCGCACCAGACGTGAAGTCAAGGTTCGAGGACATTGCTAGCCCTGCGCGTGCTAGTGACGAAGACCTCGCCAAATTCCCGGAAACCCTCATCATCGTTGCGGAGGTGGATCCGCTCGTACATGACGGCGAAGAGTTCGGAAGGAGGTTGCAGAAGTTGGGTGTTCGTGCCGCTACGATCAGAGTCCTTGGGATCATTCACGGCTTTGCCAATATTAATCCGCTAAATGAGACTCCAGAGGGCAAGGCTGCAATTGAGCTTATGGGGTTAAAGTTGAAGAAGGCATTGTGGTAGGGGGCTCTGTAATGTGTAGGAAAAAATATTCCAACTCGGTTGGGTTATGATATTATTGTTTTTAATATTATTATTATTATTATTATCAAGGCTATTTAGGCTTTCCTTATAACCGTGAATAGTTGAAGTGTATATAGCTGCACAGACGGGTGGAGTATAGGTGAAAAAACGGAGGCATCTGCCTTAGTGAGTGATCCATATCGATGACATAGATCCGTCGCAAAAAGGTATGTATCGTTATGACAACACCATAAACAACATGCCCCCGGGAGAACCCAACTTCCCCCACACCAAAAGTCCGAATCCGCTTCACAAATAATCACCCGCTAACCCCTCTAAGCCCACCTGGTGACTTGTGATATACTTGTATACCATACCCCATCAAATCAACACTAGCGAACTATTTGTCATATTATACCTACCCACTCCAGGCAAATAAGCACCGTACTATTACGAGTCTTCCACGTCGGGCGTCTTTTTTTTGCTGGTATTGGCAATATTGACTGCAGAGCTTCCGGTGACCGTAACCTGTAGAAGAAAACAAAAAGAAAGTAAAGACTGATAATTGAAGCTGAAGGACGAGTGCTTGATAGCCGTAATTGATTGGTTTGGTCAAGTTACGAAAGCACACGTAATCCTCACAGAAAAATACAAAAAGTCGTGAAGTTATTGACATGCGCCACAGTACAGTACCGGTACCCGAAAATAGGGGGCGGGGTGGATGGATGGGTTCCAGGAGTTTTAAAAATGCAGGGAGCGCCGCCTAGATATTCCGTAATAATATATTCGGCGAATCCCTATTTTCGACGTATTATATTTGTAATACGCCGAGTGCTGAATAAGCCGGGGAGTATAGTAATATGATGCCTATTATGTAAGTAAAATCGGGGAATGGAGGGAAAGAAAGAAAGAAAGAAATATAAAAAAAGAATAGGTATGGATGTACTGTACAACTGCTACTATCACGATCCCTCGGTTGATTTCTAAGTATCGTAGAGTAGTTGCTCCAACGGCTAGGCCGAAAGGCATGGCCGAGGGGAAGAGGACAGATACTTAAAGTTTGTATAATATAATAATATTATCATAGTACCCGCAGGAGGGGAGGTGGGGCTTCCCTCGGCTTGACGGGTAGAGTACCGTTACCCTATCTTATAGTATCATATAGTATCCTTGAATTTCGCTAACGACTGCCGAACTCTTTTTCTTTCTTTGGCCAGCAAGGGTAGTGTATTAGTATAATACCGGTACTGGTACTACAGTAGTGCAGTGCTCTAGGGTATGATACCGGGGTCCATCTACCGGCACATTATACACACCCCATATGATAATTAGAAAACTTTAGGTGAGATACGGTAGTAGGCGAAAGTGCCGTAAGTACCGTGAAAACCCGCTGGATCCACCCACTATCGAAGATCTCAACTGTACTACGGCACCAAACCACAATAGACCTAGCATGGCAGGTTAATAAAATATATGCTTACAAGGCAATAAGGAAATAAATAGGGAGAGTATAGCTATCTCTCAGGAAACTCACAGCTGCTTTTCGCCAAGATAAAAGGAGTAAAATAATTTTTTCATTCTTTTCTGGTATATAATAATATTCTGCCAATCACCGACTTGAAGATCTAAGGTCAGATTCTACCATACCATATACCATAAAAACTGTAATAATTGAGTATTGTGCTATGTATGCAGTCAGAGTTGCTGCCCCCTCTAGTAAACTCTGTGTTTTTCGCCCCTTGTCCAAAGTAGGGAATTCTCGACTACATAGCACATTACTGTACTCAATTATTGCAGTTTTTACGGTTGTAGTAAAAGGATTGATAAGCCCCACAAGCCTATTGATGAAGAGCCATGTTCTCCAATCTCCCAGTCTCCCATACGGCAGGATTCTTAATTCTCTTATCCTACATGGTGGATTATTTAATAACAACTTGATTGTGTGTATGCATGAATTGAATGAACTTCTGGGCTACTCCTAGTTGCGACATATTATCTATTAACAAAATTAACCGTACAGTAAGAACTCGAATAATTAGACCTCACGCTAAGACGTCTGAAATTCCCTCTCTTGGATAGGAGGGACGAGGGCACCGCGAAAACTGACCTCCTCAGCCCGAGCTCAAGACAAAAGAAAAAGAAAAAGAGCCTGACCTTACCAGCAAAGGCAACTCCAACGTCCTAGGGTGAGGTCCAATTATTCGAGTTCTTACGGTACTGTACACAAACCATCGATGGCAACACAACCCTCCTCATCATCCTGCATTTTCAACATATCCTAAAGGTATTTCTCTAGACCAATATTGATTTCTACTATGTATTCTGCTACGTATTTATGTTTTATCTCTTTTTGTTCGGCTTTTATGACGGTAGGGTTGGTGGAGGAGTGCTGTTGTTATAGCCGAAGTTTTTCCTGTTCATTGATGTACGGTTAATCTTGTTAAGGCACAATATTTCACCAAACATCAAACTTTGGAATAAATACTTGACCCACTAAAAGCTGGATTTCGGATTTTAATAGCAAGGGGTGTGTCTCTTCCTAGGTTGTCCGTAGATTTCAATGAATATCTCTGTTGAGAGACCCACTTTCATTTAAGCAGAATTAGTTCTCCGTGTGCTCACCACTACCATAATATAGTAGAATAATATGAAATCACCCAACCAGCAAAACAAAAGAATCCTTGCCCCATTTCCAATTACTTTATACTAGGCAAAATCAACTATACTAGAACAGCAGTCAGTAACTACAGAGATGATATAGGTACGGTGGGGTGATGCCTGGATAAAAGGCAGGGGCTATTTATCCTTCATTAATGTCATTTCGGAGGGTCCGAGTCTCTCAATTGCAGTATATATTGCACTTCGTACTCCTTTTTCGTCCTCTCTTTTCTTCCTCCCTACCACCTAACTTACCTCCTCCCCGTCAATTGGTCAATTTCTCATCAAAGGACACAAAGGCCCACTCAGTTACTCCTCGATATATCGCATATGAAGCTCACCATCTTGTCCCTTCTCTTATTCCTGCTCCCCCTAGCTATAGCAGCATTTAGCCCTGCTCCCCCTTGTCCAGCACCAAATGTGACCATTCCAGTGTTGGATCCCGTCGCCCTAGCCTGGCTCAATGCAAGCAGTGGCAGTAAACCGATCTATGAATTTCCGATTCCCAAGGCGCGTGTCCTTTATGACGTTCTGGCAACGGGCAATGTTTCAAGCCCTTCTCCAACTGATATCAGCACCGAAATCCTCTACCTCCCCGTTGGTCCGACTGGGAATGTCACTGTTTACCTTTACAAGCCGGAATCTAGTGACAGGGAGGAGGGGCAGGGCCTGTTGCCGGTTGTTGTTTATTTCCATGGTCTGTTAATACTAGCCCCCATGGAATAATAATGCATTTCTGCGTAGAGGTACTAATTGGAGGACTTGGGCTTTTTAGGTGGTGGCTGGATCTTCGGAGGTCCGAAGAGCTATGAAGGGCTTGTTTATGACCTAGTTCATGAGACGGGCGCTGCTGTATTCTTTGTTGATTACACGCGAAGTCCTGAGGCGGTATATCCGGTCCCCATTGAGGAGTCATATTCTGCTGTGCAATGGTTGCTGGAGCATGGTGAAGAGCTTGGTGTTGACTCTACAAAGATGGGCTTTGCTGGAGATAGTGCTGGTGGCACGTTGGCCCATATCTCGATTCCACGCTCCAACTCCTCCGAGCTAACTAGATAATGGTAACAGGGCAAATGTCAGCAGCCGTCACCCTCCTCAGCACCAAACGCAATACCCCACTCCCGAAATACCAGGTCCTCCTCTACCCTGTTACCGACCTCTCCTGCGAGAGTCCAACATACAAAGAGCTCGCTCAAGGTGTCGGTCTTACCCCTGATGTCATCCGCTGGATGATCTCCATCGCCGCGCCAGATGTGAACTCCAGGCTCGAGGACATTGCCAGCCCCGCGCGCGCCAGTGACGAAGACCTCGCCAAATTCCCGGAAACCCTCATCATCGTCGCAGAGGTGGATGTGCTTAGACAAGACGGCGAGGATTTCGGAAGGAGGTTGCAGAAGTTGGGTGTTCGTGCTGCTACGTTTAGAGCTCTTGGGACCATTCACGGCTTTGCCTCGGTTAATCCGCTTTCCCAGACTCCCGTCGCCAGAGCTGCAATTGAACTTGTGGGGCTTAAGTTAAAGAAAGCACTGTGCTAGGGGGGTTCCTGTTGTGTAAAACAATATTTCCGAGTCGATTAAATTATATTGTTTATATTACCAAGGCTATTGTGGGCTTCTCTTATGACTGTGAATGATTAAGCGTACTTGTACAACCCCACGGAAACGGGTATAAGCCAAGAAACGGAGACAGCCGTCGCAAAAAGGTATGTATCGTTATCACAGCACCATATATAAACAACATGACCCCGGGAACTCGACTTTTTTCCCCCACCAAAGCGAAGTCCGCTTCATAAACAATCACTCGCCAACTCCTCCAAGCCCACCACTTCACTTATGATATCATATGAATATACCCCATCAGCTAATCCATATTTTCGATCCATTTGTTTGTTTATCATATAGGTTGCTTACTTATATTTATGATATGCCCACGATATATCATAATAAGAAAAAAGAATTCTTCTTGTGGCCCTATAGACTTACTACATACCTTGCCGTAAGTGGGCTTACGAGAGGGGTGGTGAAGTATGGAGGGAAGATGTTGTTTAGGGATTGAAAGCTCCTAAAAGCTAATTGGAATTTCGCATTCTTTTATCGTTAAAATTAATATATACATGATGAACTCAGTCAAAGTCCTCTAATATATCATAGGTGACTTTTTCTGAGAAACAAACTTTTACTTCCCATTAGCAGAATCTGATGACTTCTCCCCGCAATACGCCATCGCAATCGCCCTCATCCTCTGAACACTACCTTTTTAGGGCCCTTAGCTCCATGCATAGTATGCTTGTTCTTGGCACCTACATATCTAAGTCAACAGTGCTCACCAATCAAGGAAGAGTCGGGAGAGGGGAAACAAAAAACCTCCCTCGCCAACTCTAATCATCACACTTTCTTACCAGCAAGTACTCCACAAGTCCAATCCAAACCCTTACCCTTCTTCCTCCTCTTAAAGGTGAGAGGGGGTATCAAATCCCCGTTAGCTGACCCATCGGTGCCATATGTTGTCATTACCTCGTCATCAAGCCCTCCATCCGTAATTTTATTGCTGGCCGGGAAGAGACCTTGGATTCCCTCCCAGATTTTCTTCCACCCCTTCTTCGCTTCCTCTACGTAAGGTTAAATAGGGCTACATATCAAAAGAGAAAGAAAGAGAGGGGAGGGGGAATACCAGGAGGATCGATTAAGTAGAACTCCATATAATCGAAGGGGCACTCTGAACCAAAGTAGTCGTGCTCTCCTGGGATGATGTCATTCTTGTCGCAGAGTTGGATTAGGGTCGAGTCAGCTGTTACGAATAGAAATATTAGCTAGTAGTTTATGACTATATTGAGGCGGAAGGATATACTGTATTCATCCATTTGTTGATCCTTGTATTCCTGCACTGCCAGTTCCTCCTCTGAAAGGGGCTTCTCGGGTAGGCTGAGAGAAGAAAGGTCCGCCGCAGGACTAGCCCGAGATGGCCAGATGGGTTTGGCATCCGATCCCGCCTGGAGGAGGAGCACAAAGGAGAGAAGTACCACTATAGTTCTCATTGTGGTAGCAGTTGTTATGTAAATTTTTATGAGTGCGTATTGTAGTTCCTGTACGTCTAGGTGGACTGGATCAAGAGGGACAAAGGACTCCAAGTCCAAGAGAATATAGATGAGAGGTCGGAAGGGTGAGGGCTGTGATTTAAGTATTCTCGCCGGTGGAATAGGAAATCACACAAAAGGGACATCGTTTTCAGTTTGTGGACAAGCTTTCCTTAACAACTGGTAATAGAGGCTCAATTTAGCGGGGCTACTGTTTTGGCAAAGTGGAGGGTTAATGTTGCATCATAGGTGTAGAGCGTGCTCGTTTGGTAACATCGCCCTCAACTTTTAGGCCAGAATGGTGATTTATAGCGTTAGAAGGAGTAGGCGGAACCGAGCGTTTGCACAATGGCTAATTAGGTCTAAGAGGTCCTTGGAATGCCTTTACAGAATGTGGTAAGAGAGAAAAGAAAGGCGAAATAAGAGTTGTGGTAAGACCAATTTGATTTGGTTTACCAGAAGGAAAAGACATAATATATAAGAGAAAGAGAGATTTGGAAAGCTGTAACAACCAAAACAGCTCCCTGACTAAGCAACCACTGCCCGGCTTCAAAAACACTTCGGGTCAAGTTTTGGTATAGACCTTTTTCCGTTAACTGGAGCACTAAACCTAATAATATGAGAATGATGTTACCGGCAATGCACTTGTTGATATTTGCTAACCAACATCCAGGGTTATATGGCAACATTGCCCTCTCTGAGAGAGAGCTGCCCTTCCTGTTGCTATTTTTATAATATCTTGAGCGAGTATATATGATGCAATACATTATGCTTATGCTTGATTGCCGTTAGCCTACCCAAGCATCCCAAAAAAGGACATCGTATGTTAGATATAACGTTTCGCACCCAACAGGACCGCTCTCTCTAAGGCAAACTTAGCCCTACCCCCAGGCAGTCCCAACCCACAAACCTCGCTTCCGCACATTTAAAGCCCATCTTCTTCTCTTCTCGTGATTCTATCTCTCCCTCTCTCTTCATCTTCCCGCTCCTCATCCTCATCCTCATCACCATCCTCATCACCATCCTCATCACCATCCTCATCCACGCTCGAACACAGTACACAACCTCAAATTTCTCAAGCTTACACTCACTCAACTTCATCCCTCCAAGAATCAAATATGCAGATCTTCGTAAAGACTCGTGAGACCCCTCTCCAAACCCAAAATCTATTCACGAGACCACAAACTGACGCTGCACACAGTTACCGGAAAGACCATCACTTTGGAGGTTGAGTCCTCGGACACCATCGACAATGTGAAGGGCAAAATCCAAGAGAAGGAGGGCATCCCTCCAGATCAGCAGCGTTTGATTTTCGCCGGTAAACAACTCGAAGACGGCCGTACCCTTTCGGATTATAATATCCAGAAAGAGTCTACCCTTCATCTTGTCCTTCGTCTGCGTGGCGGTATGCAGGTCTTTGTAAAGACTTGTATGTTTCCTGACTTGTTTCTTGTTTGTTCGTTTGTTTGCTTGCCATTTGCTAATAGTTTTTTAAAGTGACTGGAAAGACAATCACTCTTGAAGTCGAGTCTTCAGACACCATCGATAACGTCAAAAGCAAAATCCAAGAGAAGGAGGGTATCCCCCCAGACCAGCAGCGTCTTATTTTCGCCGGCAAGCAACTTGAGGATGGCAGAACTCTCTCCGACTACAACATTCAAAAAGAGTCCACCCTCCACCTTGTCCTTCGTCTGCGTGGCGGTATGCAGATCTTTGTCAAAACCCTTACCGGTAAAACCATTACTCTCGAGGTTGAGTCTTCGGACACAATCGACAACGTAAAGAACAAGATCCAGGAGAAGGAGGGTATCCCCCCAGATCAGCAACGTCTTATCTTTGCCGGCAAACAGTTAGAGGACGGACGCACTTTGAGCGACTATAACATCCAAAAGGAGTCCACTCTCCACCTCGTCCTTCGTCTGCGTGGCGGTATGCAGATCTTCGTGAAGACTCTCACTGGAAAGACCATTACCTTGGAAGTTGAATCCTCTGATACTATTGACAACGTCAAGAGCAAAATCCAGGAGAAGGAAGGTATCCCCCCAGATCAACAGCGCCTTATCTTTGCCGGCAAGCAGTTGGAGGACGGGCGCACTTTGAGCGACTATAATATCCAAAAGGAGTCAACTCTGCACTTGGTTCTCCGCCTTCGCGGTGGGATGTAAATAGGAGCTCTGGTATGGGTAGGGTTTACGTGGCAGAGACGTGCTTTTTTTATAAATACTATATGTTTTGCTTTTCGAGACAGGCTTTTCTTATTTTCTCTTTAGCAAGGTCGTCCTTGGGCGTTTTGTTTTGTTGGGATTAGAAGATCCGTCGTTAGCGAATTGTGGCACTGGGCCCAAGATCAATATCGTTCAAACAATCTACTTTCCTTTCGTGATATACCGGTATTAAGCAAGTGAACCCCCTTGACTTCAGTCGTTGGTTTGTGCCGGGCAGGAGCACTTCACAGACCCAGAGTATTGCGCCGTATAGAAGAAAAGACCTGAATCTTTACGAGCGTTGATCTCCTCCTTCCCCTAAGTTAACAAACAGTTAACGAGTTATATCATATTCCCCTTACTAATTCGTAAGTGTACTACGAGTATAACTGAGCTCCGGGAGGAAGCGTGAGAGTGCGGATACCAAGTTTCTGAAATGATCAGTCATGAATTCAGCACAGTCTAAGAAATCCCCCTCTCCAAATTCTTCAACGTTTCTCCCACCATTGCTGTAGATGGCATACATTCCCCTCGGCATGTAGTTATAGAAGCCATACATTTTTTTGGTACAACTTGTGTCATATAATAATAATATTAGACAATCATGTGCAGGTAAGGTTATGCGAGTGATATTTTGTGATGGCCTAATAAACCTGCCATATTTACTAACACCCGTCGCATCACACTCTACATATCTGGTCTGGCCAGGTTTAGTTTTGTAGTCGGTAGAAGTATCCCATTAGTCTAGAATATACTAGTGTCCCGCAAAGGAAGCTCGGTATATCATAGCACTGCTGTTGAGGAGCACAGTAAAGTGCAGTACAGTCCGACAGCACCGTTCCAAAGGCTTCACGTTCACTACTACAGTTCTCCCCATACCCAGAACATACCGTACCAACAAGCCTACACGAAACCACACCACTACAAGTCCAGTCCAGTCCGTCTAGTCCCCTCCTCCAAGCTCCCCAGCCACATAAAGCCGGTATGGAATTATATTCAGGCCGACGGGCTGATGTCGACTTAAATAAAAGGAAGCGATCTATAATACCAAGAGAGAGAGAGAGAGAGAAAAATAAATATCACATTTATGACTTATCATATCACAGCACTATACTCCCCCCGCCTATGGTAGTTTTTTCATATATTATTATACCGGTAATAACATATTGGCTATCTCACCACCAGTGAACCAAACCAGACAGAGCTCTCCAATCCCATACAACTTACCTACCGTACCGTACCTAACCTATCGTACCTACCTGAACGGGAGATGACGCTGAGCGGCTGACATCAAAATTCACGGGTAATCCATATCGCTCACGTAATACACATATACAAGTTATAATAGGTAAGGTTCCGCATATTGGGGGTTACGTTTTCATGGGTTCGGAAAAAGGCTGGAAAGTGGTCAGAAGGGCTGGAAACCGAAAAGACGTGGGATATGCTAAACCTGCGGTTGGGCTAGTAGGTTCCGGTTCCGAGTATTGTACCGCAGATGGAGGCTTTTACCTGTATGATTTGACGGGCATAGGTTGGGGCTGCTTGGGTTAAATCCCCTTGAAGACAATTCCTAGTAGGGATACCGTAGACATCCTAAAGGATACAGAAAACGGTTTAGTTATATCGCTAGTAGAGTAGTAGCGTTAAATACAAAAAGTTTACAAAAAAAAAAAAAAAAAAAAAAAAAGGTTCCGCATTGCACTGTACTGTACAGTATTGTACCGTACCTGCATAATACCATATAGACAATCCAAAATTCTACCCAATCCCCAAAACACCTCTCTCCCTCCTCCTCCTCCTCCTCCTTCCTCCTCCTCCCTTCCAACGAAAAGACCAACATAAAAATCAGAAAAGAGCAAGTACGAAGCCATATATCCCAATGTTGCCCCCTCCCTCCCTCACGCTTAAAAAAAAAAAAAAAACTCCCCCTTCGAAAAAACCAAATCTAATTCGGCTAATTCCCAGCACCCGACCGACAACAAACGGTACTATATAATACTATACCAGCGCCTTCCCCTCCCCTCCCCTCCCCACCACTCTGGGTACCGGTACCTTACCAAACACCAAGAACAAGGTACACTTCCAAGTACAGTTACATTATCCGCCTACAATAACAAGTACCATCCTAGCATTCTATTATTTACCCTATTATACAATAGGTCTTCCCTTCCCTTCCCTTCCCATCCCTTCCCACCCCCATCCCATCAGTAAAAACCAACTATATACAGTAAAGTACCGATAGTCCACCCACTCACCCTTTCTTTCATTCCAGAACAAAACAAGAAGAAAAAAAAACAATCTGGATCCACTACCCGTCTCCCGATCCCCCGCGCACATCGATGATATTATATTAGATTTATAATCTTCGGGGTTTGGACCAATACTTGAGGAGAGGAGAGGAAAGAAGCTTTTCCCTGCCGTCTTACCAATAGTACTGGTAGTCCCAAGTGCGGTATTAAATAGTAATAGCTTAATAGGTACAGTATCATACTATCGGCAGGCGAGTCCACTAACTTATTTACTTATCTAGCGAAACCGAATGGAAGGATGGAAGGATAGAGGGAAGGGAAGGGAAGAAGCGAAGGTCTACCTACTTATAATACCTACCTATTATCTACCCTGTTTTCCAAGTTTTTACAATATGATACGGTACCATGATACGGTACCATGATATACTACCATATAGTATAATATAGTTCAATATATATACAGGGGAATGAATAAATCAAGTTAGTGCTGACACGTACGCACCAAACGCTTCCCCTTAGAACTGCCTTACCTCCCCAACCCGTTCCCGTAGTCTACTCGAGTAACTTACGGACCGTACCCCGTGTCAAGAACCATTCCGCTTCGAGCAAATAAAGCTAACTCAAGCGAATCGAATCGAAGACTGTGTACCGAAAACAAGAGCTACAACTTATCGTTTATTAAGCCAAACACCGCCGAAGCTAACATGTCTATGTACAGAAGTTTTCCTATAGTGATGTCAAAGAAGGGGGAAAAAATATATATGAAATAAATTCGATAGATAGGGGAAAGAAATAAACACCAGAAATAAATAAGAAATAGAAGAAAGAAGCTTTTACATATCGCGCCGTAAACCGTACTCCTGAGGGAAGAAAAAAAAAAAGGATAGACAGAGGGAATGAGCAGGAGTGGGTGGTATCATGAAATAAGATAAAAAATAATTTCAAGGTAGATAGATAGGATAGAATAGGGCAGACTAGCTGCGATAGGTATAATACTTCAAGTGCGAAAAACCAAAAGAAAAGTTAAAGTGAGGACATAAAAGTTAAAAGAAAGTCAAGAATGGAGATGTCAGACAATACACGAGCAGACTTTTCCCAGTCCGTGGTAAGTTTGAGTGTACTTGCCCCAAAGAAAAAAACATATTTAGCACATCAATCCATTTTTCCCCCGGTTCCCCAACCATCTTCACCAGATACCCAGACACATAAAAAGAGCAATCTTAAATCCATCCAGCTCCCAGGTTTGGCAATACATCGTCAAATACACCACCAATCTCGGCCGCATAATCGTTCGCTGAAAACTTCTGCAACCCACGCTCCATCATGAACTCCTCCTCCGCATCGCGAATGTGGACGCCAATGTCCTCCGCCATTTCAGCGACCTTGGCCAATTCCGCGCCGAACGGGCTCGAAGAGCGGACGCCTCTGGAGTGCATCTTCTGCTGGCTGCGGGATGGGGTGCGGGCTAGGTTCAGCCCTGCGACTGGTGCGGGTGCTGGGTGCGCTGGAGGAGGTGGAGGAGGGGCTGTACGGCGAGATTTGCTTCTTGCGGGAATAGCTGGGGTGAAGTACATCGAGAGATGGTTCGGCGGTGGGGTGGGCTCGTCTGGAGAGGAGATTTCTGAGTCGGAGCCCGAGTTTGAACTTGCCGATGAGGAGGATGGTGAGGACGGGGGGAATCTAGACGACGTCGGGCTTGTGCTTGTGCTTGATGTCGGTGGTGATGGTTGTGATATCGACGACCGCAGAGACGGCGAGGTGTAGCTAATCATGTTTGTCGTGCTGATTAGTTCTACAGGCGCTGAGATCTGAACCTTCGAAATTGAGCTGCGCTTCGATTGTGCCTCCATTGTTGGAGTTATCGAGAAGTATTTCGATGACTTCTTTGTTAGGCTTCTGCTTCTTGCCATCTTGTCTGGTCGTTGTCAGGATGGTTTTCGTTTCGAAAATGAGTGACGACTTTTCTATAAAGAAGGATAAGAATGGTGGACAATCCCGTGTATTTGATTAATGTGGGGGGGATGAGGAGAAAATAAAGGACGGGCGATTTTCTAATTTCTTGGGTGGTGCGAAAAGATGGTGCAGGAATGACCTAGGCTGGCGAAAGGAGCGACGCAGCAGGATTCCGAAATGAATGAGGTGGAAGGGAGGGAAAAAGGCGAGAGAGTGTGAAGGTGAAAAAAAATGTGTGCGGGGTTTGTCTGCTGACGATGGATGGGTGCGTGGTGTACGCCGTTCCCCGTGGTCGGTTTTCTTTTCTACCTTTGACCCTGACGAGGTTTGATGTGGGTGATAATATATGCACCCGAGTGACCTTCTCGTCTACTCCGGCTGGCAAGGGTTGGATGACAAAACGTGACCCTTTTCCCTTACCGTATCCCTTCCCAACGACAAACAGATCGGGGTATTCTCCTTTAGAAAACTACTCAATTGTTAATGTTGTCGATGGGGATTTCCTTATCTTTCTTCCTCCTTTTTTCTCCCGCGTGTGTATAAGTGATAGATCGGACGGGCTCGTTGACTAGCAACGTATTATCCGTCGTGGGACGAAAGTGTATGGCGTACAGCACCAGTGCAGGTTATTACAATACGGTAATTGAAATTATGTTGTTCGAATGAGCGGGTAAGCACCTGGTGATAGGAAGACAGGTGAAATTGCGGAAAAATTCAGGCACAGCAGCGAGTGGGTGAGGATGCAGCTCCTTGTGAATGAGAGGCACGAAGCAGATGTGTTATCGAGGACCCGGCCCGAAGCAGCAAAGAGAATGGAAGATATACTGGAAAGGCAGCAAACACACCGGGTGTAAAGCGCAATAAAAGAGAAAAAAGGGAGACACGGGCGCGAAGAGAAGGGCGATGAGAGGGTGTTTCTTCGCAAGCGCGGAGGGAAGGTGAAAGGAGAGTGTTTAGTTGAAAGGGACCAAGTGATCTGACTGGCCAACAAGGGGGAAAGGACGCACCGTTCTGGTAATCGCGCCAGGTACAAACGCTCTCTGAATGGATGAAAAGGAGCGAATAAACGAGGACTTTCCTGGTCCCACTTCTCTACATTAAGCAAGAAAAGAAAGTAGTGAGGGAAAAAAAGAAAGAAGCATTCAGCGGCCGTGCCCTTTTTTGCCCCATAGCAATCCCCAATGGTTCGTATTTTTTCCTCTGTCTGACCGTCTCTCTTTTGCCCGTCTGTGTCTGTGTGTCTCGCCCAAGGAGACCCAAATGTCCCAGATGCACAACATAAAATTCTCAAAGATGTATGGATCTCTGCGCTGATTGGTCTGTCGAGACAAAGTCACGCTTTCTCACTCAAGCCCAATCAAGCCACACACCCACAGAGTTCGCGTCGGCAAATGTCAATGGCGAAACAAGGGGCAGACAGGGCCAAGGGGTGACCAAACGACTTCTCAACCTACTGGTAAGCTTAAGCCTTTCCCTCCTTTCAATTGATCAATTCAGCAACAACAGCTTTGTTTGTTGGATTTTCCCTTCTTCCGCTGTGCTCTGTATGGCGGGTGTGCGTATGTAATATGTATGATACCGACAACTCGCACAATAGGCTTTGTTGTCCCATTTTGACTGTTAATTCATCCTGCAATCCACATCTAGACTTTTCACTTCGCTAGACGTGTTGCTGCGGCATCCTTGACGCGCGCCTTATTTGGTTCACTTTCTCTGCTCACAATACCCTGCTTCGTGGCTCAACACAAGCCTCTATTAATATTTTACACTTCTTTTCCCCAATGTCCCAATTGAAGCCTTGTGGCGTAGGCCCCCCTCAGCCTCAAAAATTTGCATCCCGGGTTCATTCTTCTAGCGGTACTCAAACCCTCCCTTATTTCAGTTTGTCTAGGCTACGCGGCCTCCCCCCGTCCGAGAACTACTGTGCTACAAGTATCATAGCAGAAGAGCTGGATGGTCGGTATCGACAGCCCTCCCTTGTGGCAACTCGGTCCGACCTCAGCTGCCGTTTTTCCATCGTGGGTACCCGGTGGGCGCGTGGGAATAAATTTGAAACGCGCCACACCTAACCTTGCTGAAGGTGAAACGGAAGCTAGTAAGGAGGCAACCAGCGCGGCAATTGGGAATGTTGGGGCCGTTCGGCCAATTGGACCCTGTGCTGCCAGTGATTCTCACTAGCGAAAGCCTCCTCTTGTCACAGCTTGGCCACCCTAAGGAGTAAAAGTTACAAGGGTCAGGCATTTAGTCATGGTACACCCAGCGGGGTAACGCCCTACTATGTGTAGTACGCATGCGAAGAACATCATGAAAATTATGGCTTCCCTTTTCACTATAAAGATCAATCAAAGAAAATTGTGATAGGTGATGTTGATAACTTCACCTATTAATTAAATTAAAAGCTTCTGAAGGCTCATTGAGGTGTGGTGGGTAACTCCTTAAATCCTGATCCTATTTTATACACAGCAGGAGCCATTAATCAACTAGAGGCTCTCTCAAGGGATTCCTACTATGAAAGCCAGCTTCATTATATAAGTATAGAGAATATATGTGTACCACATTTATTACTCTATTCATGGGCTTTTAGGATTGTAGCTGGAAGCATCTACAACTGGAGGTTCATAATCTCTGAATGAAGGGATCATTTCAAGGGGTTCTGCACCATGAAGCATATTTTTTCTCTTCTGTGATGTTGTGGTTGCAGTGTTCCATGGCTCCCTTCAAAACCAACTTCAACTACCCCGGCCTTGTACCATGACTAAATGCCTGACCCTTGTACCACAATATCATGACGACCTCACATTCCCACAATTGTAGTCTGCTAGAGCAAGGTTCGGCAACATTGTGCCCTGTTGAAACTAAACGAAATGTCTCCCTCACTGGTGATGAACCTACAATACTTGCCTAACTGGTCCAGCAATTCCTTTGCCCGTTCCACAAAAAAGTCCAGACTCTTTCCAAAATCTCACAAGGCCAAAAAGAGTTCATCTGAACTGCACCCTTCCTGCTCAGTATCGTATGGTATCTACACCATAACTAACCCGCCAGACTACCGCACAGGATATTATCCTAAACAGCAACACCCCTGATTCTCTATCCACACTGCTAGTACCGGTACCTGTCATAGAGCACCGGCGCGCTCTCCTGCACTTCACCTCGCACACTTCTTCCACTTCTTTACCACTATCACTATCACATCACATACCACCCCCAGCTACCCACCTGTGTGCGTGCGCGCATGTCCGCACCACCATAACCGCCCTCGGCGGGACCCTGTTCCATCTTTGTCGATACAATGAGTTCAACTGCCCCGCATTTCCCCTCTTCTCGTCATCACCTCTATCCGAGGCGATGGGCTCTCGGCGAAGTTTTTTTTTCCCTGCTCTCTTCCCCCCCTCCTTTTCAGGGAGGGGTTTTGTCACAAATTCCTTTCTCAAGAAAAAGGCCTACGAGTAGAGTTTACATGGTATATCACTCGATTTAATATAGTCGTACTCGTCCTCGGCCATAAGTACGCAAAAACAGGGGGGTATATCTTGTATGGACGCTAAGATACGCACAGATATTCTGCCATGCATATCCTTAATCCCTGTTTTCGGGGGTACGGTACTCGTGTACTTATAGCCGGGGACGAGTAGTTTTGAGGGGGGTCGCATGGCGTTATAGTTTACGATGAAGCGGAGGATTCTATTCTCACTTCGGGCATTGGGTAGTTACTAGCCAGCCGGCCTGATCGATTTTTGCGGGGTAAAGCGGCAGAAGGACCATAACGACGAGTAGTAAACGCCGCAGCTCATTGCGTGAATATCGTAGAAGCTTCTGTGCCATGGTTTCTCAGGCCAACTAGCAAATTAACACACCCTTACGGAGCCCGAACGATCGGGCTCCGTAAGGGTGTGTTTATTTGCTAAGAGTGGCTTCAGTGAAGGTTAATAATACCTTGGCAAATATCTATTAACGTTTTTGCCAAGAAAATTAGGAGTAGTTAACATGTCCCGACATTCCTTTGCTCATACCTAACTTTTGAAATTTGAGATATCCCTATTTCCCCTCTATCAATGTGTAGAGGATCATTCACTCTATCATCTAATTAGGCTGTAGTTCCCGTCGGAGTAGTGGTTGAAAAGCCTTTGGTGATTGAAGTTGGACAGTGCTTTCTTGGCGAAGAACTCCGGCTGCTGATGTCCCTCACCATGCCATAACCTGGTCTCCGGCGGACCAAGCAATCAGGCAACCAACACCTTGCCTTGTTTGCCTACCTTATTACCGATTTCCTTACCTTATTACTCCGGCCTTCATTCATTCTTCTTTTCTTTTGTTCTCTTGCCCCTCCTTTCCCCTTCCTTCCTTCCTATGATACTCTCTCCCCAACTCCCTCTCCCATTGCTGACTACTCACTCACTCACTGTTTCACCCCTAGGAATTCAACTTTCTTCTTCCCTATGGCGCATACTATTTTAAGAAACCCTACTGCATGAGCCCATCCCTCACTTGACAAAACAGTCTGGGATGAAGATAGATTTCCTTCCCCTTACCCTTCACGGGAGAACCTGGTTTTCGGGTTTTCGAGAGGGGTTTTGCACCTTGGCATTTTGATATGCGGTAAGGTTCTGTTTGATCCGATTTCTCGGGCGGAGAGGAGTGAATTTTCATGCGGTGGGGCATCAGCTGCAAGGTTTTGTTTGGGGGGATACATGTGTGAGGTTTTTTTTTCTTTTCATGATGGGCGTGGATCGGGAGTATTCTACTAGTAAGTGAAGATCGGACGGTTTGATGCTTGGTGGAGGCGTGCCGCGATTGTTTGGGGAGGGGTCCAGTACTATGACAGATACCGATAGTGCATCAAGAATGGGATGTTATGCTTGGTATGAGGCTTGTGAATCGTGGGTTGCGCTGACACTCTAAACTTGTTTGTGTTAATATGCCGACCTGTAAGAACCTCCTTTCTCTCTTCTGACCCGTGCGATAGATGCTTACATCGGGCCAATGATTTATTTTGGAGTTGGCAAAGTTATGAGAAAATATGTTTGGAGGTGGGGCCGTTTAGCATTTGTGGAGGAACAACGTTCCAAAGCTGTTTTATTGGGACTCGTCGCATTTGTTGGCGTGTTTGGATATGGAGGTTTACGGGAAGACTCTGGTGATTGTTAACTTTAGCACGGGTGAGTTTCCACAGCTGCCCAAAGCTACAGGATAGCTGAATGATCGACTTGAATGATACTGTGTGGCGCTTTTTCATGAAAGGAATTCGGATGTTGCGCACGCAAGTTTACGCGCACAAGTCCTCAGTCGTGTTGCATCCCGGAGGCCCGGGTTGCAGTAGTCTCTAGCAATCACAACTCTCAGCTTCTTATGCAGCTCCACCTCAACGCAGCCCTCCGGAGTGAAACAATCAACTAGATGCAGTTCTTGGTAGATAGAATTAATAAAAGTTGAGCAATAATAGAATCCAAATCAATATCCATCATTCGTGCTAGTTGCCGATGCCAACCTCTAGCGATCATCCCCAAACACCCAGCAGTTCTCTCCGAGGAAAACTTGGCCGCTAGTCACTATGAGAAAGGAACAAAAAGAGACCTATAACATGTCCAGTGAGACTCGTGTGTAATAAATCTCTTCCCCTCTGGTCCTTGGCCACACCTTTTCAGCTCTTTTAGGGGCAATATCATTCAGAGATTTGAAGGCCTTAGCACCGTACCATACAAGCTTCCTCGGCCAAGTGTGCGCAAGCTTAGCTCCTGGGCCTTGGGAACGGCGCCCCACCGAACCAGTGGGTTTCGTTCTTCTTATTCCCCCGGCCTCCCAAATGATTTTATCTAAATCTGAGCAGAGCGAGTCCCGATATAACAAAGGACTCGGGAGCGGGAAATTCCCTTTCTCCCACCATAACCAGGATTTCCTCCTATCAAAGGCAGTTCTGACCTGGCTGATTATTTGGCAGCAAGGCCTCAACTTCCTCCATCAAAAGTTCTTTTATAATATTATATAACTTATAAATGTTTTTCTGGTCGAGAATCTAGCACACCAATCGTCGCAAAAAGACTAACTTTGTATCTCAACTCAAGCATTTCCATATCCCCCGCTAGCAGTGATGCTCCCTATAGTACCTAATTTAGATAAGTTAGCCCAGCTCAGAATCCACGAATCACCCAGTAGGAAAAAGCCTCAAATCTCACAACATCGTACCAACCACCTACTGCGTGGAGCACTAGCTCAGAATAATCGACGATCCTCGGGATAATTGCAATGACTCTATTGGCGGGAGGGTAGATGTTAGTGTATGATGTGGTATAGATCTGTGTATTCAGGAACTCGGCGTCATCAGGTGAGTTCTTGATGCTTGGTTTTTTTTCTTTTCTTTTGTTCTTCTGGATTTGAGTGGGTTGGTTCGTGCGATGGAAGTATATCGATTAAGGCTGAGCATTTGGGGATGAGCGTTCGGAGTGGAGTTTGGGATCTAGATGGGGTTGGTTCGTGGTGGGGTCATGAGGTATCACTCGGTTGGGTGCTTTTTTGGGGGGGGACTCCAGGGTGGGGTTTTTTTTGTAGATGGAAGATTAGGATCTGTTAATTACTCCAGGGATGTCCGTTAGGTTAAGAAACTAATTGAGATACTTTCTTCGGTGGTTGGGCAAATTTTTGTAAGCCTCTTTTGGTGATGTATTTGCTATTTGTCTCTGACTGTGGCTACTTGGTCTAGCTGTTGCTCACCTTAACGACTCCTAGGTAATTCTTTGGGAGGCTTTGAGAAGTAGCAAAAATGTGGGACTAGCTCGCTGCTAGAGGAACGGCTAGTGGCACTTTGCTCAATTAGACAATCGTATAATGGCCTCGAAACAAAAAGCCGCAAGTCCTCTTCTGTTCCAAGGGGATCCTAAGTTGTGGCAAACTTTTGAGTATCTCATTACACTAGACCGTGATGTAACCCCAAGGACTTCTAGATCACACGGATTTAATCTTTAGGAGGGGCAGAGGGCGGTTGGTGCACAAGTATTCCATATGAAGAGTTCACGACTCGAACAAGCCCAACGACTATCTGGAAAAGAATAATCCTGGGTGAATTATAGAACACTGAAATACTGCTTGGGGATGTCCGTCAATTACAACCAGGTTCTGGACTTTCACATTCTAACTATTAGTATTCCTCCATACCTGCATACTCCCCATAGCAGCTCACCCAGATCTGTTGACTCACTACGGCGGTATTTAAGGACAAAAGTATAGAAATGAAATATCCATGTAGCAACCGTTGCACCTAGCCAACTGACCTTCTTCAAACTAAGTAAATTATCGCTTCTGCAGCTCTAAGCGATATAGGCCTTTAAGTTATCGCACAATGTACTCTCCAAAAAAAAAAAAACTGCTCTTTGCTCATGGCAGCAAGCGGCGTTCTAGTATGATACTCGTGTGGGTGAACGTCGGGGACAGACGTTTTTGTTTGGCAAGTAAGCTACCACTTCCACAGCTGTAAGCGATATTCACCTTCACTGCAGCAAGTACTTGCCAAAAAAAAGTCAGTCCCCAACCTTCACCTACATGCTGGGAGGGTAGTTTAGAACTGCGCTTCGCCCATGGCAACAGGTGGCATCATGATAATACAAGTACCTTAAATTCTAGATAAACTTGACCCACCGCCATACTTCTTGGGGCACCCGCTGAAGACTAACTCCCGTGGCGAATTCGCTTTTCTGGGGATAGTAACTACCACACAGGTAATAGCGGGGGGGTCAAGTTTACCCAGAATATAAGTTAAGGTACTCAAGTGTCGATAAAGGTCGGGGACAGACTTTATTTTTTGGCGGGTGGATTGAGTTACTGTATCACTTCCACCATTGTAAGGGTATTGGGCTTCATGTCATATCACTTCTACAACCGTATGTAATATTGGCCTTCATCGCATAAAATAAATTACTGCGTACAGCTACGGAAGCGATAATTTACATTGTGCAATGAAAACTAATATTGCTTAGAGCTGCAGAAGCAATAATTTACTTGGTTTGAAGGGTCAGTTGGCTTGATGTAACGGTTGCTATATGGATATTTTATTTCTGTACCGGGGGTTGTGGGTAAGTCTGTCGAGCATCCACGGTTACTCCTACAACCCCAGCGATTGAAATCTCACCTCCTTGTGACGTGTCATATCTTTCCAGTGGGCCAATCTGGGTCCTTGATTCTTATCTCACGATGGCTTCAAGTCTTCTTTTCCATTACGATGGTTTAGAAATTTATCTTTTAAAGGCAAGTGATGAATGTTTTTATCTGATTTTAATCGTTCCTCATCTAGGGGTATTCGTTTGCGAATGTTACGCGACTTTATTGTCACCTTCAAGTTCAGTTACGGGGCCTATTTTACTATGGTAATCATGGCAAGGTGTGTAGGACGCGGGTGAGGGAGTGGCTGAAGCCTTATGGCTGAGGTCGAGGCGCAGTAGTTATGGCGTGGAGATAGTGGTGGCTTGGTTTTGGGGAGTGGCGTGTGGGTGTGGCATGGCTAGGTTACACCCGAGGGGGGCGTGCCCGTGCGCTGATTGTTTGGGATGGGAGTTGTGTTTGTGTTTTGGGGAGAGGGGTGGATATGGCGGTCAGGGATGGGAGGGGTTACCCATTGCAAGTAGCCCACCTCATGGCTTTTGATGCGTCCGGAATTGGTTAAGGGGCCTGTGGATAGTTACCGGGGGTTGGCGGAAGACCTGTTCTCTTCGGGGGACCAGACGGCTGACGCTAAAGTCCAGTAGGAGGGAAGTCAGCTCGCTAAGACTGTGGATTAGGATGATTGGATTAGGAGTTTGAAGTGGTGAAGGATGCTATTTGGGTTGGGAGAATTTTTATTTTTTTATTGTGGAGTTTTTATTTCTTGGCAGTTAGCTTGGGTTTCGATGAAGGGGAGCACCCATACTGGGGAGATCTATATAACTGAGCCGCTAGAATGGCAGGGGGCTGGATCCGGGTATTGGTTAGGCGAGCTGGAGTTGGCCTGGGTGGTATTGGTGATACGGCAAGCACCTGATTTGGTATATAAAGCCGTTTGATAGTGTTTAGTTGAATTGTTAGATTGAATGCTAGAAAAGTTTAAAAAAAAAAAGTCTGTCGAGTTCCCTCTGATTGGCCCCAGGGCCTTTTCAACCACTCAGAGAACGCTGTGTGCTCCAGCCACAGCGCCAAGAGTTCGACAGACTTTTTTCCAACCCCTAGTACAGTACTGTACTTGTCCTTAAATGCCGCCGTAACTCACCAACCCTCGTTACCCTACCATAGCGGGGTACTATTTTTGACCCAACCACCCCACCTTCAAAACCCTGCCGGCTCAACCACCATCGTCACGACCTCATCTACGCTAGATACCAAACCGAGTTCAAAAAAAAAAAAAAAAAACAACCAGCGGAGCCGCATAATACACCATGAGCGAACCAACCCCCGAAGAGGCTTTCCTCGCGGAAAATTTCGCCAAGCTAGGTCTTGGTGAAAAGCCGCTGAAAGAAGCACTGAGAAATAAAAAGATAGCGGCAGCGTGGAATGAAGTCCTGAGCGAAATTGAGCTTCCCGAGGAAGGTGGTGTAGACGCAAAGGTCGGAGCGTTGCTCTCTGCTCTCGTCACGGCTACAAAGGATGTTGGTGGGGCGGATGGGAAGAGGGCGTTTGTCGTGAATGCGGTGCTGGAGGGGAAGTTGAAGAGCAAAGCGCAGGTTGAGGCTGCTGTTAAGTATATCAAGGGGAAGAAGGGGGATGTGGATGTTGCGGAGTTTGATAAGGAGTGTGGTGTCGGTAGATTTTCCCCTCATGAATTGGGTGTAAGGTTGGGAGTGTGCTAATGAGGTAACAGGGATCGAGTTCACCCCCGAGAAACTTGAGAAGGAGGTTAGGGCTTATATTGAAGAGCACAAGAATACTATTCTTGGGCAGCGGTACAAAGCATTTACTCCTACCCTAGTAACCTTGAAAACATCTACGGATCTTAAGTGGGCACCTCCCGCGGACCTCAAGAAGGAGGTCGACGCTCAACTTGCTGCTCTTCTCGGGCCTAAGGACGAGTGTGACGCGCCGCCAAAGAAGCAGCCAAAAGCACCTGCGGCTGCTGGTGCTAAACCAGTTAAGACGGAGAATGAAGAGATTAGCAAGAATAGGATGTTCGAGGAGGGATTCTTAGCTGGTTTGCATAGGCCTGGTGGGAATGAGCAGATCGTCCCGGAAAATATGGAGGCCCATTTGAATGCTACAGGAGGTAGAGTCTTCACTAGGTTTCCTCCCGAGGTTAGTTTCTCCCTGCTGCTGCTCAGTCGTGGATCGTGCTGATAGCGTGGCAGCCAAATGGATACTTGCACATTGGCCATAGTAAAGCTATCACTATCAACTTTGGGTTTGCGAGGTATCATGGAGGGGAGTGCTATCTCCGCTACGATGATACTAACCCGGAGGCCGAAGAGGAGCGCTATTTTACTGCCATTCGTGAGATTGTTGAGTGGTTGGGGTTTCAACCCTACAAGATTACTTATGCGAGTGATCACTTCCAGAGACTCTACGAGTTGGCGGAAGATTTGATTAAGCGTGACAAGGGCTATATTTGTCATTGTTCTGCCGAGGAAGTCAACCTCCAGAGAGGTGGCAAGGACAACCGTGGGCCGAGATTCGAATGCAAACATAGGAACAGACCCACTGAGGAGAGCTTGCAGGAGTTTAGAAACATGAGGGACGGGAAATACAAGCCTAAGGAAGCAATGTTAAGAATGAAGCAGGATATGCTAAACTCCGGCAACCCGCAGGTACGTCCAGCGCCGGTCGTAAAGATTTAAATGCTGACTCGCAAAGATGTGGGATTTGACCGCGTATAGGGTCTTGGACGGCGCACCGCATCACCGTACTGGCGATGAGTGGAAGATTTATCCTACTTATGACTTTACTCACTGCCTTTGTGATTCCTTCGAAAATATCTCGTAAGTTACGGTTATCTTCACAAGATATCATCCATACTAACATTTTACCTTAGCCACTCGCTTTGCACTACGGAGTTCATTAACTCAAGAGAATCCTATGACTGGCTTTGTAATGCCTTAGAGATTTATAGGCCACAACAGAGGGAGTATGGTCGTCTAAATTTGACTGGGACTATCATGAGTAAGAGAAAGATAGCCAAACTAGTTTCCGGAGGCTATGTCCGTGGATGGAATGATCCTAGACTCTACACTCTTGTTGCCATCAGGTAAGCTTGCCTCACATTTCGTACTGAAGACGGAATTGACCGAGAATCGCAGACGTCGCGGAATCCCCCCTGGAGCAATTCTTGCATTCGTCAATGAATTGGGTGTCACTACCACCCACAGCTATGTCCAGATCAAGCGGTTTGAGCAGACAGTCCGTCGCTATCTAGAAGAAACAGTTCCTCGTCTGATGATGATCCTTGACCCAATTCCTGTCATCATTGAGAATCTCCCAGAAGGCCATATTGAGGAGTTCTCTGTCCCATTCATGCCTAATGACACCAAGCTCGGAGAGCACATGGTACCCTTCACCCGCAAAGTGTATATCGACCGCTCCGACTTCCGTGAGGAAGATTCTGCCGACTACTTCCGTCTCGCGCCGGGCAAATCGGTTGGACTTCTCAAGGTTCCCTTCACTATTCGTGCGACATCTTACACTAAAGACGAGGCCGGCAACGTGACCGAGGTCCACGCGGAATACGAAAACACTGGGAAATTCAAGAAGCCAAAGACATACATCCAGTGGGTATGCGATGCTCCTAGCAAAGGTTCTCCAGTTCGCGTTGAGGCGCGCCTCACAAATCAGCTCTTCAAGTCCGAGAATCCTGAGGATAATCCGGACGGTTACCTTGCAGATATCAATCCCGATAGCGAACACGTTTACAAAGATGCCGTCATTGAAACAGGAATTCATGAGATCCGCCGTCGTGCACCATGGCCTGAATTGGAAGGGGAGAAGGACTCCAATAAGGCTGGTCCCGAATCCTGTCGGTTCCAGGCGCTCCGTGTTGGGTACTTTGCGCTTGATAGTGATTCTACCGATGATAAATTTGTGCTCAATAGAATTGTTACATTAAAGGAGGATGCAGGGAAGAACGCCTAGGTGGGCTGGCTTTTCTTCTTTTCTTTGGCTTTTCTTTGGCTTTTATTTTCTCCCTAGCTAGGCAGAGATCCTTTCCTTCCACTCTCGTGAGTCAGAATATCTCTCAATTGATCTTGTTAGAGGTGGTTTAATTGTTTCTTTTTTCCATCTTTTCTCATCTTCTTTCCTTTTCTTTTCCTTTCTTTTCAGCGGATATGACGCTGTTGCAGAAACATTGGCTGTTCTTGTAGATTTCCTATGATAGGCTGGTAGCGCATGAAATGATATCATCAATGGAATACACAAACACTCATGAGGTGTCACTCGAATAATGGTTCCGCGCAGATCCTACATACAGCCCGGCACTATTACCGGTACTGCACAGTACTCTACTGTATTCCCTGAGGCAAGATCCGATACAGACAAGGCAAGGCAATATAGTGAGATCATCCGGCTCAGGCATTAAAGTTACGTCCGGGTATAATCCGTTTCGGCAAACTTTAGAACCCGCCCACCGCCGCCGAAACCAAATCCTTACCCCCCAAAATATCACATCCCAACCCACCGATAAGTGACTGGTTTCGCTCGGCAATGAGCTTCAGAGGAGGGGTGTGGGGGGTGGTGGGGAAAAGTAACTCCACCAATCATCAAAATCTCACCCCCCACACCGGCCAAAACCCCGAGGGCTACCACACACAAAAATATTACTGTCTGCCTGCACCCCACAGCCGATTTCCGCGGTGCACAGTTGCACACATACTTCGAGTGATACTGCGTGACCGCCACACCACGTAGCCCACACACCCATCAGGTAGTTTAAACCTAACCGGTGTGAAAACCACAACCCACCGCCAAGCCAAACGCGGGGAAACTCGCATTTCCCCCCACACCCACACCCAAACACAACCACAGCGCAAACCAAAATCATCATCATCATCACTACAATATTCAACCAAACCTTTCCAACAAGACTCCCTCCCTGGAGAAACCAAAAATGTCAACATCTTCCTCTCCCTCCCCCTCCACCGTAAAAAAACAACAAGGTTCCCCCCATCTCCCCCTCCCCCCCAACCCCAACCAACCTAAACCAAACCTAACGTAATTTAACAGACCTCCAAACCCAATACTCAACCTACAAATCCGCCCTACACCAACTCGCCCAAAAGATCGGGGACGTGGAGCAAGAGGCGGAAGAGCACAAACTCGTACTGGAAAGCCTGGAACCCGTGGAACCAGGGCGAAAGTGTTTTCGCTTGGTCAATGGGGTGTTGGTTGAGCGGAGCGTGGGCGAGGTTGTCCCCGCCGTGAGGACGAATGCGGAGGGGTTGAAGGGGGTGCTTGAGGGGTTGTTGAAGGAGTATAAGAAGAAGCAGGAGGAGATGGAGAGGTGGAAGGTTTGTTTGTTTTTTGTTTTATTCTTTTTCCCTGTTTTTCTGTTTATTGTTTTTTTGTTTGGTGGGTTGGCTGATGGATGGGGTTTGGGGGGAGTATTATAGGTTAAGAATAATGTGCAGGTTGTTAGTCGGTAGTGTTTTGTGGTGGTAGTGGTGGTGTTGGTGGGGTTCTTTTGTGGGGGAGTGGGGATGGGAATGTGAAATGGGAGATGGGAAATGGGAAATGGGAAATGAGAAGTGGAAAACGGGAAAAGGGTACTTTTTTTTTGTAATATGGTATCACATCATCATCATAGATTCCCTAGGTCTTTTTTTTTTTCCATCTCATCTCTCTCCTCTCCTCTCCATTCCTTCTCCGATATCATATTACCGGTATCATAATATCATTCATAACTTGTAATTTTATTTTATTTATCCCTTGCAACATTGCTTGCTTGCTCGTTCGTTCGTTCGAGGTAAGGTAAGACATGGCGATAAAGTTACCACAGTATCATAATAATAATATCATCTACACTACCGTAGGTATTGGGGAAGAAGAAAAAAGAAAAAAAGAAGCCAAGCAGTATCAATGATAACCGTTAATCGCAAATATACGATCCCAAGATCGCATCTTACAGTGCACGGTACCTACAGTGCCGTAAACTAAAGTGAAGCCCACCCACTTACTACTATATCCACTCACCCATCCATAGCTCATTCATTCATCGATAACCAACTAACCAATCAAATAAGATCGGTCAATCAATCGATAAATCACACTTTCCCTACCAAGCTGTTCAGCCACAAAACAAAGAAACAAAACAAACAAGCCTCCAAGCACCACCAAAACACAATACCGTTCAACAATCCATCCATCCACCAAAACACCCATGAAACCCACCCCCCAGCCCGACTCTTTAAAACCCAGGAAACAAACCCTCACCGCTAGCCCCCCAGTTTTACCTGACACAATACCGTATCAACCTACACAACCAGACCAGTCCAGTCCAGTCCAAACTAGACCAAACGCAGGGGGCCCATACAGACACTACATGACATGACATTACATGACATGACAAACACTAAATCAACCATCCTATCAAAAGTTCAGATAACTATTTTTTCTTTCCTTTTTTCTGTACGATGATGATAGAAATAGGTAGGTAGCATAATGATTGCTGAGTTGGCCAGAATATGATAATAATAAATAGGAATGTGGAAAGAAAAGGAAGTAAATAAATAAGAGAATAAATAATAAAAACACGAGGTTGGGAAGGGGAGGAGGTTTAGAAGCGAATGAATGAACGAATCAAGGGAGGAGAAAAAAGTACCGTATTAATTACAAGTAGGCTCTGGAAAGTTGTTTCCTACAGGTAGATTTTTGGCAATAATTTGCCGCGGGGCGCTGTTTCCACCAAAGTCTTCGCTTTTTGGGAGAGAAGAATGTTCTATGAGGTTTGATCCCACTCGCGTACCAAGCCACACTTTCTGTTGATTGATTTAGCTCTATTTCCAGCGTCGCCAGTTAACGCGGTACCGGAAAGCCCAGCAAGAGATGTGAAGGAAAGGTGAATTAGAAAAGTGCCGATGACGCTCTTGCTTGATGTGAATCGTTCGTCAATTGGTTTTGATCTCTAGTTCCAGTTCGGTCGGGTTAGTAGTGCTATTCGTGAGCTACCGTATGTTATGGTTCTAAACTGGAACAGTACTGCACAGCCTTGATTTCAAGTTCGGCGGATTTTTGTTATTATTTTTATCATTGTTTTATATCTTTCTCTGAGATTCTTTGCTTTCTTGGTGGTTTAGTGACGCGATGATATGATGCGTTGTCAAGTCTCGCTCGCTCGATCTTCGCTCCGGCTTTTATTTTTATTTATTTTTTATTTTTTCAGAGAAAATCCTGGCTTTTTTCTTTTCTTTTTGCAATACTTACTTTTTATCGATGGTGGTGAGGACAGAGTAGGAAGAAGAAGCCCCCCCCTTCAAGTTTCACTGCACCATACTCCCATTGTAGTTGTGTATTTCACCAATATTTTAATTTCTTTTCTTTCCTTTCCTGATCCCGATTTTTCCTTGCCAATTTTCAACATGTCTTTCGTTGGTAGTACAGACAGCAGAACACCACCCAAACTGAGCCCAAGAAAGTGACGAAAAAGAAAGCACTCTCCGACCGGTAACACACCATCAACCACCATTGTGAGGATTTTATTGCCAACGATTTTTTTGAGCATCGTTCGCCTGGTTTGCAAGGATCGACTGAAAAAAGCTTTTTCTTCCCCTGGACGCTGATACTCCGACCCGACGGTGAGGAATTGGATGGAAATTTTCCTTCAATGAAATTGGTTGTCTACTTGATAGGCGGTACCTTGCTGCAAGTCATGTTGAGATACATGATTCCAATAAAGTTTTTTCTCTCTCATTAGCATGCTCTCACTACTCGTGATAGCGTGATAGCGTGATTGCTGTGTCGTGTGTGTGTGCACCCTAGGTATGAAGCACAGAGTATAATCCCATAGTAGGTTAAACCTAATGTACCGCACTTGTAGGTGCAGTAGAAAAAAAGATAGTCTGCGTGTACGCAAATGCTTCTGAAACAGCTTTGAGATATGTAGTCGAGCTCTGAGGTGTCATTTTTTGACACACCCTGATTTCCCGGAGATAGTTGGGGAAGAGGAGGTTGCACGGTACGTCATTAAAGGAAAAGGTAAGGCTGAAACACAGACGGCAAGGGGAAGAAAAGGCAAGACAAGACAGACAGACAAGGTTAAGTCCGAATGTCAAGAACTGCTTAGCTTTAGTTTCCGCCGGCACCCTGCACTGAATTTGTATCATCCGATCCGAATAGGCAAGCGTTGTTCTGCGGCTTGCTTGTTGTTATTGTTGCAACTTGCAACCGTCCTTGTGTGAAATTCTAAAGTTGTAGGTTGCGACCACAATCTTGTCTAAGCACACTAATTAGCTGCACTACTGCTTATTGTTATTAATATCGTTAACAGTGACGATTATGATGATGTTAATGCCGATAATTCTCGTTGCACCATGTTCGTGCTCCACTTCTTCCGTTGAGCGTTGGGTGATTTTGATCTGGTGCATTGTCATTGCGTATCGTGGGCTAAAACAGCATTTCATCTGAACAATTGGCCAGGCAAACAATCATTGTTCAGACAAGAGAAAGTATGCGTGTGGGGGTTGGTGTGGATGAAGGAGGGAGGGGAGGAGTAGTATGAAAAGAACTCCAGCGTGGAAAGGTTTCGTGCCAACGTCGAGATGTTGGCAAGAATCTGTTTTTTGGCAGATCCATAATTCTGTCGCGAGAAATGTAGTTAGAGAGCACAGCATCAAGGCCCTCCGCCTGTCGTGTCATCATGCTGTGCGGCCCATACCAACTTTCCGCCCAGTCTCTACCACACATGCAACTGCCGTCAAACGCTTCTGCCTTCTTTTTTTTTTTTTTTTTTTTTTTTTCAGAGATAGGTAGGGGTGAAAAAGTTTGGTGTTTAGTGAAGAGGAGGATTTAGGAAAAAGCGCTTTGGTGTGTCTGCGCGTGTGAGTTGAGTGTGTGCGTGTAAAGGAGAAATGGGAGGTTGGGAAGAAGAGGAGGTGGAGTTGCTCTGCCTTCCGATTTCTATTCAGTCTCCTCCGCCTCTTTTTTTATTTTATCCCAGCCAAACAGTGAAAAGAGGGGTGATGTGAAGGTTGATAGAGAGGCTCAACGAAACTGCAATAAGCGTGGAAGCTTTCGAACCTTCCAATTTCAAGAAAAGTTAGCCAAGGGAGAGCGAGCAGACAAGGAGTGCTGATGGGGGAAAGAAAAAGTCCCCACCAATTCCACCGACAGCTGTGTTGGCGACGAATGAGGATGGCCACCGTAAACTGCTTCCTGGGAGATCAGCACGCACGGCGGGCTCCTTTTGGAAGTTGGGGGTTGGAGCTGGGCAGAGTCTCAGACAAACGGATTTGGTATTAGTGTCACAGTTTTCTGCCCCCCGTCGGCGAGCGGCCAACGGCCATTGAGCGAACAAACGGGGAAGGGTGGAGAAGGAGGCAATTGGAGAGGAAATAAGAATCCAAATAGCGAACGAAATTTCTTAATGGTGAACGGTGATGCTAGAGTTTTTGATGGATTGGCTAGGGAAAGACCTTGCTTTGGAGTGGTCAATTTTTTTGGAGAGGTTGGCCTCTATTTTTTATTTTTTTCCAACTACATCTCTCTCTTCTTTGATGTGATATGTAGACACATCGTTTCGAACGCGTTACCGGTATTCGATTATCACCCTCGTACCGGTATCATCTGTGAAAGAAAGAAGGAAAAGGAACAAAACTTTGCTCAGTCCGATCGAGATTTTTATTTTTTTCCCTTCGGACCTTACTGATGCTCATTGTCCGCGTCGATTGATCCTGTCCACGCCTTCCAAATTCCTGCAGAGTGAGGCTTTCCTCTTTTTTTCCTTTTTCCTTTTTCCTTTTCCTTTCCATTTTACCCTTCTTTCTCGCGTTCTTGATTTTTCACAATACTCTCTCATACCGGTAGTATTCTCATAGCGACTAGGGACAACCTGCCTATTGTACTGGTATTCCTCCCCCACGCCTCTCTTCAATCCCTTCCCCCCCCTCTCTTAATCTGCAAAAACAGGCATTGTGCATATTTGCCAGGCAAAGCATACTGTGACACTCTTATGTGGTATCCGTAGTGCCAGTATACACTATTATTAGGAGAATAGGCGGAGTTGCTGTGCGTGTGTTGCTGTTGTCGTCCGCAGCCCGAACGCAACCCCCCTTCGCATACCGTATACCAAACCCCAGGCGCACCAGCACCATCATCTACCCATATCTTAACACCAAGCAGCTTGCTTAGCAGCGCTGCCGTCAGGAGAAGGAGGTGTGCGTCAACCAACTACGTCTTTCGCTCCACCACCATCATCGCCGGTACCCATTACCCACTGTCTCCTGCCACCGTCTGCCGCGCCGCAATACTGGTTAGATTCCATACAGCGCAACCTCTCCTTCGCGCCCCACCCCCCCTTCTCAACCCCATCCGCCTTCCCCTCCCCCCTTCCTTCCCACCCCCTTCTAATTTTCCTCCTCATCCCAGGGATTCGGTCCGGGAAGAGGACGCTAAGCTTGCAACCACCGACACGTCATCACGATTGGTTGTTCATTGACAGCAGAACCAGCACATCCACAACTGGCATCTCAGATTCCCCCCCAGAGTACACCATATCATGTCGGCTTCCCCCTCGAAAGATCTGGAGGGTGAAGTTGGAGTGCAGTCGCCTGACGAACAGGAGCACATGGATCAGCCGGAAGCTTCTCAACAACAGCCCGCGTTTGATTTTGAGGTCAAAGAACAGGACAGATGGCTACCAATTGCAAACGGTGAGTCAAGTTTCTTGCCCATCTATCTCTGCTTACACCTCCCGGTCCGCATTTATGTTTGTGGGAGGGGAAAATAAGTCTTCCACACACACAAAATCGCTCTCCCGCAATTCAATCCATTCAAGCACACCCACACTTCACATACCCCCTCCTTCTCCGCCCCCGCAATCCGCACCTTAACTAGACACCCCTAATTTCCGACTTCCCCTCTCCATTTGTTGTTTTATTCCCTACCCATTGCTCAGATGCTACCCACGGCACAATTGGACTCGTGTCGGGATGCAGGCATGGAGGAAGATCGATTGTCTATTTGCCTTCATGGCTCTGCCCAAAATCACACAAACTCGTCCAGATGCGCGAGCCCGGCGCCAATCTCTGCACTCGCCGATGCTGATATTCGAAATTTTGCTCCAGTCGCCCGAATTATGAAAACTGCGTTGCCGGAAAACGCCAAAATCGCAAAGGAAGCAAAAGAATGCATGCAGGAATGTGTCAGCGAGTTTATTTCGTTCATCACCAGCGAAGGTGAGACTTTTCCAGTTACTAGGAAATTTATTTATTTATTCTTTATTTCCCCACTTCATCCTATATAAAGTGGTTTTATTGGAACATTTCGCGGAATGGTCTTCCCTGCACGTACATCTTAAGATCGAAAGTGTTTTTGGGCTGACGAATCGGTTGATTTCCGCGCCACGTGTGTTGCAGCATCGGAAAAATGCCAACAGGAGAAAAGAAAGACGGTCAACGGGGAAGATATACTCTTCGCCATGACATCACTCGGGTTCGAAAACTATGCAGAGGCCCTCAAGATCTATCTAGCCAAATATCGCGAAGTAAGTTGACCTGGCTCCCAGATATCCTGCTTGAATTTTTTTTCCTTTCTTTTTCTATGTCATCCCCCCCCCAATTATTACTATTTTTTGGCGAAAACAAAAGGTTGAACATGGCAATTGATTGGCATGGGAAGTCGCAATCTCAGAGGAACCAGTCAGAGGGGGCGCGGGGTGGGAGTGGCGGGTACGGAGGCGGCGGGAATGCACCACCACCACCAGGCTACCGGAGACCCGAGGGCCCAAATGCGGCGGTGAACTCCCCAATAGAAGGGGAAGAACACCAGGCTGGTTATAACGACGTCGTCTATGGTCACGTCGCCGGGAATGGGGACGGACCATACTAGTGGGTGTCTGCTACGGGTGGTTGTTACGGATGGTTGAGGTTGCTGCCATGACCATAAAGAAAATACTCATGGTGGCAGCATGTTTGGGGCGGATCTGTAATATCTATTTTTATTTTTATTTTTTATTTTTGGAGGGGAGAGGTGATTTTGTTTGTTTGCGAGGAGTTTTGTTGGGAAGGTCATTGCACTACACATAACTTTTCTCAGCGGGCATATTCATGGTTTGGGAAAAGGGAAAAAAAAGCAGATGTTTTCTGGGAGGGGCTGGTTTTTGACATCTTTCTTACGATGCTCCAGCTTCATAGTTTTCCATATATTTTCCCCTGCTACACCTTTCATTGTCTCATTTCCTTTTAGACTTCCTACCTCTCATTTGTCGTCGGGGTTTTCCTTATCTTACAAGATATAATTTCGGGTTTTCATTTTCACTATTCCATTTCTCTCATCTGTTGGTCAGCTATACTCTTTGACCATGAGGCCCCTTCATTTCATTTGTGGCTCTTCCCCTTCTCTTTTTTGATTTATCCTGGGAGTTGGATTCATCTTTGCTGTTCGCTGGGGATCAGAAAAACCAAAAAAAAAAAAAGAAAGAAGAAAAAGAGTTGAAATCCGAAGGGAACTAAAAAAAAAAAAAAAAGACGAAAACATCAAAATCATACAAAAAAAGGCATGGATTCGGATATCGGTTGGGTCACATACATTCGCTGTCTATTTCATTAATTTCTTAATACTTTACCTTGGGAAATGTGCATGGGGTGGTGCCGTTCGCTCGGCCAGGTCGATCATGTCGGTCAGGTCGTGTCGGAGGGCAGGTTTTTCCTCTTTCTCTTCTTTTTTTGCTTGCTGTTGTTTCGGTTTGGTGTATGATAGAAGCTTCTTGCACGCAAACGGAGTCGTTATTGTTCCTGGTCCTTATTTTATATTTTTCTTGTTTCCCTATTCTGTTATTCCTTATTGCTCATTTTAAGCTTGATATTTTTTTGTCCTCTTCCTCTATATGTGGAAGTTGACAGGTTTGGGGAACAAGGTCCTTTTTCCTTCTTCTCTTCACAATTTGTTTGGCTTTGTTGGGGAGGGGGAGAGATACCCTATACATTATATTATTATAGTATACCTCCCTCCACCTTTCCCCTAGAGATATGTTTTGGTGTGTGTGTGTGTGTGTGTGTGCGTGACGAGGGATTTACAATACCGCTTGTTAGAGGAGGAGCTAGAGGGAGGGATGTTGATACCAATTTGAAATTCAGTATTATTCTGGTCGTCACTTATTCTCACTCAGCGTTATTCACTTGCAGAAGGGATGCGCATTATGAGCCGGGGGGGAGAGCTTGCAAAGCTGGTGCGTGACTTGTAATGCGCCGCATCGCTGGAGCGGAAGTACCTCCCTGCATCGCACTTATGACTATCACAACCTTTCTCCCAAAACGGACCATTCAAAGACTGTTAATTGTCCTGGGAGGAATGCCCAGGGGGAGGAGTGGTGGGGAGGAGAGAAGGGAATGTAATTATGCAGGTAACTTATCAGCAAAGTCTCACACTGCAGCCAGCCAGTCGTAGTAAAGTATTTAGGAAGCAATCCACCACACAAAGCCTCACTTGCTCCCTCCATTCAAGCCTCCGCAAGCTCCGGAAGGGCTCGATAGTCAGAACAAGAGACAACTAAAGCAACAACGATCCCAAATGCCACCTCAAGCAGCGAGGGAAAACTTTCTGCAAACATTGGCTACTCTGTATGTTACCCGAATCTCACGATTTGGTAGCAACGGTTTGGTAGGGAATCAACAATCAATTCTAACAGTGAAAAAGAAAGTCCCAAGCGTCTACAAAAGATAGCGTCGGCTACGGGTTGCTTACTCATAATAAAAGACAGTGGTCAGACTCCTTGTTAGCAGTTAGGCCAATTGCGTTCAAATGTCAGTAACATGCATACCGGTACGGTAATCGGTGCCTTTTGGTAGGTACTCGAGTACAGTAGACCGTCATCCGGGTCCAACAGCCAGTACCGTAAAGTCTCGTGAAATCCACTATCTCTGTCAGCCCCTAATCTCCATATTCTAAGTCAAAAGTTCTTAAGAAGGATTAGTGCTTTCCTGAAATGGCATAGCCTGAGTCACCTGGCTGTGCTGGATCTTGTCAACTTGACAAACAAACCTTTCTTGGGCTCATGTCGCAATTTTACAGGGATATTCGTGATAGTACGGAGATAGTGGATTTCACGAGATTTTACCGTATTCGAGGAGAGCAAGGGGATATTCTTAGGCTGCCATTTCCACTACAACCCCTTCGAGAATTGGAGTCGTTAGCCTATGGATCATGAGGACAGGATAGGAATACGGGAAAAAAGATAAACAGTGAGCAAAGTACTAAGGCGGCCGGATTGAAATGAGAAGGCTCTATTTTGGACTAGTGCATGTTAAGCGAGAACTAACCACATACGGTATATATTCGCCAATCTCACTATGCAGCCAAGACTTTCATGCGTATGGCACAAGAAGCATGATGAGATTTTTCACCGAGTTTGACGAGTTTACACCGTATATGGTTAGTTCACACATAGCACGCACTAGTCCAAAATAGAGCTTTCTCATTTCAATTCGGCCGCTTCAGTAGGTGTGGAGCAGTCCGATTTGCCCTTGCAGCCTCGGCTACCCAGACAGGTCACTCACTACGTATTCTGTTGTCTCATTGGGGAATTAAGCCGGACACTCGGCCAAGGACCGCCACACTTCTGTACGAGCGGCGAGTGACCAAGCCACGGGGATTAGGATAGCACCCTGCCCAAGCGCATAGAAGCGGCTCTATTCTGCTGTGTCTAACCACCAACCATCACCACTACCACCGCTACTATAAATGGCCCCCTAGAGCCCAATTAAGCACTAGAACCTTATCACGAGGATAGATATGGGCCTGGAAATGAATCACCCTGGCTTGCAGTTCCCTGAATTGACATCCCTCTGCCCCCCAGCTGGTTACTTATTACGCAGTAAGTAAGTAAGTGAACACCATATGCGCTAATTGCTAGTCGGGACTGGTAAGATACCGGACTTCCCTCCCCGCAGCCTCCTTACCTTATTATAATATTTTCCCTCTTTCTCTTCCTTCCTTCCTTCCTTCCCTCATTCAATCCGTTCATTCATCCGTCAGTTCCCACTCCCGCCCGTACACATACTTTCTATTCACTTTGTTTGTTCTTACCCCTCGGTATTGTTGTCATTGTTATATAGTAGCTTAGGATCATCCTTTTGCACTTTAGTTGTCCCTTACGTTCCAGCTTTCTACACTACGGTATCTTATCTTATCGATAAGCACCCCTACCACGTTCTAGCCAAACAAAAGAAAAAAGAAAAGTTTGGACTATCAATCAAGCCATACGAAGGCACGTGATGGCTCCCCCGTCAAAGGACCTACCAAGCTACCGAGATGTGGGTGTTCACTCTATTACCGATACCTCCGCTGTTGAGCTCCCAAGCGCACTTACCTGCACGGGAGTTCCAGCTCGGAGGTTGAAGAGTGGGGCTTTTAATGGGGGGGTTGCAGCGGCGACTAGTTCGGAGTTTTTTAAATCTAGAGTACGTCTTTATTACTAGGTTCGGGGGATGGAGCAGGTGGGGAAGAGGCTGACTAGGGAGCTGTGGTAGTCCTCGTGGAAGCCCTTGGCAAAGAAGTGGGATCGTGAGTTCTTGTTTAGGAATAAGGGGGAGTAGGAGGCTAATTAAGGGGGGGGGCGTTAGATCGTCTGAGTGAAGAGACCAAATCTCGTAAACCTTCTAGCTTGAAAGTTGCCGCAAACTATCTCGCGAACCCAGGTATGATATATTTCCTTCTATCTTCCCTTCCCAGTCCCCACAACGACAACTATGGCTCACGTTGTCGAAATGCGGTTATAGGGCTTATCTCTCTTGGTGGGGGACTTCCGTCGAGTGATTACTTCCCGTTCGAGCACATTGAGATTAGAGTTCCCACCGTCGGCCAATTCACCGAAGAGGAGACTAAGATCGCAGGGCAGAATCTCAAAATTGGTAAATATGATGTGCCGGAGGGAAATTCTACTTACGACCTCGCGATTGCGCTTAATTATGGGCAGGGAACGGGCTCTGCCCAGTTGCTGAGGTTCGTTACGGAGCATACTGAGGTGAGGGCCTTCCTTGAGTACTTTTCCATGGGGTTGTGTAGGGCTGAATGATCGGATCGGATGGGGTGGATAGATTGTTCATAACCCGCCGTATCGGGATTGGCAATGTATTGTCGATGTGGGAAGTACCTCTGCATTGGACATGCTGTATCGCATGTTCTGTGAGCGTGGGGACTACGTGATTTCGGAGGAGTACACTTTTGCTACAGCCGTTGAGACCGCTGCACCGCTAGGTGTCAAGTTCCTCGGTGTCAAGATTGATGACCAAGGACTTATCCCGGAGGACCTCGACCAGCTGCTAGAGAATTGGGACGAGAAGGTCCGCGGTGGGCGGAAACCATTCGTATTGTACACCGTCCCGTCAGGCCAGAATCCCACAGGTTCAACCCAAGGCAAAGCACGCCGTGAGGAGATTTACAAGGTCGCTCAAAAGCACGACCTACTTATCATCGAAGATGAGCCCTACTATTTCCTGCAAATGCAGCCCTACACGGGCCCCAATGCGCCCCCAGCCCCGCTCCCAGCAACCCATGAAGAATTCCTCAAATCCCTCGTCCCCTCACTCCTAAGAATGGACGTAGATGGCCGCGTGGTCCGCATGGACTCCTTCTCGAAAGTGATATCCCCAGGAGCCAGAGTCGGTTGGATAACAGCCACATCTCAAATTTGTGAACGCTTCGTCCGTCACTGCGAGGTCTCATCGCAGAATCCCTCAGGTTTCTCGCAGATCATTCTCCACCGCTTGCTAGACGAGCACTGGGGCCACGCCGGCTACCTCGACTGGCTAATCTTCATTCGTAAAGAGTACACTCAACGCCGAGACATCATTCTCCAAGCTTGTGAGAAGTACTTGCCCAAGGAGCTCGCAAGCTGGAACCCACCGGCAGCTGGAATGTTCCACTGGATCAAGATTGCAGTGGAGAAGCATCCGGATTTCGGCAAAAAGGAGATTGTCGAGATCGAGGATGACATCTTCCAAGTTAGCATTAACGAGTGCGTCCTTATGTCTCCGGGTAGCTGGTTCGCTGCGGACAAGGACGTGAAGCCTACCGGGTTATTCTTCAGGGCTACCTTTGCGGCTGCGGCGGTTTGTTAACCATTGCTTTTTAGATATGTTATCGTAGGGGGAGTGTTTTCGCTAATATTGGCGGACATTAGGGACCGGACATGACCGAGGCGATTCGTAGGTTCTCAATTGCGCTCAAGAAGGTGTTTAAGTGGGAGGAGAGTAAGTAAATAAGTGTGTAGGTGTAATTGAATACCTGCAGCATAACAGGTTGCTATCCCAAAGGGCATCCATTTTTAGGAACTGGGAAGTGTAAATATTTGTACCCTGACGTTTTTGGTTTTTGGCCTGGTCTGCGCAACTGCGGTTTGTATAAAGAATTGAATTAGTTTCCGCATCAAATTTCTGTATACTGTGGTGAAAGAATCTAGAGTGAGAGCAAATGCTTATAATGGCCACACTAACTATCATTGACAAGTGCGGTACCGTATGCAACTAACCATCTACCGTATCATACTTGCCGCCTAGAGAAAACAGCCGCATAAAACACCCACACCCCCACCCGCTCCCGCCTCCATCTCATCTCGACGCCAACCGAATTCAAACGCCACCGCATCCACGGTACCGCGCACCGGTATCAGTCCTCCAACAAGGCGTTGAGCGGGAGCGTTTCCCCCTCCCTCCCTCCCTCCCTCATCGGTGATCTCTCCGGTGCGGAAGGAGGGACCTACAAATACGATACTATACAGGACGGGGCCCTACAGTACTCGTACATATCATACCCACCACCGTATTAGCCGCCGTCGCGAAAGTTTGTCGAAACAAACTGCCATCGCACTGCACCGTGTGTACCAACCAGTACGGCACACCCAATACCGGTAGACTACAATAGCTTACTCATCACCCGACCCAGATCATACCACTACACTACATAACCCCTACCATACTCTCTTCCTCTTCCTCTTCCTCTCCCTCTTATCATAGTACCATAGACCACCGTATCATACCGACCGACCGACCAACTTGACCCTCCTCCTCCACTAAACAATACAATACAATACAAACTACTCCACAACAAATATGGTTCCCTTCCCTTATCCCCCTCCCCCCCCCCTCCATCCCTCCCTCCCCAACTAACCAACAAAAACCAACTAATTACAAATACCATAACCAGACTGACCTCCCAGCCTTCATAATTGGCACCCTCTGCGCCCTCGGCGGTACTTTCGGTTACGTGTATGATAACTCCCCTAATCCCTCCTAACCCCCCACCACCAACCACCACCAACCACCGCAACCCACCATGCTAACCAACAAAACCTACGGTACGAGTATGATAGTAAAACCGGTTCCATCCCTTCCGTCGCTGCTGGAATAACCGTTGGCGCGCTGTATACATGTGCAGGACTACGCATTCGTGCGGGACAATCTTACGGGAATGAGATTGCCATTTTGGCTAGTCTGGTTTTGGCTGGGAGTAGTATGCCCAGGGCTGCGAGGACTGGGAAGGGGTTGCCGATTGTATGTTTCTCTCTCTCTCTCTCTCTCTTTGGTTTGGTTGATCGGGGGGCTGATAAGGGTGGTGGGGGGTAGGGGTTAAGTGTATTGGCGACGTATGGGTTGGTGTATTATGGGATTAAGTTGAAGCAGGTGTATAGTCGTTAAGGGTTACCTTTTGTCTGGGCTCTTTGCCGGGTTATCATGAAAGGATGGTGGTTGTGTGGAAAATCATGATAGGATTGGGACTACAGAATTAAACTGAAATCAAGAGGGTTCGCACAAAAGTAAATGACAATGGGGATATCTGGCTTTTGATGATGGTTTCCCACGTGGCTTCGGCTGCCTGGAAACTAACACACTAACACGACCAATTCTAGCGAGAACCTATTTGCCAAACAAGCGTGACAGAAAGAAAGAAAAAGAAACAGAAGAAAAATAAGCCCATATCCAGTTCGTCCACCAAATATAACCCCTTCAATTTCCCTACCCTAACCGTCGACTCCAACCCAATGACAAGGAAAAGACTGCTACAGAAACCCCCCCCCACCGATTCCGATCGCAAAGAGTAGTTGTCTTCAAGTATGTGTATGTGTTTGAGTGAAATTCTAAACAGGTGGGTAGGTAGGTGGATAGGGAGGAGTAGAAAAAAAAGCGGACGACGAGGAAAGCTTATTCTTCTTCCTTCAGACTGAATCCGCGGAAACGTTTAGCCAACGGTCCATAATTATTATCCCTTCCCCTTCCCCTCCCCGCAGCGCCGCCATTGCTACTACTGCTACTTCCTACGTTCGCCCCCCTCGTATTTACAAACGGTGATGGCATTTGTGGTGGTGGTGGAGAGTGTTCAACAAAAGCACGCTTTAAAGGGGCATTCTCACCGCTCTCCCTTAGTATCGTCATCAGTGTCTGCCAACCAGGCGTCTGCAACAGCTTGTAGCCGTCGTTTACGTCGTGGCCGACTGCCACTTTTGCTAGGAGCTCTTCCTCGTTCTGCCAGTCATGAGCAATCACTCGGTTGATCGTAGATCGAACCAGCATCAGAGAGGAGAGTGCATACCTTATCGAGAACACCCCATCCTTTGATAAATGCTAGGAGATGGAAGTCGCTAACAACGTCGATGCCGTCGGCTGGTCTGTTTGCACTCTGGGAAGTAATGCCTAATTGTTTCGCCACAGCCCGGTGGTCCTGCGAAATGCCCATAATTTCTCTGTTCTCTATGGGGAACTTCCCTAGTGGTGCTGTGAATATAGGCTTGGTGTCCTTCGGGAAGCCGTGTGTTAATGTGACAAGTAAGTACTCTACAGGGAAACTAGGTTTGGCATTTTCTTTGACGTTGATACCGTACTTATTGATGTGTCTGAAGAAAACTTCGGGAACATATCTTGTTTTCCCATCCTCCTCACGGACCATCATCACAGAGGGATCAGCCGAGGGCTCAACAATATCTGCTCGGACCATCTCCACTGCAGTGTTCGAAACCTGATATGCTGCCACATCAATACCATTATCTTCGTTGCCTGAAACGACACAAGTGACAAAACTGGAACCAAACTGTCCGGTTTCTGACCACTTGCTGGAGTGGGGGTGTTCAGCCTGAAGCCTTGCGGCGAAGGCTATCTCGAGCGACGACAAATAGTACGAGTCAATGTGCCGTCTACAAACCACAGTTCCCTGCCCAGTTCCATCATCAAGAAGATCCGAAAAAATGACCCCAATCTTCCGAAGCCCACATAGTGATGCAACCTCAGTCACATCCTTCTCGCCAGCCCAGGGTAACTGAAGTGTAACACCATCCGGTTCACCAATTTGCGGCGGTTCGTATATCGCCTCGACAACAGCTTTAATGCCTAATGGAACCTCCGGGTAAGGTGCTAACCTCCCATAAAGGTATCCTATCCGTTGATCGCCAGTCTGTCTCCAAAAGTCGATAAAGGTGTTGACCAAAGCAGGATCACTGAACTCGACATGGTCTACCATCCTGAATTCTTGCGGCTGAAGGGTGATTGCGGATGGTTGGCATTTAGAGCAGATGCCGGCAGGCCACGGTTGATGGCCGGCAGGGCAGTTCTTTCGTAGCCTAAAATAAGGCTCCGACAACGGAGGCATATACGAGGACTTGAGCTCAGGTTTATTAGTCGAGGTGTTTATCCTTCTTAGGTACGAATGGTAACTGAGATGTTTGATCTTGTTCTCAGCAAGATAGCCTGGATCGTAAGGTTCCATTGGCATACAGTAGTCACACATCCCTTTAGGACCATGTCTGCACATCTTGTGATCTCGACCTCTGGGTATCTTTCCATCCTTCTTGTCTAGCTCCTCATCAACCGGGTCCTGAACAACAGTTTCCCAAGGATTCGAAACCTTGTCCGGAATCACCGAGTCAGAGGTAGTAGTATACAGGTGAGAGACGTCCTCTGATGGCCGGATGGGCTGTCCATTAAGCCGTATGCTGGATGGTTCGTCAGAGCTTGCGGTGGCGCCATTGGGAACCTGAGGCTCATTCGATTTCTTGTACGAAAGAAACAGCATATCACCGTGGCTAGAATCCCATAATAACACAAGAGATTAGCATAGATAACAGAACCCATTTAGAGAGTATCAACCTAAGGCCTAGGTCAGAAATCTTCATTCCGCTTATCTCATTAAGAACCCTTGTCTTTCCATTTGCTGGACGATCCGAAACAACGATCGTATGAGGGTCAACATCCTTAGGTAGATTATCCCGTAACTGGTAGAAGAAGAGTTGTTAGAGAGCTATTCATAACGATAAAAGAGCTATCCTTTATAAAGAAAAGGCCCGAGATACCTACCTTAGAAATGAGAAGAGATGTATCATCCGTTGGTTGGACATCTACACGGTAGGAACCGTCAGACGAGCGAAAGCGTAGAATCATGACGGGTGGGGTTTGTGATTTCAACTGGAAAGCGAAAGGAAGATGAACGGGATGGAAGATACTATCAGCCCTGCGGGGAAATGGCGGAGATGTCGATGTGGGGTGTGAGGTAAGTTTGCGGGTGGGATGGACGAGAGACTCCCAGTCGCTCTCTCTTGGCTGCTTCTTGCGGTTTCCTCAAGGCGCGCATGAGCGTCATACAATACAATTGCCAAGACTCGATTACTAAAGCAGAGGTGCCACTTTTTGGTTTCATCACGTGAGGAGGCACAGGTTGCTTAGGTCGCTTTAGAGGACAGATTTGATCTCAGGGACAATTTGTTCGTGAGGGATGCTCTTTCCCATTCCGACAACGCTCCTTCTCGACTCTCGACCCTCTCGACGATTCGCATCCAACTAGATATACTCTCGCAAAGAAAACCAGTCTCTTCCCTTTTTTCTTCAGCTTAGACCTCGTTTTAATCCAACCTTTCACCATATCAAGTTTCTTAAAAACAACATACCAACGTCATGGTTAAGCTTTCAATAATAGCACCTTTGGTGTACATTGCTGTTCTTGTCGGCACTCTTGCAGTTTTCTCATCTTTATATAGGAAGCGGAAAGCCAGTAAGTTCTACGATCCCTAGCGATGCTTCTCAGAGAATTTTGGCTCACGGCGATCTAGACAAAGCTGCTTCCTTGGAACCTTGGTTTGGCCCGCACTATTCCCGCGATATATACTTGACGCTCTTGCACCAGGAGAACCCCAAAGTCCCTGACAGCATTCTCAAAGCGGCGCTCGTTCGACGAGCAGCTGAAGATATCCGCCGCATTGTTACCATTCGCCAAGCTAAAGGTTCTCTTCAACAACTATTACAAAGGGGTAGTATCGGCGATGACCTATGGACCCGGTTTACTGTTGCTGAAGCCGAAATTGAGGAGGTTTGTTTTCTCGTTACTTGGTAGGGGTTACCTATTGCAGAAGAAGCTGATAGTTCAACAGGAGCTAAAAGATGTTGCCCTGGAAGCAAACGGATTTAGCAATGAATGGGCTGCCAGTATCTTTCAGAGTGCCCATGAGATCGTCCAAGCGACACGGATTCGAGAACGTGCTGCGGAAGTTGCTGAGCAAGCTGCAGTTGAACGGGCATGGTGGAATGGGAAGAGAGAACGTGCTTCGCGCGAGTTACTAGGAGAGAACTCGGATGAGGACGGCGTGTTGGTCGAGTCATCGGGATCTAAAGGCGCAGCAAGACCTGGCACTACAGCTCAGAGGAAGGGGAAGAGCTCCACCTAGTTTATGATGTACGTGTTTAATGGGATAGAAAATACGGTAGAGAATCGACAGAAGTGTGTGAGGGGTATTGGCGCATCCATGTTTTCGCACTCTCTATTTGTGCAAGACACTGCAATAAAAGACTCAGAAGGTTCGGTCTTTTCTCTACCTTCAAGGGTCCACTTTGGTGATCAGGGGAGAATGGTCAGGGATTCGGTATATTGTACATTATTTAGTTCTTGTCTGTTGTTTTTTCTAAAATTTTCAGCTTTTCTTTATTTCCCTATGAGATTTCTTCTAGGCAAGCAGGGGTTGGTTGGACGAGATATAATGGTCGTATTAAAAGACATGACACGAGACACCTCTGGTGAAGGTGATTCGGGCGATCTTAAGGAGTGTTCTGCATAAATGCAAGAGAGCGTAAGGGTACAAGTATTCGTAGGGAGAGGTGACTACGGTACTGTATACTAGTAGTTACAGAATGTACCAAGTCACTCTGTCGGGGCAGATACCGTATCATAGCAGCAGTACCGGTACCGGTATCGTATTTGTCAAGTGAACATTTGGATGACGGTGTGAGGCTATATTTTTAGTGGAGGGCAGCTTCCTTTTTCCTTGCGCCCTGGGAATTGGGATCGATCAGATAAGGGTGGAGGTGGTGGAAGGGAATCCATGGCGGTGCCACAGCATAAAAGTTGAGAGCGTTCCAAATCTTACCTTACAAGACTCCCGGGTACGGTACCGGTATGTTCTCGTGGTGCATACATAAATTTGATTTTATAGACAAGGGCTGTGTTCCGAAAGCCAAGCAGACAGGCAGTGTCAGCAGAAGAAGGCACTGAGACTACCGTAAGCAAGTCGAGAGAGAGTGTGTGCGGCTTGCTTGTGTTTTTGGTGTCTCACTCATGAGCCTTTTTGGGTGATTGTTACACTACAGCTGTCCACAGCTGCCCCAACAAAAAAATGAAACAAGCACCAGCCTTCTCTCTCTCTCTCGCCTACCTCCTTATTAAGCTCCTTTCACCCCCACACCACACCATAGACTACCCTCACAAAGATTAGGCAATCCACACACTCTTGCTACCCTTTTTTATTAAATTTTTTAATTATTTCTTGACGAGAAGCAACTTTTACGATAATAATACATTCGCTGCACTCCTTTTTAACCTTATTCTAACGTTAGCGAGGAATACCGGTATTCAGTAAGACAGACAGACATGTATGCTACATCTACTTCCTTCTCCATACTCTCCAGAACCCGATTACTCGCTACACCCCTACCACCGAGGAGCATCTCAAAACGATGCTTCCTAACACTCGCATCATCATCGTCATCGAATAGCACACGCGACATACCTAACCCAAACGCTCCTTCTGCCTCTCCTTCCCCTCCAACACTATCTTCAAAGCCTCCAAGCGCAGGAATCTCCTCCCCCCGCCCAGCAACCCTACCCAATCACCTCCACCTCCGCTCCCAAGCCATCCCGCCGAGGCCGCCAAAAGCAGTAGCAGCAACAGTGGCGGCCACAAAACCATTGATAAAGCCCATCCAGTACGGCTTCAAAACAAACTTTTCCCTCTTCGCCAAGCGGCCGCCACGAGCTTTCCCCCCACCCTTCAATAGCCCGCCAGCATCCAGCTTCTCCGATGCCCTCTCCACCTACCACCTCTCCTCTCGAATCCCAACCCCGGAAGGTGCAGCCTTCCTCCGTGGGATAACAAACGGCGACGATGCAATCCTCCACCATCACAGTCACCTGGGCGTAGCCGATGGGGTGGGTGCCTGGAACACCAAAGCCGCCGGCCACGCAGCGTTATGGTCGAGATTGATACTGCATTACTGGTCGTTAGCCCTTGATGCGCAACGTAAATCCCCGGAAGCGGCCGGGGGAGGTAAAATAGACATAGTTTCAGCCCTCCAGCGCAGTTACAACAACACCATCTCCGCCACCACCCGCGAGGGTAAGACAGTCTGGCAGGGGACAACAACAGCCTGTGTATCCAGCCTGGAAGGTAATATCCTCACGGTAGCAAACATCGGGGATTCAAGAGCGTACGTGTACCGCCCGTCCAGCGCTTCCTTCGTCTACAAGTCCACCGAACAATGGCACTGGTTCGACTGCCCGTACCAACTCGGCACTAACTCCCTCGACACACCCGCTGCCAATGCCGTCGTCGATAAGGTGGAGCTGGAAGAAGGCGACATTGTCATCCTCGCTACAGACGGATTGCCCGATAATCTCTGGGACACGGAGATTGCAGATATCTGTGCTGCCGCAGGAAAGGAGGTGGGGGGATTGGCTGACAAACTTGTCAAGGCGGCTTGGAAAATCGCTATAGACCCCTTTGGCGAAAGCCCTTATATGGAACGAGGCATTGATGAGGGGCTCAGTATGGAGGGGGGCAAGTATGATGATATTAGCGTCGTCACGGCAGTTTTTAAGAAGAAATAGTGGGGGGAGCACTTGAATTATTATTTTTCTTTATTTTTTTTGCTATAGTTATGGCGCTCTAGCAGGGGGATTTATTATCCGGCGTTCTTTTTATATTTTTATATTTTTTATATTCTCATTAATTGCCTTTGGCATAGGGATCATATTATCATAGATTGGATCTGGGCTTTCTTTTCTTTTCCTCCTTCCTTCCTTTTCCCTCTTTATAATATATATATGTAATACTTCCTTACTGTATCGTAACTTCACTTACGGCAGCTCACCCACCTCACTCAGAAGGAAATAACTATGATAGACACAAACTACACTACGCTACCGTATGATCTCAAATAATCGAACAGTAGAGAGTTTGCCCAAGGAGACCTAAATGGCAGGAAAACAAGTTATTTTCTATTAACCTAAAAGTCTTGGACACCCAGGTGGGTATTATATTATAGCTAGACCTGGAAGAAAGCGTAAAATAGGGGGGGCTTTTCAGACCTGAAGAAATCACATCGCTGTAGAACAAGTCAGCAACAGCAACACAACTCCCTTTCACATTAAATTTAAAAGATTTTAGTGATGATAATATTGGGCAACTCAGTACCGTAGCAGATTATCAACCTATGACAGCCGGGAATAATTACTAATTTGAGCAAGGAAACGAATTTGAAGGAAATGCGATATTACAAGTACCCTAATTACTCAATCCACCATCATCTAGCTATCATATCATACCTATGATACACCTATTGCGCAAATTCATTCTTGCACCTATGATAGGTTCATTTCCTATTAACCGCCATCTAGGCCCCCCATGCGCAAACCTTCTACTTAGTGTACTACGTATGTCGTTAGAGGGAGTTGCCTCCTCCTCTAGTACTCGAGTATAATAAGGTCTAGCGTTTTTTGTTTTTTTTCCTATGATATCTGTCGAGAAGCTCTAGTAACTCTTTTTTTTTTTTGCGGTGGCTTTCACCCCTTTTCTAAAGTATTATAGGTAATTTTCAACTATGATACATACTGTAGCACTTGGTTGGATTACCGACCGGTATTTGAGATCATATGGGTATGATGTAAGAGGTGTGAAAAAGAATAGGATATGGGTTAATACTGTACCCATATCATTACTATCGGTACCATACCATACCGACATTTCTCTCTGCCTCATCGTGCTCCACAAACAACTATCCAGTTATCATACCCAGGATGCAGGGCGAGCACTCACTCCCAGCGAGGAGTGGTGCCGCTGCCGGTTATCAACCAGTATAATAATAAAAACAAGTATGCATCATATCATCATACTCCCTCGTGAGCTATAAATCGATTCGAACCTTTACTATAGCTCCTCGTTGGGGTGGTTTGCCGCCTGGTGAGTCCTCATCCAGTTTAAGAAATACAAAAAAAAACCAAATCGACAAGAAGCCGGGCTCTTATTAATGTATCATAATAATAATAATATTATTATAATACAAGTACTGTACCGAAATTTACCGGTATTCCTTTCTCAAATTCTTTTGTACCGTAGTCAATTGCCTGGGCACATCTCTGGGCCCATTCTGAATTCAGACTTTTTTTTTAGCCAGATGTTTGTACTTCTATTCTCATCGTGTATTCGGAATCTGGTTCCTACAAAAGCGCCGGAAGATGCGTCAGAGTTATGAGAAATATCGAAGATATGATGGTCTAATACAAAAAGGACAATGTAGCTGATAGTATTGGACAAAATGAACCACCACCCGGCATTTTCACCACTACCTAAAGAACTTTCTCAAATTCAAATATTAATATCTACTATATGTTCTATTCTGAACTTACAGCCCCTGGGCAAAAAGTGTTCATGAAAATGTATGTTTTTGATTTTTTTCTCCTGGCTTTAACGATGGTGGAGGTTGGTGGGAGAGTGTTGATCATGGTCAAAGTTCTTGCTCTGAATTGATGTGCAGTTAATTTTGTCCACAGACAATAATGAAAATAAGAACCTTCTGTCCTTTCATATCACTCCTACCCCAAACGAAAACTTTTTTCTTTATGGGAATTAGACCCTTTTTACCTTTGTCATTGTGAATTCAGTATGATATGAGCACTCTTTCCTCCACCCTCGCCCAAGTGGTCTTTAGACTACACCCAATCAGAGATAGTTGCCGCTAGTCCCGAGCTGAATTTGCCTAGTAGACATGGTAATAATAATTACCGCTAGTAGCATTTGGTCATAGTATTAGGACCTAAATCTCTAATAATACCTGATTCCGAATACGCGATGAAATTGGAAGTATAGTGCTAGTACCGGGTGTAAGCAGGATGGCGGTGGGGGTTGTGTTATTGTTCCCGCAGCTATTGTCTTCTCCGCTGCCCCACGCTCGGCCATGTGCACAGGACCGAGGGAATGGAGACTGGGGAGGTTGGATCTGTAGCTGTAGGGTAGCCTTTTTTGGTTTGGTATGATATCATGGTTTCTTCATGCGGGATTGGCGGTCTGGGGAGGTTTGAATGACTTTCGTACTGTAAAGTGTGATAACTCGGTTTTCCGTGGGAGCGTTAGTTCAAACCGTTCAGGATACAGTGCCGGAGCTTTGTGCCTTAAGATGTATAGTAGCATCAAAGTTAATGACATCATACATAAAATCAAAAGAACCACAGCGGATTTCAACGTTTCCCTACCGACAGCAGCGAGCATCCGGGACAACGCCACAGTTTTAAACCACACAACCCAGAAAGCCGAGCTAGAAAATGGTGAATGCTCGCTACGCCGGAGGCTCGCGTCGTAAGAAAACGTTGTATCATACGTAGGGGTGCCATGCTATCGAGCCCCTCCCGCCCAAAAAAAAAGTCAATCACCGGTAATTATGCGCCATATTCAAAAATGGCCGTAAGTCTGTGGTGACGATAAGCTTAAATAAATAAGGTTTCCTCCGCCAATTAAGGCACAGACAAATAAGGCTGGGGGATAAGCCCGAGCGGCAGCCCCGAATTGATGAACACAACCTGCATGTTGTCGAGCCACACCACGGCATCAAGGTGATACGTAGAGATGACAGGACGCAGTGACGTCGCGAGACCCTGAGAGGATACTGCCATGCGGTGCTAATGCCGGTATCGTACGAGCACTGTGTACTGTGCAAACGCATCCTAGACGAGTCATTCCAAAAGCTTTGAAAAACAGTCAGCAACTTATAACGTGAGAATAACTGCATTGCTGTAGCGCTCCTTAGGGTAATCAGAGACATTGCATTGATTATTTTAGCTTCCCGCTTGCCCAAATAAAGGAAGAAAGAAGGGGTTGGTTGCAGGACGGCATCCTACCGGCACGGTACTTGTGTGCAATGGCTAACTTTGGCGTCGGCGCCGGCGTTCTAGTGTCGGCGCGATGCCGTGAAATCTATTGCACAGCCGCATCCCCCCGCTATCCCTACCAATGGTTCAAATCCTCTCAGAGAGCTACCGGTGTCCGGAATAACAAAATGTCCGAGTGGATAAAATAGTGGACAAGGTCTTTGAAGGGGAAAAAAAAAAAAAGAATTGAATGATGACCGAGCAGGCATGACTAGAAACTATTCCAAAAGGCCTATCAATGAGGGGCGGAGCAGCAAATAAAAGAACATGATGAATAAGCTCACAAAATAAATACCAACAAACGGTCAATGCCGTAAAAGTTCTTGCAACTTGCTATCTCCGGGACGCCTCTGACCACCGGGCTCGGAGACAAACGGCTTGGCGAAGGGTTGGTGCTTTTCTGTCATGGCGCAATAAGATTAGCCTTGAGGACATGTTGGATCTCATTAACTGGTATACGTAATCCCATTAACTTGTTAGACTGAACCTATCCTGCAGGAGTTGACGGAGATGGCGAATCGCAGGAGTTTTTACCGTATATGATTCTCATCTCCTGTTACTGATTCTTCCTCAGCTAGCATCTCTCTTTGTCCGAAACATCCACTGGTAAGGAGCGAACTGGAATCTAGGGCTAGCATATGTTAGGGACTCTGCTACTAGTAGCAAGGGGGATAACTATCAGTGGGAGGAGGACAAAGAAGGAGAGAAACATTTGACGTACTGTATGTTCCTGCCAGGTGAACCACTTGCGGTACCAACCATGCCTTTGAACCGCGTTTGAACAGCTGCGATGTTAGGCTTTAGGCTAGAATAAGGCGAAAATCTCCCATGTGAGAAGGGGTTGGAGACTCTTAAATTTCCATCCGATCCGAAAACACCCCAGGACAACGAGGTGTGTTTCTGTTATGTATAGTGCTGGGCACTTGAAATCAACACTCGTGTGTACTTGCACAGTACAGTACTCGTACATACAAGCAATCCACTGTGCTTACATATAATACACATGAAAAGTGGGGTTTGGCTAAAACAACTTCGATCATAACTGCCGGTATGATCTGCTTCAGCTGGTTTTGAATCTCTCTCGACACGGTATAGCCTAAGCCCTATGGAGGTGTTGGATCTCATTAACTATGATAATATAGTACTGGTATGGAGCAAGAATCTTGAGAAGGCGAGCGGGTAAACGGCCTCGCGGCGGGGTTTTCAATCAGTTGTTGGCCCCAGCCGAGAGGCTCTGAGAGTTTATAAAACTGCTCAAAATCCATTTTGGGAGGACGCTTACGCACTCACCTCTCCAAAGTTTCTTGCGCTCTGTCTGCGTGCGTCGTGTGCTGCTGCCCCCTGGAGATCTGGCTAAGAAGGCCACGAGGTCTGGAAAGTATTCTTCCTTAACTGGAAATATATTACCACCACTTCAAAAATTTAATGAGACTCATTCTACCGATTTCTTGGGCGCTCTGAGAGGCCAAGAGATAGTATTTGCAATCCTACCGGTATTAACCTGTCAACTGTTGTGGGCGAATGCAGTGATATCCGCTGATAATCTGATACTGGTAGCGGATTCCAGGATATCTGACGGGACAGTATTTAATTTAAGACGCTATGATTGCTCTGCCCCACTTCGCTCACTCCACCCACAGCCCCGGATCAAAAGTGCAATTCTATTCTGCACTCCAACCCAATCAATAAATCGTCCGGGTATTACGAGTGGCCGTGCCAGAATAATAGTCCAGCTCAGTCAAGCCCGCTTAACTGGCTTGGAGCGAGTCCATCCAGCGATTAGCCATCGAAAATTCGAAAATAGTAAGCCCCGATGCCGAAATAGGATATTTGCTCTGTTCCACAGCAGCAAGGAAGGAGCCCAACCAATACCGTATTGGCTGCACTCAGGAGACTTTTCAATAGAGTCGGATAAGAGAGGCTGGCGGTTCATTCTTCGCGGGTTTGGGCAAGCTGAGAGCAGTGCTTCTAAGCCAACACCGTGTAGTAAGTTACTCCAGCAGCTGTGCCTGCTGTTATACTCGTACAACAGAGTTGGGTCAGACGGACGTCTCCGTAACCTCTGTTGTTGCTGTACCAGTGTCTGATTCTTGCAGGGCAGTGAAAGCGCTGGTTTCTTGGAAGAACTATATTTACAATACGCTGTATCTACATGTATGTTAATCTGTAAAAACGGCTAGAGGTACTGCGCTTTAAAGGATGGGTACCGGTACCGGCATGGTATTAAGGCCTCGGCTCTGTAGGGTTACGCTTTTGATCAATGATTTTGTAGAAGCCATATCCGGATGGGACAGCATGCTCCCCCTGAAGATGATGGTTGGCCGCCAGGTTATGGGTGTTAACTTACTCGCTTCTGATGAGAAAAGTGAGGTCTCGGAAGCGAGCGGACCGAGAAGCAACAGTCGTTCCCTCTCAGCGCGAGGATGTGTACTCGTACAGTACTTGTACTCACTTTTTATCCGTCCCGGGCACCTCGCCAAAAAAGAAAGGCAGCCTTTTCCTCCTCGCCGGTTTACAAATCGAAACACCTTCTCATTACTCATCTCTTCATCCATTGCCTGATCACCTCAATGAACAACCCATCATGAGCTGGCCATCCCGTTGAATTGTCGAAGGGCAAGATTGGAAGTAAAGAAAGCTTCCGTCGCTTCGGTTTTTTTTTTTTTTTTTCTCCAATTGGCAGCATACGGCACCGGCAGAGGACGCAAGGAAAGAGTGGCCGGAGATTTTCGCGGGGATTAATGATGACATAACTTGTCTCGGGAAGGCGCAAGCGGGAGAGAGAGATGCCAAAAATAGAACGACCTGCGTCAAATGTCGTTCTGACCTGGGGAATGGGGTTTGATTTTCGACGACTGTGGCTAGTTAATGTGGATTGCATGGCTCTTTAAGCTCCCTGGAACCCGATCTAGGGGGGCTGTTGATGCAAAGAAGGGGCTGGCAACCTTGATATTTGTGAAGTTTTGGCGAATTGGGGCCGTGAGGGGAGATATTTCACACAGATTCTTGCTGTCTATCGTCTTGGTATGAACAGGGTTGAGTGTGGAGTGTGTGGACTAATATGCTTGGAGGAGGGCATGTACTTAGAGACCCCCACCAGAGCAGTGAGTAGGGATGAGGCGGCAGGGAGCAGGAGGAAGATCAAAGTGACAATATTATAAGTGGTGCAGAGTGAGTTGACATGATAGGATATGATACCTGGTTAGAGTAAGAAGGGAAGGAAACTCAAGTTTAAAAGGGTACAGTGTCATGTAATAGCTGGGATGAGTTTACAAGTATGATGGCTGGCACGGAAATGCCTGTTGCCTTAAGCGGAGTAAGTTGGACAGAGGTGTGCATTGTTAGGCATGAACTAGGAGTGGTGTAAGTTACTGTATGGTGTGAGTAGCATATAGTCAGTCTATAGCACGATATGTATCATAGTCTCACAACTGGGCATTGTGCACTCGGGATTCCACGGCTCAATACGTAGAAAATTATCCTCTGTCAAGTCCTCCCAATACATAGAAGGCAATGGGCTGGGTAAGTAAGGAACAGAGCTTACGGTGTAGGGAGGCCTTTGGCCTGAGAGAGAGAGAGGGAAAATAGAAAAGGTGAAAGAAAAAAAAAAAAATGAAGAAAGAAAACCACCCGTTTTCTTGCATCTGAGTCCAACGCTCCGATTGGCCATCACTATTCATCCTGCTCGACCTGTTCGTTTCATCATCATCAAGCCACTCCCCCAACCGCCATTCCCTTGAGTAGGCGAACCCTTCGTTTGCTGTCTTGCTTGCTTCTCGCCTTCTTTCTCGCCTTCTTCTCCTACTTCCTTTCTCTCTTTCCTCGTTTTAGTATTCTACCTCACCTCTCTCAGCCTTGCACTACCTTCCGTTTCCTATTCCTCATCCATCTCCTATTTTTCTCTGTTGTGTTTTAGTTTACGTGCTTCTGTTCCCTTCACTCATAATTATCGTACCCAGCATTCCTCTCGCTACTGCAGAAGACTGGCGTCTTCATTCCACTCGCTTCTCATTCGACACTTTTACAGTACACTCACCTTTAACTTCTCTGAGAAGGGTAAACTGTTTGTGCTTACGGATCGGTCTGGGCGGGCGTGTGAGGACGTGAGTGTGTGAATATATATATATCTTTGTGTTTTTCTTGCAAACGCCTTTGTTGTAGAGTTCAAGATGGCTCGCACCCGATGTAAGCCTCTAGAAAACCCCAACAACATCCAAAAATGGTCTTGCTAACAATAGCCGCCGTGCAATCGCAGCTTGGTCCGCATCCTTTGGACATCTCCTCTCGTCAAAATCACCGACCGAGAAAGAGGGCTCAAAGATAAGACGTGACACCTTTACTTCTATATCCGAAGCTCACATCGCGAGCCCATCTCGAGATTCTCCACAACCGCCGCCCTCAAGAAGTTCGAGACCAAGCTCTAGGCCGATGAGTATCGTTCAGCCTTACCAACCGCCGCTTCTCGAAGTTGAGCAAGACACATTACCCGAACTGCAGCCCGTATTCACCTTCTTGAACAGTCATTCTAAAAAGATTTATACCGAGGGGTATTTTTTGAAGTTGAATGATCTGAATCCAGGTACATACAGCACCTTGCTGCTTGTCGCTTAGATGGAAAAAATAAGGGCGGATTGTATACTAATTCCTCGTGTGGCCTTTGATTAGATGGTAAACCGAGTCAGGACAGATCGTGGGTTGAGTGTTTTGCTCAACTTGTAGGAACTGTGCTATCGCTATGGGACGCTACTCAGCTCGATGCCGCGGGTCAGGATGGCGAAGTCGTGCCGACATACCTCAATCTTACCGATGCTTCAATCAAGATGGTAGGTTCCCTAATTTCTTTTAGTTATGAACGATTGCTGATCTAGCTATTTTTCGCCTAATAGATTGACACTTTGCCGACAAGGTTGCCGGATGTGCCTCCTCTCACGAACGTCCTCAGTATTTCTACTGCTGGTCGAAATCGATACCTCTTCCATTTCAATTCACATCACTCCCTTACACAATGGACAGCTGGGATTAGGCTGTGCATGTTTGAACACTCCTGCCTACAGGAAGCTTACACAGGAGCTTTGATCGCGGGGAAGGGCAAGTCATTAAATAGTATTAATACAATAATGGAGAGGACCAGGTTCAAGTATGAGGATTGGGCCCGAGTTCGGTTCGGGGCGGGGACCCCTTGGAGGAGGTGCTGGGCCGTTATAACACCGCCCGACGAGAAAGCCTTCAAGAAGCAAAAAGCTGCCCTGAAAAAGGCAAACAAGTCTGCTTACAATACCGTTCCGTTTCTCAAAGGGGATATCAAGTTCTACGAGAACAAGAAGAGCAAAAAATCACAACCAATAGCAACGATTACAGACGCTTTCACGGCCTATGCAATTTACCCGCAGTCGAAACCGCTTATCGAGCAGTCCACTTTGGTTAAAATTGAGGGAAAGATTACAATAAATTCAGATAATCCAACAACTAGTGAGGGGTTCGTCTTTGTAATGCCTGAATCCCATCCGGCTGTCAGTGGGTTCGAGATAATGCTCCGCTGGCTCTTTCCCACATTCGACGTCTTTGCTCTATACGGGCGTCCGGGGAGACTTATCGCAGGCGTTGATGATCCTAAGGGGTTAATGTTTGCTATGCCAAGGGAGCGACAGTATGGATATTTACAAGGGGAGGATGTTATGGGACTAATCGTAGCTGAAGGTGGATCGATCAATTCAGAATCAGAGTGGAGACTGAAGTTGAAGGAGTTGACGGCGGCGAAGATAAAGAGTGGAACGGCTCGTGCAAGACCAAGAACTAGTCTTCCGGCTGGACAGAGATTCCCGGGCGTGACATTTCAGGATGACTCTTCAAGATCACTGTCGTTGCCTGTGCCCGCATCGCAGATTCCTCCCCAGCATGTCCCCGCGGGTACTCCTCCCTTGACGTCCGCAGTTTATCATCAGCGCTCTACTTCCGAATCCACGGGTTATTTAGAATACCAGAGACAACAGCGAGGTCCTCCGTCTTTAGGCTCCATGGCTGAGAGACAAGAAGCCTACGACCAAGCACTGCCTACTGGGAGAAGTGATTCCTCCTCCGATGATGGTTTATTCCAGGGCGCTATCGATCCTGCTGCTCGTCGACTTCAGCAGCAGACTAGCCAGCCGTCGCCAGACTTAGTACCGGCTACTCCTGTAATGGCTCATCCCCCAAGCTCAAAGCCTCCACACATGTTACCACAGATGAGGTCGCAAGCGCTGCCACATGACTTACAGGTGGGACTGGGTGTTCATCGAGATCAGGAATTACCTAGACTGTCTACTGAGAGTAACTTGTTTGATGGGATGCCACTAAGGGGCGGTAATGATACTGGAGCAAACCCGGCTTCAGCGTTCCCCCCATCCTTGATACCTAATGGATCTGCCCCAACATCGAAACAAATAAGTGCAATGTATCCCCCTCCCCCACCCCCTCTTTTGCCAAGTCAGCAGTCCCAGATCACAGCTCAGAGTTACCTTCCATACCAATCTCCAATCGAGCCTCCCCCAGGATTTGCTCCGCAGTATTCACAGGTTCTGCTTGCTGGCCCACCACCAACCAATGACCGAAAAGAAGCCTATGAAGAAGGCTATGCTAACAGGCCACCACCGCCACCACATCCTGCTGAATCTGTACAATCCATGAAACCTCCTCCTCTTAGTAGGGTCGAAAGCCTTAAGATAGGGGAGACTAAGCCTCCGAGGTTTTCATGGCAAGACACAGATGTGCCGACGCCTATCCAGCTTACTAGCGGACGTGAAATCACGGCAGGTTCGGATCCCCTGCCGTCGCCACCAATCCCTGCAAAAGTCCCGTTCAAACAAATTAACCGTCCAGTAGTCCCAGAGATCCAGACAAATGTCAGCAGAAGACCCGCGCCGGAGCAGCCTTCCGAGGCCGCCGACGATTCCCCCACTAGCGCAGATATAGCAAGTCTTGCGCAGCACATGATAAGCGATGAAGCCTTGAGTAAGATCGGAACGGACCATGGGACGGGCGAAGAAGATACCCTTGATCGAAAACGAGCCCAACGGATGCAGCGAATGCTTACTGATAGCGGAAGTGAATATGAAGATGACGATGATGAGCCGGATTATTCTAGTATTCACACTACACGCGAGGAACTACCAAAGCGTGACGCTAACATGCCAAGGGCTGGAGTCATGAAGGTAGTTGGGAAGACGATGCCGGAGGCAGAGGTTGCGGTTGGAGATGCCCGTTATCGCCCTAGCACCTCTGACCAGATTAAAGATTCCTCCGATATACCTAAGGTTGACTTCGGGATGACAATCAATCACGGACGTACTCTCTCCGCCGAATCTAAGGGTGTCAACCGGGGGAATGCACAGATTATAGATCGGGATGAGCAATTCCCCCATTCTCTCCATGGGACTTTAATAGGTGGCGATCCTCGACGCCAGTCGATGGGCCTTAATGGGGACCTTTGGGGCCAGAATCGTGGGTCTTCAGGATCCTCCGGTGGTAGTGACGGGGGGCAGGGGTCTTTGAATCGACCATCCCCCGGTTCTGCGCACGGGGGGGCGGGGTCACATGGGTCAGAGAGTGGGGAGTCAAAGCGCAAGAGCGTAATATGGCAGCCTGGAATGGCTCAAATTGGGAGCGGGCGAACTCCAGACCGGAAAGAGAGTGCAGAACAGTATGTTGCCGAAAAAGCAGCAGCCGCTGCCGCCCAACAACAATCGAGAAGCAGATATGTCCATCAGCGGAAAACCTCGGGTACTTCACCAACAAGCGGCCGCAATCCTTCCGCTGAACATCTTCCTCGGCCCGCTTCTCGTGGCGGGGAGGCCGTATTTGCTGCAAATGGATTAGTCCCCGGCACTGTGGACATCTCAAACCACCTCTCTGCGCGAGAGCAAGAATATGTTGCAAAGCAAACGGGTTCAACATTGTTACATATTGATAATGCGAAACAGAAGCAGCCGCCTCACCGAGCGGGACTTCTGGGGGCAATCGAGGCTAGAGAGCTAGAGAAGCGCAAAATGAAAGAATCGTGGACACAAGGCGGTAGCTTCAATAGTCCTACCGTCCAGCAAGCCATTGCTCAGAGACAGCAGCAAAAGCAGCAGCAACAACAGCCTGGACAGCGCTCACAAATTACACCTTCCCCTAGGGGCATGGGAAGCCAGAGTCCTGGACCTACACAATACGGTGGGACACCCTACCTTCCCCTGCAACAGCAGCAGGCAGGACATGGATACTTCCAGCAGCCGCAACAGTCACAACAGTATCAACAACAGTATTACGGTCGTCAACCCTACGAACAACCACAATACGGTCAACAGCCTGGCCAAGGCGGTTTCACAAGGTAGTCGGTGCCTGAGTTATTAATAGCTTTTCCATTTCCTTTTCTCTGCATTTTTTTTTTTCTTGTCGGGGTGTTTTCATTTGCTTTTTTAAAGTGTATTTTGGACTCTGGAGCTTTGTCACGAGCAAACAGCATTATTTGCCGGCTTTTTTTCTCTCTTTCTGCAATGGCGCGACAAAAAGGGGAGTTATGGATGGAAGGATGGGAGGAAGGATGGAAGGAAGGATGGGAAAACAACGACAAAAGCTTGCTCCTGTTTTTTTTTGTTTTTTATTTGTTGTCGTTTCGTTTCTTGTCTCATTACTAGCATATCCAGGCTCTTTTTTTACCCTTCACCTTCTGCTTTCCACCTTTTCCTTCTCTTCTCGTCTTTACTAAAACTAAAACTTGCTTTATATTTTCATGTCTCTGTCTTGTCTATCTATGCATTTTGAGGGGTGAGGGGGAAGAGAAAGAAGGAAAAAATGGAAAAAAAATATTCAAGACCTTATGATAGGCACCATAATATCTGGTTTATAGGTTAAACCTTTTTATAACCTTTCTCTGGCTTGGGTGCTCTTCGGGGCTACTCAGAAATCGTCCTTTAGGGTGTTTAGTTTTCTTTTCTCCTTTTCGTTGAGAATTGCGGTTTGCGAGTGCGGGATATGGCATGGTATACGAAATTGAATGATGATGTGGGTTCGCTGTGGTGGTGTAATTGTGGGGGATAGTCTATTGAGTGAGTGGATCGATAGGGAAGCTGGCTGCCGTACAGGTCGGGGGGTGAGAATGTGGGCATTTGGGAATGACATTAAATTTTGCTACGTTTCCTTTGCCTTTTCCCTACGTGTGCTCATTTCTCTGTTTTGGTATTTGGTTGTGGGTTGCATTAGATTGGGAATATGAGTTGCTGTTTTCTATATATATTTCTGTTCTCTACCCATCAATGCGATTAAATTTTGTGAGTACTGCGGGAAAAATAGGCACAGATCGGATGTGCCGCAGAGTAGGTGTTTGTGTGCGACTGGGACATGTGGAGTACCATGTGGTAAAGCCAAAGCGTAGTGACACTAATAGGCCCGATCAGATTGCCAATTGCCCAAGCCTTTAAAAAGCGCAGTGTGTCCTGTAAGTGATGATATTTTGAGTTTCTGGCGTTAGTGAGGCGATTTGGCCCACTTCAGCAAGGTTTGCCCGGCCCGCTAGCTTGAGGGACCTGGAACCTTGGCTGCTAGCACACTGTTCCAGCGTACCGTGCTTCAATTTCTAAATACTTTTTATACCTTATTATTTACACCACCCATCGAGTTCGAAGGCGGCGCGATGATCTAGAAATTGTGTTGGCGCAACGGCAGGCCGTAAATCGTGGAGGGTTTTAGAATACCTTAGCATCACCGATCAAAGATCCACGCCAGAGCGGGAAGCTCGCCGTGCAAGCCACGTGGATACGCAATGCGTTTCACATTATATCTGACTTTCCGCCTTCGCGGATCCAATGGAACTGCGCATACGGTACCGGTATATGGGTAAGCAAAACAAATCTGGGAAAGTTTCTAAATCTCAAACTTTAAGTCAGCTCCCGGTTCCCCCATAAAGCAAACGTTTCAAAAAAAACAAAACACGGCATGGCATGAAAATAATTGAAGGAGATATCAGAACCCAATGGTCTAAGCACAGTCCTCAACACTGCCACCCTTTCTTCGCAAACGGAGTACTCGGGAGCGTTTATTTGTGAGGGGGACTCATACGGCTCTTCCTATTTTTGCTTGGGAGTTATAAAACTGCTCATCATGTGGTTGGTTTGCCTTTTTTTTTAATTTTTTTACGGGGCGCGCTGGTATTGGATGTGGGGAAGAGGGGTGTTGGAGATGGAGGTGGATGGTAAGTAACTTACGGATAGGTGAGGGGTGTAGTGATGGTAATTGTGCTTGAGTAGTTCGATGATAAGAGAAGGGTGTCCTGAGGGGGATGATGATGGGAGAGGGAGCGGATCGTGAGGAAAAAAGAAACTGTTTAGTTAGTGGGATGGGTTAGGGTTCAGTGCTCGGCGATTTTTTCAATATTCGGACAGCTTGGCGCCAAGACTCATACAAATCTGCGCCAAGATTCTGGATACTTTAAAAAATCGCCGAGTACCGGTATACTCGGGTCTGGACGTGGGTGACCGGACAGACAGGGATTAGGAAATCTATGCATCAGCATAGATTTCCTAATCCCTGTCTGTCCGGTCACCCACGTCCATACCCGGGTACTGGGACTTGGCGCTTGGCAACAAACATTTTTGGCAGGGTAACCCCTTCGTGGGGTAATTCAATTGTTTACCCATCCTGCACACCTCGTAGGCTCCGACTCCGCAATAGCTCCACAATCACCTCCATCCGTACTTATCTCTTTTGATTTCGTCTTTATCAGCCATAGATTAACCATGGCCGACAGATATTCGTTCTCTCTCACCACTTTCTCCCCGAGGTACGGAGCCCCACTATGTTTTGGGGCTTTTAGCTCTTTGCTGACAAATGACTGCGTGTAGCGGAAAACTCGTTCAGATCGGTAAGAGATTTCGAGATGGGTGTGGGGTAGAAAGCGGTACTCGTAATTCTCTAACGTTTGTGAACACAACTGCTATTGCATATGAGCAAAAAGTGGGCCGGAGCCTCGAGATTTTGGTGTATGCAATAGCAGTTGTGTTTAGAAACGTCAGAGAATTACGAGTATTGGGGGTCAATCCAAGGAGCTAATTCGGTGGGGTTTATCCAGAATATGCGCTCAACGCAGTCAACCAGGGGGTGACCAGTCTCGGAATCAAAGCTACCAATGGTGTCGTTCTTGCAACAGAAAAGAAGTCTTCAACACCCCTTATGAACTCATCTTCCCTTGAGAAGATATCGTGTATAACACCCAACATCGGAATGATTTACTCGGGTATGGGGCCGGACTACAGAGTTCTCACGGACAAGGCTCGAAAGGTCTCTCACAGTGACTACAAGAGAATTTACAACGAATACCCCCCTACAAGAATACTGGTTCAGGACGTTGCCAAGGTTATGCAGGAGGCTACTCAGAGTGGCGGCGTGAGGCCCTTCGGCGTTAGTTTGCTTGTGGCTGGGTGGGACGATAAGCCAGCGGGTACTGGAAAGGGTGGCCCAGCGTTATACCAGGTATGATATAGTTAATCACTCGAGCTTAGTGATGGCCACGATCATGCTCGAGCAGAGAATTTGGCCCGTGCTCGAGTATAAAAGGGCTCAAGCACACCAAAACTTTATGCTCGAGCATGATCGTCGCCTCACTACTCTAGCTTGTGCGGAGAAAGGCTAACAGAGGGAATTTTCTCTCTAGGTTGATCCATCTGGCTCTTATTTCCCATGGAAGGCGACTGCCATTGGCAAAAGTGCTACTTCTGCAAAAACTTTTCTTGAGAAGCGATATGCCGAGGGATTAGAGTTGGAAGATGCTATCCACATCGCTCTGCTGACCCTAAAGGAGACTGTGAGTTTTTATGCTACCTGTGATGTACTCGGTATGGACGTGGGTGACCGTACAGGCAAGGGTTAGAAAATGTATGTATCAGCATAGATTTCCTAATCCCTGTCTGTCCGGTCACCCACGTCCATACCCGAGTAGTGCCTTTTTGTGAGCAGCTATCTGATGTGACTCGGCTGGGCACAGATTGAGGGCGAGATGTCTGGAGACACTGTCGAGATCGGGATTGTTGGGCCTCCAGCAGATCACCTACTGGGCTACGAAGGAGTTGCCAATGCTCAAGGTCCTAGATTCAGAAAACTGAGCCCTCAAGAAATCGAGGACTACTTGACAAATTTGTAAAGATGGCTGCCCGGGTGTGGTGGAATTAATGCGCATCTTATGTATCATTTTCGCCGCGGCGCCTGTGCTAGCCCCGCAAATTGGGTAAAACAATAGAGAGCAACTATTCTTGCTGCTGTTGTGTTGTGCCTTTCTATGGATTGTGAACTATGACAGCGATGACTCGCAGTTTTGCCCCGGTCTCGAAAGGTTACGGGGTTCTACGAGTAGTTTCTTCTATTATATTTGAGGTGACATTAAATGACCGTGAGCTGAAACAAAATACACCGATAAACGATAGGCCTCACGTGAATAAGAAAACTGCTGGGTTCTGTCTAATGATTTCATTTCAGGTTTCTCCAACCCCTCAGAACCTCTTTTTCTCGCTTTTAGTCTTTAGAGATATTGCTGCGGTGTTAGAGTTCATTGCTATCGATTGTCGTTTGCGGACATTTAATCTCACCCCAAGTATGATGCTCGAGTACAAAGAGCTAGTCTTGAGCGGGTTCTGAGATTTTTATAGTCCCCGCTGGTCGAACCAACTAGCTACCGGCAACACTACCATGCTTTGTCGCTCGTCCGTCGCTCGTCCTCAACGCAGTCCAGCGTCAACAGAAGACTCCCAACCTAGGACCCCCCGGTCTTGCAAAGAGCACCGGAAGACTCCTCCCATAACTATCAAACCATAGGGTGACTGGAAACACGTATTTATACTCGAGTATCTTACGGTACATCCCACGCAATAGCGAATATACCGCAGGACGAACCTTTCGCTTCTCCAGGGACGAAAAACTAAAAGAAAAAGAAAAACAGTATTATAACAAAACATCTTGGATGAGTTATGCTTTATTTCCCACCTTCTTCCTTCCTCCCTTCATGTTAAATACCAAATTACCAGTTGCAACCTCTAGAGACATATCGTAACGTACGGCTTCCTCCCTAAGGGTGCTCTATACTGCACTGCGCTGCCGCCGGTGCCGGCGATGTAGGGTATTGTATGGGCTGGGTTGGGTTTAAATTGGGCCTTTCAATCGATCAATCACAACCCGCTTGCTCCGAGATCTGTGTCGAACCGCCAGCGTGGCCCAGTTATCTACGGTTGGGTTATCGTTTTGGCGGCTGGCGGCTGCGGGTGGAGGGGTGCCTAGTGCCGGCATTTTTGTTTTTTTGGAGGGGGTTGCTTTTTCTTCAGCTGGCCGGATTTGTCACGTTACCATGGGAGGGTATTTATGGGCGAGTGAGAGTTTGTGATTAGCTATTACTGTGATTGACTATTGCTCGTGTACTGGTCGCATGATCGCGATAGAGGAAGAGAGAGGAAGTCAGGTGAAACGCAAGATGAAGTATCATATCTATTGTAAACTAAGCTTATTACAAAATCCTATACTCGAGTACTCCACTCCTTCCCTCCATCGCAGATCTATCCCCCCTTAACAGAACCGCTTCTCGGGAAAATTACAGCTCTCCCAATAGTGATTGCCACAGGAAGCTCCGTTCCACCCTTGCAGCCTATTTGCCAGATCGGAGACGTAAGAACCCGTAGCACCCTTAGGGTCGGAGAGATCCGAGAAGTTGATCTGTCCAGAATTGTACCCGCGCGCGGCCTGGTAGGGGTTACCCTCGGTGTCGCCGGCGTACGCTGTTTGACTGTTCTGGCTGATCCACTGCACGTAGCCGGGGCCCTGGGTCGTTCCCTCGGTGCCGTCGCGGACCATGTGCAGGATGGAGGCCGCCATGTTGTTTGGGTCGTAGGAGACCGAGCCAGCGTAGGCTTGCATCAGACCGCAATTTTGGACCCCGTTGTTTGTGCATCCGACGCGGACATTGCCGGAGGACTAAGGCTATTAGTACAATGTATGGAACGAGAAGAAGAAGAAGAAGAAGAAGAAGGGAAAGGCACCTCTTGCATGATGACAGCGAGGATGAGTCTAGCATCGACCTTGGACTCCTGCGCGGCCTGGAGGATGGCATTGTAGATAGCGCCCTGCTCCGGGCCGCTATCGTATTTCACCATGGTTGTGAATTGGTTCCGTTCGAACATGTCGTGGAAGTTCATCCAGTTAGCGAAGGGCGGGAAGTTCTCCTTGATGCCGCGGAAGCAGTAGTAGTAGTTTGGGTCCTGGTAGCCCCCGTTTCCTACGGTGAGGGACGAGCTGTACCATGCTAGCCCTTTCCCGGTGACTACAGAGCCAGGTCCGCTGAGGCCTGAGGTCTTCGCGAATGAGTCTGATTTGGAGAGGAGGACGTGAGCTCCTTGGTTGGGCTTTGCGCCTTCGGTGGTTTTGGTGAAGTTGTTGTTCTCCGGGAAGGTGGGTGGGGAGAACACGGTGGGTGGGGAGAACACTGCTGTGTCCTGGGGAGCTGGTGCTGGGGCACCGACTACGAGAGCCAACAAGGGGGTTACGGTGAGGAGCTAAGTGGGAGTTAATGCTCTGTGAAGGGATTGTGTTTTATGGAGGGGACATTGTAGACATACAGTCTTGACCAACATATCGAATTGCAGAGAATTTTCCGAGGGATGGATATATCAAATGAGGGAGTCTTAAAGCTTGCAGGTACGTCTGAAATCTGAAGAAATGGATAGAAGTACTGGACTGGTGAAGGAAGTGATTGACCGACTATCATCGTCCTTTATATACACATTCAACCTCCACTTACACCTCTCCTAATTCCTCAGGTGACGATAAATGAGTGATATTAGTGTATCGGTGATCAGCGAACCTCACACCAAGGCCGGCTCGTCCATTAGAATCGCCTTCACCGAGCCTATTCACATTACTATTCCGAGATTTGTGTGATCTAGTGTCATCCCTCCCCCGAGGCACATCTATTGCTCCGATATTTGATTGTATTATATGAGGTTTGTGGAGCCATAGGACCCTTATCCTGGTGTCGCCCCCATTGGCCAGAATATGTAAGTCAAATTTCTCAAACTGGAATTATCGATTTGCAAACTAGCCTTAGGCTTTAAGTAGGAAAAATAGTAGAGAAGGGAAGAGAATGTAAGATCTTGGAGTCAGAATCTTATTTATAGTATTGCAATGCGATTTGCAATATCTGTCCTAGGTGCCATCAATTTAGAGCCTCAAATAACTGGTTTACCTATAGGAACTCCCCGAAAAGGGCGGAGACTTCTTGTTCTTTCTCTATGATATGATACTACCAATATTAGGGAGCCTTTCACCATCTCGGGGTTGGGGTCGGGGGGCTGAATCTAATTGTTCTCCCCTTTCACTAGCAGTAGCAATCTATGGCGCTGGCAATCTACTCTATGGTACTGGAGATGTTCTCCTTTGAGGCATCATAGTTTGATACTTGGCGCAATCCTACAAGGAAGAATCTCCATTCCTTGTAATAGAGATGGTACGTGTGCAATATACTATTTTCGAGTAACATAGCTCAAACGAGCCAATCGCCTAATAGGGAACAGTCCCTGTTCGGCGTTTCAAGCGAAAGACTCACGTTTTCTCACCCTTGGGGTGTGGCTATTAGCTCGCAGGCGGGGTGTCCGAATTGTTCAGTAATGCCCGCTACTATGGTGGCTGTGGGAGTTAGTAATTGCAGGGGAGGTTTTGTAAGCAAAAGTTTTCCCTTTATTTTTTCTAAGAGGGATTTAGGCAAAGTTTATTGTGTCATCATACCTGGGGTTGAATATGGTTTAGTGGATATCATATGCGAAGGGTGTATACAGTATTTGTGGCTATAATACGATACCCTGGTTGTGGGCTCCGCTGTTATGGCAGGACGTTATAGGGGTTGAATACTAATGACATTGAGTAAACAGAAGGGGCAGCTTAGTGAGGCAGCAAGATACCATGTCAGTATAAGATCAGTATCGTGTTTGGCTTCCTGGCCCCAAAGATGATTTCTGGTTCCACCGCCGGTAAATTTCCCTCTCTGCTATGGCCTGGTCTCCCAAACACGCCCCTGAGGAAATTTAGGGGAGCATACTGTGATTTGGAAGCACTGCTGGCCCTTCTGAATTGAATAGTCTCCAGTAGTTACCAGGGAGGGCGTGTAGTGTGGGGCAACCCCATGGCTCGAGAGTCTAATTGGGAAATTGCAGGAGAACCAAGATTGGGGGTCTGGTGACGAGAAGGGAAGGCTCAGATGAGGAGGGGTCATTTTTGATAGTGATATTGTCGAGATGCTAGAACCGGCCTATTTTCTGTAGGTTAGGCATAGGGTAATTGCTCGTACTGCTGAAAATGGGTTAGCGGCTTTGCGGTCTACACAAATATCTATTCAAGTAATCACTTAGGGAGTGCTAGTAATCGACTGAAAAAGTGGAAGCTAGGATCTCCCGGGGGCCCTTGAGTTGTACAGTACAGAACGTGGGAATTACCTTTTCGAGGTAGCAAATGTTGGGGCTAACGCCTTTTTGGACGGGGCTCTACGATAATTGAGCGGGGTTGCCGGTCACTGAGTTGGATCTTGGCTGTGCCGAGTGGTTAACGCCTTACCGTAGTCTGCCCGTCAAAGCGCGGCTGCTTGTTATGTTCTTGTACAGTATTTGGAATCAGTCACAGCAGATGAAGTATTCTAAAAACCACCCGCTTTTATAGTACCTTCATTTCCTATTTTCTGGCCTTAGGAGGTATTGAAGGTGGAGCTAGCCCTGGTATCGTATCATTAAAGGGGCTGTTGATACCTGGAGAGACTGAGCTTCTCTCTCAGGGGAAGTGTCCGGTGCCGCGTTACCTGGTTTTTTTCGCCTGCAGCTACATTTAGTACGTTGAAATAAGAGTTTTCTTTGTAATCTGACTCAAATTCGCAATAAAACGCCTTCACTTAACTCTAAAACCAGACTTATTTTGGACTCTTTCTGAGGGTATTGAATGTTTTGCTTCAGCCCTACTTTATTTCAATGTATTATACTAGCGGCAGGCGAGTAAGACTAGGCAATGCGGTATTTTCCTTATATATCCCAAGGCAGAAGAAGGATATCCCTCATTCGAGGAGAAGGAGATTAAGTCTCTAGGTTAAAAAACTCACCATTGTCCCTTGCAGATGCCTATGCTGATTAGACTATCGCAAAGACACAGTCAGCCTTTGGATGGAGAATACCACCTGATACTGTATCGAATCACAAGCACTGTATTGAGTCAGAACCCTCGCTTAAAGCAGCGTTATCCACTGTGGCTGTGGAAGGCTGGCAGTTACTGGTGATCCAAAAGCTTAGCTACCGATAATAAGATTTTAAGGAGGCGAGCTGGTCACTGTCATGTCAGCAATGGGGTTGTGATACTGGGCCCTTTACGTACCAGGGTCTGGTAAGAAGTTACGGAACCGTTATTTAAGGCTAGCCAGCCAAATACATCCCTGTCGGGTACGGTTAATGGGTTCCTACCCTTGTATCGGTAGCAAGATGAGCAGTTCTAGTGCAGCGGAGCCACGGAATTAGAACTGGTGCTCTTTGGAGCATCTTAGTAATATGAGAGTGTCCTATGATCTGTCGACCCTGATCTGTACTACAATACTGGTCATTCGAATCGCTCGAAACTTCCGAAAGGGGTCTTTGGTCGGCAACGGGCTCCCTTTCGGCACTGCATACAATTCGTCCAGAAAGTAAGCTTCTGACTAGATCTACTCGAGGTTACCAGTGAGGTGGATGCTGTCTCGCGGGCCACTGCAATTTTGCCCCGTCAGCACCAGATCGGGTGGCCGGGTCATGCTCAGGAAGGAGTGTTCAACTGATGAATATCTACATGTATTGTGCCTGGACAATATTAGTGGGTTACACTCTCTGAGTTTCAGGCTAATTGAGCGACCTTGTATGGATTGCTTGTTTGCCCACAGTTCGGCTGCTGGTATGCATGGCAACAAATTCCGGGAGTGGCCAAAACAAGCAGCATTCCCCCTGCACCTTGCTTACCCACAACCAACACTGATTATGCCTCAGCACATCCGCTCGCCCAGAGAGAGATGACTATAGAAGCCTGGATACCTCGTTGAACCTACTAATCAAAAGAGTTCCTGGGAGGCGGAAATTATCTTGTTGCAAGGTATGGTTGGAGCGCGGCGTGGAATAGTGAGCATGGGAACAGGAGGGCTATGGATACTTCATTTGCAGAACCATGCAGATACTGAGCGCTCTAGGACTTGAAAAATGTTCTATTTGATCCGGCCGTTCCAGTCACTATGAAATTCCTCACCTGTGGTTCTTGAACTCAGTGATTCTATCTCTTTGTTTTTCCTCTTTCCACCGTCACTCATTATGAGAGGTCTTTTCCCCTTCGCCGCGTTCTTTGGAACAATTTCCGCGCAGTTCCTCGAACCTGCACCCACTTCAGCTGTTAAACCTATCTTGAATGGAACGGCGGAGTTCGATAGTTTGTTCAATTACGCCCCTAAAGCACCCCCGTAAGTTTTATCTTAGATTCCCATTATAAATCGCTTGCTAGACTGATGCTAAGCTAACATTTGTTCACAGAGCTGTTCCATTTCCCGGGAACACAAACACCACTGGGAAGAACTCTCCTGTCCCAATCCCGAACACGAACACTACCGCCAATGTTGCGGCCAATCGGTTTTCCGCTCAAGCCGCTTGTACTCTCACTCCCAATAACCCAACCAAGTTTTGGCGAGAGACAGTAAACCTCAACGGCGCATCGCCATTCAATGCGGATCCTACATATCAGGTCTACAGGAATGTGAGGACTTATGGGGCAAAGGGTGATGGAGTCACTGATGATTCTGGTGCATTTCAATTTGCCATTGATGGTAAACCTCTGAGCTTCCCTAAAATCGAGATTAATGAAAACTCACATCTACAATAGCTTGGAGCCGTTCCAGCAATTTCCAGCAGACAACTGCGCCGGCTCTTATCTACGTTCCGGCTGGCACTTACAAGATCTCAAACAGCATCAAGATGCTTGTCGGCACTATGATGATCGGAGACCCGCTTAACAAGCCGGTGCTCAAGGCAGATGCAAACCTTGGCACCAGGCCGATTATAGACGGCTTCGACTCAAGCCGATTCCTTGGCTCCACCACAAATTTCTACATTGGAATTAAGAACATCAAGCTCGACACCACTGCTATCAGTGTCGGCACTTCTGCTGTTGCGCTGAACTGGCCTGTTTCGCAGGCTACCCAATTGTACAATGTGGACTTCAGTATGCCGAACTTCTCCCAACATGTTGGTATCACTATGGATGGTGGGAGCTCGGGTGGTGGATCCGGAACCATTTTGAGTGATTTAGTACATTCTCCTCTCTGTGATATCGGGATGTGATCGATGATCGCTGACTCTAAGTTAGTCTTTCACTGGTGGAGCAATTGGTATCAGACTCAACAATCAGCAATATATGTTCAAGAGTCTGAAATTCAATGGCTGCAATACTGCTATTGCTATTTCCCACGTTTTCTTCCTTACTGTGCAAGACGCCTCTTTCATGAACTGCGGCACCGGTATCGACATGAGCGGAAATGGGGTCGCAGGTTCCGTCTCTCTCATTGACTCTTCAGCGAACTCAGTCGGTATTGTGGTGAATGCATACAAGACCGGTAACGGTGCAGGATCATTGGTAGTTGAGAATTTCGTAAGCACCAACTCCGGTGCCACTGTCTCTCAGAGTAATGGCGGTCAGACTCTTGTCTCTGGCAGCGTACCAAACACTTGGGTCATGGGAAACGCCAACCCCGGAAATTACCAAGGTGGAACCTTCTACACTACTAGTCGCTCATCATCCCTCTTAGCTTCGAACGGAAAGTACTTCCTCATGCCCCAGCCGCAATACCAGCAATACGGAAATGATCAATTTGTGAACGTTAAGGATCAAGGCGTCAAGGGAGACGGTGCGACTGACGACACCGCTGCTATCAATGCAATCCTACTCGCCAACGCTGGATGTAAAATCATCTACTTCCCCCAAGGAACCTATCTTGTTTACGACACAATCTACATTCCCCCGGGAACAAGGATTGTAGGTGATGTCTGGTCGACTATCAGTGCTGTTGGTAGCAAGTTCTGGGACGCGAACAACCCCCACGTTATGGTACGAGTAGGGAACGCAGGCGAAGTTGGTGTAGCTCAAATTACAGACATGCTCTTCACAACAGCTGATGTCCTCAACGGTGCAATTCTCGTGGAGGTCAACATGGCTGGAAGCTCTCCTGGTGACGTCGGTTTATGGAACTCACATTTCCGTATCGGAGGGGCCGTAGATTCAAAGGTCGACACTAACTGTGCTGGCCCCGACGCAAGTGATTGCAAGGCCGCTTTCTTGATGTTGCACATTGCTCCCACCGGCTCTCCGTACATTGAGAACATGTGGGGCTGGACTGCCGACCATTCTCTCGACGGCGGCCCATCACAAGTCATATCTACCGGCCGTGGGGCTTTAATCAGGAGCACGAAAGCAACCTGGATGATCGGCACGGCATTCGAGCACAACACCCTCTACCAATACAACATCGTAAACGCCCAGAACGTCCTCATTAGCTTCCAGCAAACCGAAACCGCATACTGGCAAGGTCCCGGTGCGCCCATATCCGCTCCAACTCCGTGGGCCGTCAATAGTGCATACTCAGACCCCAACTTTGCCGGCTGTGGTGCCGGCGACGCACAGTGCAGAATGGGATGGGCGCAGCGTATTAGCGGTGGTTCAAATATCTACGTTTATGGCTCCGGCTTTTGGGTCTTCTTCAATGGGCTCACGTTTGCTAGTGGACATGGGTATGGTGGTAGTGACGGATGTGAGGCGAGTTGCTGCCAGAGCAGTATTTGCCAAACGAGTGCTGCGGAGATTGTCAGTGGGCCGAGGAGTCTTTATTGGTATAACGTTAATACGCATTTGTTCACGAACTTGATCGTTGATGGGACAAATATCGCTAAGCAGCTTAATAATCCAGGGAGCTGGGGTGGTGTTGTTGCGGCTTTCTTGGCTCATAGTAGTGCTTAGATGTCGTGGGCTAGTGAGAGGGAGTTGGGCTGAGTGTGGAATGTATGGTAGATAGATGAAAGATAGGGAGGTCGGGTTGGCCAATGAAAGATTTAATGCTCAAAGAGCGGGACAAAATAGACGTTCCAGTGTACTTCCACCACTCCGGGCTAATGACAGGGCCTTACCCAGTGATTCGTCTATATAAGTGTCCTCAATGGCTAGGAACGCTTGCATTCACTCTACGCCTGCGACTTCGCGTAGCTATCACCTCGTTACGGCTCGTTGACTACTCGAGGGGCCCCTAGTGAGGATACTAATGGGGGGTAACTTCTTGGTATTGATTAAAGATACAAAACGCCCACGAGACATCTAAACCCCCTCGAGCCCCACAAGCATCCTGATCCCTATTGGCGGTAGGCCATCTCAGACATACAAGGACACCCCGAGATAATCGCTAATCTGGCGTCTACGCTTGAGGACGGTGGCATTGGCGGGCATCGGCGGAAGCCCAAGGTGGGCGGAGATGTCTTGACACTGAGCACCTGATAATCGTGAAATATTAATAAAGTTCACATTCATTAATGAGGAAGACTCACTGGTGAGGGTGAAAAGTTCATGGCGGGTTTGCGGAAGCGGGGGGCCTGGGGCACCCAGGGAGGGTAGCAGAGGATGCCCGTTAGTACAAGTCACTTAGGCCACCTCAGAACTGGTGGCCTGGAAGTGGGGACCGAGAGCCACCCAAGGAGGATAATAAAGCAGTGCTGTAAAGGTGGTAGAGGAATTATACAGCCTTATCAGAAGGAATTGCTGCCTAGCTGAACTTTCAGTTAGTACACTAGCTAGTTAGGTAGAGATAAACTTGAATAAATGTACTTATTGTGAAGCTGCTGGATTTTCTCCTGGACTTCTCCCACCTGCTCCAAGATCTCTCCTATATAGCCCTAGATCTCTCCCATTTGTCCTTGAATATCTTAGAATTGATCCTATATTTCAGTTAATTGTGCTCTCATTTTTCCAAAGAGAGCTACTATTCGTGTGTGGTTGAAATCAAGTTTCTAATGCAAGTATGCATCGCCAGCAGGCATGTTTTCAAAAAAGGGCAATCTCATTTTAGATACTTTGTAAATTAGCAGCAACAGTTTTAAAAATTTGACTGAGCTATTGTGTTTGGTTGAAATATCCTTGTAGTCTTTAGAAAAGCTCTCAAAAGTATGTTGATAGAGATGGGGGTAGATTATAAGATGAAATAGGCTAGCTAGAAAAACATAGTAAAAACTTTTACTTTCATCAGTCAATACCACTTCCTGTTCCAGAATTCTTTTTATTTTTTTTCCACCCTTTTGTTTTCACAAACTGAATAAAGAGTAAGGAAGAGATTCAAATGTACTCTCAAAATAGACTTTACCACAGTGGCCAAAGCCTCATAAATAGTTGGCAGATAGAAGGCGAAAGCTTTACTAGCAAGATACACCCAATTATGTAATTCTTTTTGTTAGAGTATCGCAAATTGAATTAACTGTCAGTGGTATCTTACACTGAGCATGAAGCCAATATGGCCAGCATGACCAGTATAGCCATGGCTGAGCAAGCCAAAGAGAATGTTAATCTTAGTACACATTCCAGACAATCTGGCTTCTATTTTAACTAGACAGGTATTGACCTTCAAGTTTGTAGTCAATTCTCCAAATTCTGACACTTGTCAGATAACTTGAAGAAGAAGCTTGAATAATGATTGATGGAAAGCAAACTTTGTAAGATTGATGAGATAAGAAGTGAATTCCTGACACCTGTAAAAGAGAAAACTGAAAAAGAGATTGATGGAAAGCAAACTTTATCAACTTGTTCCATCCAAAACAATTAGTATTTTAGTCAATATCAGTTGACTATATTCCAACTTTTTATACCTTTCAGTAGCCATCAATCAGAGATAAATATTTGTAGTTATTGTATTTATATTCATATCAGTTAATATTGAAAAAAGTGATTATATTATACTCAACTGTATTATAGAATATTAGATCAATACAGTGGCCTATTTATTGTACTTTGCATAGAGGGTCTATGCTACTAACTGTACTCAGTTCCTATGTACTTGAATATCATTTAGTAAGATAATTACTGCATAGAGAAATAAATAAACATAATATTATAGTATAAACAACAGCCTAAAACACTGTTGATGACTTGGACAATTCAAATTGTCCTTTATTCAAGTTCTATTTAATTTTGTATTAGTATAGACTGTCTCAAGCATACTGATCTAAAAAACTTGGTTAGCAATTCATCACTGTCCCAAATAGTATGGGTAGTACAGTATTTTGTAAATTAGTGGCAACAGTTTCAAAACTTGGTTGAGCCATTGCGTCTGGTAGAAATATCTTTGTGGTCTTCAGAAAGGCTCTCAAAAGCATGTTGATCAAAGTGGGGGCGGTGGGTGGTTGATGCTTGCAAGGTTGATGGGACTAAAGAATACTCCCCTGTTGAATAGTATCGTAATGGAGTTGGAGAAGAAGAAAAGCAGAGGGAAGAGAGGGAGGGTCTAGAAATAGGTGTGAGAACACCTCCCCTTATATAGAAAAACAGTAGTCGGGGTCAACCCTCAGGTCACTCGTTGTCCTAACCCTATCTGTGTCAGCGTTCCCCCGGGCTCACTATTCTATGTTCCAGTGATTGAAAACAGAATCTCGTTCGAGCGCGGATTGAGTGCTTGTGTTGGAAATATGGCTTCAATGTGAAGGAAGTGCGTCCGGTGGGGAACAGAGGTACTCATATCATTAGCACTGCACATGGAACCTCTCACGGGTATAATTACCATAGCCCGGCGCCCAAGTAGCAACGAAAAAAGAGACATCGGACAATTCTGATCCTCCTTCTACAAACATACTATTCTCATATCCAACAAAGTCTTTACTTTCTCCGCAATTCCTCATCTCGCAAACTTTATTCCCGACAGCTCGAAATGCTCCTAACAACCGCCGCCCCTCCTCAATAACCGTGCATTGTTATTAGCCATTAACAAAGCGAAAAGTAACACGACTCCTGAGGAGGAAAAATAATAAAAACCAGCACCTTTTCCCCAATCAAACTAGAGAAAGTAGAGGTTTCTCCTATTTATTACTACAATATCTGTAGAACTACAATTTGGGCTTTTTCAAGGGCTCCCACTCTGCCCCAAAGCACAATTCTGTCCGACGTCTCGGATAATCCTCCATCTTGTACAATAGGTGTGCATGACAGAAGTCAGTGGTGAGAAGGGAAATATTGTGAAGGTGGGAATTAGCTAGTAATAATTAAACTAAAAGGACTCGTTGATAGCGCTGCACTTACATTTCGCTGGGGCGATACCTATATTTGGGCCGCAACTCGAACCCTTTCAGGAAATAACGCCATGAAAATACTGCTCCTCCATGCCAACTCAAAAATACGGTTGTAAAAACATCCCACAATCTTTGTTCTGTCCCCCCTAACCTATCCCACCTACCGGGCCCACTCCCCACTCCCCATCCACCTTCACACAATATCACTCTCTTCCATCTCCCGATCAAAACAATTACTAATATTTGGCTCGCTGGGTGCTGCAGAAAGCAAAGGAACAGGATTAACAACGGTTCTGGGATGAGGCAATTGCTGGTCCCCAGCCCGCTGAGTGCTGGAGGAAGTAAGTGGTGGATCTTGCTCACTCATCCGCTACAAGATTCAGGGAAGCAGGGGTTGTTTGGCATGACGTTCTTCGTAACTATTGGGCTTTTTGGTAGATGTAAATCGCAAAATTTAATAGTTTGCAATAACCATAAAACAATGGTTTGAACACCTATAAAACAGGGCATAGAGCTATGAAAAGATTTTGTGAATTTTTTTTCCAACCAATTCTATGAAGAGCTCATCAGATTACCAGACTGCTCGGGCTAAAAACCTAACACTCCATCTCCCTAGGCCCTCTAAGTTTGCTTCCGACCCTACTTTATGCTCTTTCCCTTATTTATCGTATCATAAAACAGTACATCAGGGTTTGGCGTGACATGGTTACAAACAATGGTTTGAAAATTTCTTCCAATCATTGCTTGTAGCCAACCAGATTTTGCAGACATGCATGTCACGCCAACAGCCCCCAGGATGTCTCGTCCCTTAACTGACCATGGGATCCAGCCCACTTCCACAACACTTCCCCACCACTCCGGCACCACCCGACCGTTGCCAAGCCATCCTCTCCCCTCGAAAAACTCAACTCTAACGAACCAAACCATCCAATCTTCCCCCTCACTCCCCCCCACTACCACCCACAATGCATCCACACTTGAACAGAACCGACAATGACGGTATCCCTCCCCCGGCCCATCCACCCACCAACGCATGAAGGAACAACCCTCAACTAACCCAGAAAATAAAAAGGCAGTTGCGCCGAGGTAACTCGAATACTAGAGGAATGTCACGCCCGCGGGTTCATGTGGAAGGCAATCGGGATGTGCAACGGCGCAAAACATAACCTGAATATGTGCCTACGGGCCGAGAGGCTTGAGCGGACAAAGAAGAATAGGGAAGCCGCGAAGGATAAGAGGAAAGAGATTGTGCAGAAGTGGGCTGAGATTGAGGCGAATTCGTGATGGAAGCTTTCTCTAGCGAGGTTGTGATCGTTATTGTTTGTATATTTACATATCATACTATTTGAGGGGACTTGTTTCTTTATCCCTTTTAGAAAAAGGAAAAAAGTCGAGATGGTCACTTTTTACCACTTGTATCACACCCCGTGTGTCTTTGACTCCTGTTTACCTCTATTTAGGGTAGCGTCTTAGGTAGTGGAGGCTCGGTGGCGGTACACTGATATCATAAATTTGGCTCCGTCTGAGAGAGTTCTGTTGGAGAATTTGATTGCCGTTAGTGTTGGGTGAGAGAACGGACATTTTTGTTGTGTTTGGGTTCGTTTGATGTCTTCAGGAAGATAAAAACGTAGTGGAGACGTGTCTGCTCTGATGGCCAAGTTGGTAAGGCGCGTCACTAGTAATGACGAGATCAACGGTTCAAATCCGTTTCAGAGCATTGGAAAACTTTCTTTTTTTTTTGATTGGCCCGGTGGGGCTGGGATTGGGTTCCTGGATTCGTGCGGAAGGTAAGAGTAACGTTAGTTTCGTAGAAGTTACAGGCATTTAGAACCCGAAAATTTGAGTCCGAATTTTGTATGGGCAGTCAGATAGGCACAGACAATTTGCCGTACAAATTTTTATCCCTGGTCAGCTTCTCAGCTTACAGCTTTTTCATGAGATAGCTAGAGTATCATGGGAGTAAGAACAAAGCAAAAAACTAATAGAAATGACATTATCAAACTAACTTACAGTACGCCACTCCCACACCAGAAGCACATTTTACAAGCACCTCCCCCATCACCCTCCCTCCCAGTTATGAAAAAACCCCATGAGATCCAGGTTACCGCCTAGTCGCTTTAGCCCTCCGAGCCGGTGGCTTCTGGAACTCCAAGGGAATCTTCAACACAGCCCTTTTATGCTGCATGTGCCTCCGCCTTTGTCATTTCCATAGCGGTGTACTGCGGCTTCGTAAATTCTCGAATCGAGCAACCGACCTCTTTAAATGCTGGGGTGAGCCTGCCTACACAGGAAAGTCCCTCAATTAGCAATGGATCGCCCAAGAACCATCGCGATCGTGGGGGGCACTCTTTACCAGTCTTCTAGCTTTCTTTCTTTCTCATCTACGATATCCCGGGATCTGATCATTCACCTCGCCGGGTGAATTTTCATCTTTCAACCACAAGTAATTGCCCGGACCGATTCGCTCTTTTCAGTACCCTCCCTACCGTCGACGAGATTCAGCAAAGTCATTAAGAATATCTGGAAGAGGAACAGCTTCTGGAGTATCAGTTACAATCGACAACCGATATGTGGTACCATACTGTCCATACCTGACAAGCCAGTATAAAGCATATGTCAATGTTGAGATCTGTGGCTCAGTTCAGGCAATTAAGTATATGCATAAGTATATATACAAAGCAAGTGACCAGTCGGCAGTCCATCTTCAGTCAGAAAAAGATGAGGTTACACGCTACTTAAATGGTAGATATATTGACCCTTCAGAGGTTGTTTGGAGACTGTTTGAATACCGAATACATGAGGAATCACCCCCGGTAATCTATCTTTCAATACACCTACCTGCCAGGTGAGCAAGCAGGATATTTTCCACAAGATAGCACCACTCAAGAGCTCTCCGTGATCGAATGGATATTGCGCAAACTACTTTGACCGCCTTTTTCAACTATAATCTAAACAATATTGATGGAGGATAATATAATATTATATATGAAGAATTTCTCTCCCACTATCGGTATATCTCAACAAAAGTCTGGCAACAAAGGGTAGACAAGGGGAAGATCGCAATTGGCAGAATGTATTCTGCAAGCCCATTTATGGGGGAGAAATACTACTTACGACTACTTCTGACTGTTGTACATGGACCTCAGAGTTTTGAGCATCTTCGTACAATATATGGAACTGGTCATCCAACCTTTAAGGCAGCCTGTATTGCTATACAAATTTTTTATCCCTGTGTTCGGGTTCTATGCCTGTAACTTGTAGCTCGGCTGTATAGCGGGCGGGCCCGAGCACTAGTTCACGCTAGCGAAGTCACGGTGGGGTTTTATCAATAACGGGGCACACTGTAATCTGGTCGCCGAAAATGTCTGACACTATTAGCATAGATATCTATTTTACACAAATAACTACATGGTAGGGGGGGGGGCAACGAACAGAGGGGACGGGGAACAGCAGACACAAAATCAGATTTGGACCACTGTTCGCTGTCCCCCCTTACTATGCTACAAACATTCCGGAAAGTCGCAACAGAGAACCACCACTCAAGCATCATCGTCATTTGAGTCGTCTTCGTCTCCATCTCCGTCCTCTACATCCTCCATATCCTCGTCTTCAGACTGCTCCTCCCCAGTCGAAACATATCCCTCCTCATCCCCGCTCTCATCATCGTCATCCCCGCCTCTCCCCTTCGCCTTCTCCTGCCTAAGACTCTCCTCGATAATCTTCCTCTTCTCCTCCCTCACTTTCCTCTGCGAAAGCACATACACCCCAAATGGGGTCTTCTCCCACGCAACCTCGTCAAGAAATTTATCCACCATGTCAATCCTATTAGGTGCGAACTCGACCTTATTCCTCCTCTCCTGCACCCACTTCGAATTCGTCTCCAGTTTCCCGACGAGCACGCCGAGTGCGTTGTTTAGGTTGACCACGGGAGACTTTTTAATCCAGCGCTTGGTCTGGACGATAGCTGGTATGGCCAACTCGGGGAAGGCGATGGATTTGGCGTGCAGGACGAAGAACTCCGAGAGGAGTTCTACAACCTGCTCGCCGACGCCGTCTTGGTAGGTTTTTGTTGTCAGGTAGGATTTTGGCGCACGGATGGTTGTGCTGAAGTCTAGGGGGCGAAAGGTCGATGGTTTGGGCTTCTTCTTGAAGATGGTTGAGGAGAGGACCTCGAAGAGGAGGGAGGTTAGGGGGATGTAGACTCCCGTCGCCCTGGAGAGGCGGAGCAAGGAGCGGAGGAGGTAGAAGCGCAGGGGAAAATATTGGGCTGTTGGGATGAGTTTGGTGGCACCGAGGGTTACCTGAATTAATGGATAGATCAACGGCCGCAGAGGAGATTCCTTGCCCGCTTCAGCTTCTTTAAGTCCGTCGCAGTGGGTTGAGAGGGTACGGGACCAAAAATCGAGGGAGTGGACGTATTGCCAGTTGTAGACGGTTTTGTAAGAGTCCTAAGTTTCGTAGGTCAGTAGATGGTAATATGTGGTCAATGAGCTATCGTTACAAACCTTCGAGTTATTGGTAATACTGTTTCTCAGATGTACCGCCAATTGTCTGATATATCCAAACCCAGCAGAATACCCAACTTTGTCCATGCCATCCAACCCAAAAACCTCGCCAGCAGAGTTCTTCATTAAGTTAATTCCCTGCATGGTATACCCGCTTGTTTGTCTACTGGTACGAACAAATCCGGCATATAGCGCCTTCAGACACATCTCCTTCAACCCATGATCCCCAATGACGGCAGCTCTTTGGACAACCAAGAACGCTGTGATTCTTGTTGACTCGTCCGAGCTGTTTGTAGCCCAGATGTCGACGACAGCCTTGATATAGGCCTTGAGGAACTTGCGGAAAGAGAGAAGGTATGGGACTAAAGGAATTGTAGAGTTTAGGAGCAACTTTTGGGTCGGGGCGTCGGTAAGGGTGGGGAGGAGGTGAAGCAAGGATGCCGAGTGAGACTTAAGTAGTGGGCTCATTGAGCGGTATTTTTTGGTGTCGCTGGCAATACGGCTGTGGTACGATCAGCCACGCTCATCTTTCAACACAGAATATGTACCTACATTTTCCCCGAAGCGCTCTCCTTCACCGGCAAATGGTGATTAAGTACATTAGGAACATGCCTCAGTGCCAAAACCAAGAGCTCATGATAAACTATTTTCATCAGCATCGCATAGGCCAAACCGATAGAATGATAACATACCGTTAGCATCCGTAATAGAGTACTTGTACCCATTATCACTATTGCCAACGTCGTTGACGTGTGCCGCAGCTCTAAACGCCAAAACCACCTTCTTGAGACTACGTAGACTCTTTTCCTCCACAAGTGCCTTCTTCCAAGTTTCCACATCTTTTATTGTAACCTCGATACTCGAGCCAGCACTATCGTTCTGTGCTGGCTCTTCATCTCCACCTTTCTTAGGCCTATTTTTCTTTTTCTTCTTAGGCGCTTCGTCTTCACTCTCGCCTTCAGACATGATATCAATACCTGAAAGATCATCCCGTTCCGCTGTCGTGAAGTCTAGCAATTCGGAATCGTTTTCCTGAAGAAACTTGAAAAACTCTGGGTCTTTTTCTGCGAGCGCGGCTAAATCTGCCTTGTGAGTTTCTAGCTCATCATCTCCTTCCCCCTCCCTCTCTCCTTCCTCCTCATCATTACTCTTCTTCTCTGTCTCCTCCCTCTTCCTCTTCAATTCCCTCTTCTTCCTCTTCTTTTCCTTCTCCGTCGCGGGAACTTCAAACCCGCCCTGAAAGAATTGCTCGACGCTCATATCCTCGAACAACTCCACATCGTCATCCTTGCTTTTGGCTTCCTTTGTCCCCTGCTCCTCCGCATCTCCGTCATCGTTTCCGTCCGCTCGCTTCTTCTTCCTGCGCTTTTCGGCCAGTTGGTGTCGTTGTTTTACTTTTGCGTGGGCTTTTCTATCTTCGAGAGTTTTTTTCAGGTGCCTTGCTTCGAACTTGCGGGTTGATTTCTTTATGCGGCCCATTGTTGTGAGCTATCTGGGGGTTGATGCTGGTGAGGGTGTTGTGGTGGGGTACTTGAGTAGAGGGTGGTAATTCCGGGGGAGGAAGAAAAAAGAGTTTTATGATAGAGAAACAGGGATGTGTATGAAGGCTTGGCTTGGTTGCGGCTCTGGTGGTGCCCGATGGATGGGGAAAAAAAACCTCCCATCCGAGCGCAGATTAAAGGTCTTCCCACGATAACATTTTCTGCGAGTCCAATTATCGCCAATTCATTTTTTTCGAATTTGGAATGGCGAAAGACAAACATCGGAAGAAGGTCTCTGACGAGCCAAAAGTTCCTGTGACAAGTTTGTCTCCTCCTGGTCTCTTCAAATAGAGATCTCTTTAAAGCTAATTTCTATAACCACCAATAGCGGATGAGCGGTTCATCTCAGTTCACAACGACCCCCGCTTCGCCCTCCCCCGTCGCAAATATGCAAAACTCAAGGTCGACAAGCGCTTTGAGCGCATGTACAAGGATGAGTCGTTTGCGGCGAAAGCAAGTGTGGACAGGTATGGCCGCAAGATTGGAAAAGACGCTGGGAAAGAGGAAATCAAACGGTATTACCACATCTCCGACGAAGAAGACGAGGATGAAGAGGAAGCACGAGTATACGACCCAGCAAGAGGCGAAGGTGTAATTTCCACTTCTGAGGAATCCAGTGATGAGGAAGATGAAGAAGTTGGAGAGGCAGAGGAGGAAGCGGCGAGGGCTCAGGTGGAAGTTCAGAGAGAGATCCCCATGGGAGAGGTTAGCAGGAGATTTGCTGCGGTGAATTTAGACTGGGATAATGTACGGGCGGTGGACCTTTTAAAGACTTTTTCGAGCTTTGTTACCAGGGGTGGAAGGATTGTTAGTGTCACGGTTTATCCGAGCGAGTTTGGTAGGGAGCGGATGGAAAGGGAGGAAATGGAGGGGCCACCTACAGAGATTTTCAAACCAAAGGGTAAGACCAGGATTATTGGTGGAGATGAAGATAGCGACTTAGACGAGGAGGTCAACGAGAAGACCATCATTAAAGAGGATAAGGGAGAGGAGTTTGATGGCAGCAAGCTGAGAAATTATCAGTTGGAGAGATTGAGGTTTGTTCTAGTGATACCGTCTGAATTGTGGAGGTTACAAATGAGCTAACTAGGTGGGACAGATATTTCTATGCAGTAGTAGAATGCAATTCTCCAGAGGCTGCGAGACATATTTACGAGCAGTGCGATGGTGCAGAATACGAAGCCACGGCGAATTTCTTCGACCTCCGGTTTATCCCAGACGAAACATCTTTCGAGGACGATAAGCCTCGAGATAGATGCACCGAGGTTCCGGCAAACTACAAGCCTAATGATTTTTCCACAGACGTATGTCCTCCACATCATGATGTTATGAGCAGTCGCTAAACCTACGCTTCCAGGCACTCCAACACTCTAAAGTCAAATTAACCTGGGACGAAGACGATCAGCAGCGAAAACTTGCTACCAAGCGTGCTTTCTCTCAGCGGGATATAGAAGATATGGACCTAAAGGACTATCTAGCCTCCAGCGACAGCGAATCTGAGTCTGGGACTCGTGAGGCAGCAAAGGATAAATACCGAGCTCTACTGTCCGCTACTGGTTTCGGCAAGAAGGACAAGCTCGAGCCAGCAGGCGACATGGAAGTCACATTTACGTCGGGGCTGAGCGAGAAGGCCAAAGACCGAAAAGTCATTGAGGAAGATGAAGAGGAAACCACAATAGCTAAGTACGCCCGAAAGGAGAAAGAGCGAAGGCAACGCCGGAAGGAAAGGCTGAAAGTCACAAGAGAAGGGAATGGCGAGGGCGACAAGTCCGAAAACAACAAGGCAGAGGATGGGAAGGAAGAGGAAGAAGAAGCCGAAGACATAACCACAGACCTAGGCTTCAATGATCCCTTCTTCGCAGACACCCCGGCCTCAAAATCTACCGAGAAGAAGGAAAAGAAGCGCAAAGACCGAGAAGTAAAGGCTGCTGAAGCTGCCGAAAGCGCATCCAAACGTGCGGAACTAGAACTTCTAATGGCGGACGAAGGCGGCGACGCAGATGGCAAGAAGCTCCACCACTTCGACATGAAGCAGATTGTCAAAGCTGAGAAAAAGAAGGGTAAGAAGGGCAAGCGTAGAAAGGCTGAGCCTGAACCTGAGGGGATACAAGATGGGTTCGAAATCGATGTTAAAGATCCCAGATTCGCGGCTGTTTATGAGAAGCACGAGTTTGCGATTGATCCGACAAATCCGAGGTTTGTAAAGACCAAGGCTATGAGTAAACTTCTAGAAGAGAGGAGGAACAGGACGCAGAAGAGAAATGGTGATGACGGGGAGGAGGGCGAAGGAGGGGGAAAGAGACACAAGGCGGATAAGGTGGATAAGGTGGATAAGGGTGGAAAGGATAAGGATGAGCTCAAGAGGTTGGTGCAATCTTTAAAAAGCAAGGCTAAAAAGTGATGGGGGCGCTATGGATGTACAATAGTTCTTATAGTTGTAGATATCATAGCTGTATGATAGCTTCTGCTTATTTAAAAGTTTTCGGAACACAAGTAACGGTAGTCTTACTGAGGCTGCATGGTTATCACCTATGAACTAAAAATAGAGCTCGAGGATTTCTCAATTTCCATTGCTGATATTCCAAAATCTGATACAGTTTATCAGGAATCCAAGAAAAGAATTGCAGAACATCCAATTACAGTACCGGTAACCCACAGCGAAGCGAGAAGGCAGCGAGGCGAGAATGCTCATAGAGCTTTTATAGGACAGGGATTATTTGTATGGGCATTCTCGTTATATGATAGTGAGCTCGCTTTGCCGGAGAATACTGTACTACAAGTAGTACTCGAGTATTAGATGCTGGATCCCATATCGTCGGTTGCAACAGGCGCGCTCGTGGGATGGCCGCCGTGTTGCTGCCAAGCAAAATAGACTGCCCTGGTATTGTAGGGCTGCTTGCTCCCACCCTTCCATCCTTCTGTCCATCTTCCTCATCCATTCCAACCCTCTCCTTCTTTCACCCACCAAACCATCTTACCCTGGCCCTCCACTCCACAACATCCTCGACATTCTATGGTGAGATAGGCCAAAAATAGAAATCTTTGAAGGGGTTTTATTTACTTGCCCTTTCTTCTCGCGAGGACTCCCATTGGCTTTCTCTCTCAGCCGTCCCCTTCCTTCAGCTGGCTCCTTCCTTCCTTCTTACCTCCACCACCAACACCACCACCAACACCATCACATCGACGCCAACACCTAAAAATTTCTACATCACACGGCCTCACGGCTCTCTTTTTTTCCTCAGGCATTTTTACCAAATTTCAACTTCACTTTCACCTCGACTACAATGTCTTCAACCCGCAAGTCGACCAGGCTCAAGCCATCGGCCACCTCCAGGTACCTCACTGGAGGCGAAAAAAATAAACCTCTGAGGATTACCAAGCCTACCTTTATAGAAGTCGGTCCGAAGTTCGGTGGAGGAAAAGGCAAACGTCAAACTTACATTAGACCTGGCGACGAAGACGAGGAAGACGGCCCCCCGGCCGGAACTCGTGCGAACTCTCAGTTTTCTAGCGCCTACGCCATTAGGTCACCGCCTCACTCACCGCTTAGGGTTACGAGCATTAGCACTGGTTCGGCGATAAGTATAGAATCCCCTCAATCTGATGATCCATTGTCGAATTTAAATGCGCCGACTGTTGCCAAAACACGATCCGCGAGACGCACCTTAACCAGCAAATCAGTTCCAGCTCCCACCACAAATACTAATAAGAACGGTTCTACAGGCCCATATATCTTTATTCCTAACAGGTCCGCCGATAAACCTAAGAAGAGGCGTCTCGACTATACCCAAACCGCCGATTCATTGGATTACCATGACAGCGCCAAGGGCATGTTGGCCGAGAGACTCTCCAGGAGCCGATCGAGATCTCTTGGAAGGGATCTTGAACCTCCTAACAGCCATGTTGTTGGCGCAGAAAAGGTCTTTGTTTCTCCTTCAGGGAGCGCCACGTCGTCATCATTGTCTTCGTTGTCGTCTTTGCCGTCGTCGAGCAGGTCTTCTCCTATTTTGATCAATAGCGATTCTCCCCAGAAAGTCGACCCCCCCAAGGATAATGGGTCCAATAGATCCTCGCCGATTGAGCTTAGCCCCACTAGCGATGATGACCGCCTTAACAAGCCTTCCAGAGCGACGGCTAAAGCGCCCCCAGTCCCCACCTGGAAGACTGGCGAAGAAAAGAGAGGAGGAAAGCGTCCGGTTTCTTTTAAGAAGGCAAGTTATGGTGTGAATGGAAAGGGCGGAAAAAGCACTGTTCCGTATGCTAAGGAGCTTATGGAATCTCACCGTATGCCTTTCCCAAAAACCACGAGAAGAATCATTCTAACATAGATGCAGCCCCATTCAAGTTAAAGCCAAGGTTGTCGCAGTTGAAATGTAATATAGATATCCCTCCCTTTTTTGTTATAATAACCATTGACGAGGTATCACAGCTTCCAGACGTGCGTTGTCCTGCGCCGAAAAGCATCAGGAGAAACCTCAAGGGGAGATAGAAGCAGTGACCACGTCTACAGTTGCTACGCGTGTGAGCAAGTATAAGAACAAGGCCCCAAAGATATCTGGCCCCCTACATCTTGCAGCACATGAGCGTGATGCCGACCTATCTTCGGAGGAAAACGAAGAGGTTGCGGAATCGTCATTCATCAATCCTCGTGAGAAGTTTGGTAGGAAATCGCGTTTCACATCCGCTTTAATGTTTACTAACGGCTTTGGCACAGGTTCCGGTGTTATAAGGGAAGTCGGTCTTAAGAGACTTTTGGATGATGATGATGGAGATGATGATCTTCCGAGTAAGTCATCAAGGTCGACGCCCAAGAGAGGCAGGTTTATGCAATCGCCCTCGCCGGGTATCGAGAAGACTGAATGCCAGATGTGCGAAGAACCTCTACCTGCCAATTTCCTCGATACCTGGAAAAACGGTGAATTCAGGAAAGGCCATATACCGATGCTCGAGTGGATGGACATCTGTACTGAGCATAAGGCTGTGTCTTTGAGAGAGGAATGGATGGAGAAGGGTTACCCTAAAATTGATTGGCAGGGGATGAAAAAGAGGATTGAAACCCATTACAAACCTATCGAAGCCATTGTGCACGGCGAAATCGAATCTCCATTTATGGCCATCTTCCAACAGCAAGAAAAGGATGTCAGAGGCAATCCGATCCTTCTACTCCAGAAAGATCACCGTTTGCAATATCCCGGGTACTACGGCCCCCGTGGGGCTAACATCATGTAAGTTTTCTTCGGGACTAACGTATTCCACGGCATAGCGAGCGCCTGTCATAGCGAGCCATCCACACAAATACCAGCCGCTACGGTGTTCCAATCCTGACTGAAGCCCAACCAATTGTATCGCTCAAACCTGTATATGGCTCGCTATTACGGGCGCTCGCTATGTCGTGGAATACGTTATCTTTGCTATGAATCCTGGATATATTGGCTAATGAATTTAATAGGTTACACTGGTTGCTTCGTCGTTTTGGCAGTGAAATCAATGCGCACAATAACGCAACGTCTAACTTGGCTCATAGTAGCGCTGCCGCTTTCGTTCAAGCTGTTCTGGTCCCCGAAATGGCCGTCCGCCTTATCATGGAGGACATGAAAGTCGCCGAAAAAAGGGCCCGCGAAGTTCTCGAAGAGAGCCGCAGCATCGGTGAAACTTTGAACCTCAAGGATTACCAAGAGGACATCTACGGCACCGGCGACAACTGGGTCGACGTGAATAATTTCAAAAACTAAATCATACTTTCAGAGTGGGAATGAGTAACTCTTGTTCTCATATTCAAAGTAGCATGGTCATCCGGTCTTATTTGCTCTTTATTTCGCTTCTCTAGTCTCGGGTTTTCATGGGTTCGGGGAGTTTATCTGTCCGCTCTATTTGTTTGTCTTGTTTGTCTGGCGGCGGCCTCATTTCTTCACTAATTGTTGTGTACATGTCTCTCTTATGTTTGGGTGGGCGGTAACTGTTTTCTCTTGTAAAGTTGCTATTAGAAGCCCTCGAATGTGTTATAGCCCCCTTCATGTATCTTATGCTTTTAGTCCATGTACCGCCTATCCGCGACTGTATTGCTAGACTTATACCACTTGTAACGCGAAATAAAATTGAAATTAAAACAAAATAAAAGGTTGAAAAAATCGAGTTTTTGACGTCATTGAATATTTTAGAGTTGCGGCCTTATCGATAAGCTTAACTTCCACGTGGATTCTGCACGCCAAGATATGCCAAACTTTATTCCGACTTCAAGGGATACGCCTAGACTAGGATAGTTTACAATCGGCCAAGTTTTCTGAAATTAATGATAGGCCAAACATCTCGTCTCTTCCAAAATTCCCAAAAGCAGACATTTCGAAAAAAACCCTAGTCTGTGCTAGTCCATTAAAAACGAGTTTTTACGGTAGTTTAGTGTCATCCGATAGCTACACATCGTCACCTTTATTCATTCCTCCTCTTCCATCCACCCACCTCATCCACCCCAGCAAGCAGACAGGCAGGCACAAAACCATCTATCGTACCGACAAACCACAACAAAAAATGTCGCTAAGCACCCTCCTCTCATCCGCCTATTCCCCAGCCACCGCATCAGAAGTCCATTCCTCCATAACCTACAAACCCCTACGCCTCCACCCGAATACCCCCCCTCCGCCACCACCACCACCACCACCATCAAAGCCCCTAACAGCAACCCAAAAACGCGCTCAAAAAATCAACCAAATCCCCAAATCCGTCCCACCCAACACGCTCCGCGCCCTTCATGCCCTCTGGAGCGGTTACGCCACCGATCTCCTCCGCTCCACTTCCTCAGCAGCGGCGGCAGCGCAACTCATGGCCAGCGCGGAATTCGTCGGCGCGAGGATCGAGGTTGTCCGGAGTGCTTGTCCAAGTCTTGTTGGCATCGTGGGGGTTTGTGTTGTCGAGAGGAGGGGGGTTGTGTATATTGCTTGTGAAGAGAGTGGGAGAGTTAGGGGGGTTGGGAAGGGTGTGTGTGTGTTTCGGGTTGAAGTTGGAGGAGGAGGAGGGGAGGAGGGGGAGGTTGGGCAGGGGGGGAGGGTGTTTGAGGTACATGGGAAGAGGTTTTTGGTCAGAGCTGGGGAGAGGGGGGGGAAGAAGTTTAAGGGGAGGGCAATGTTGGAGTTGTAGATTGATAGTGGGCGGCGGCGGCATAATGGCTCTTTTAGAGAGGAGGAGCGGGCTATATCATAATATGACCTTATACACATTTCCAGAAAACTTTTCTGCATCTGCCTCCTCCCCCCCTCTCAAAAAGTGGGTCGGCACTATATGCTTTAGCTCGATCCCAACACTCCTATTCACCAAAACTGAGAAGTTCCGTCTCTGACCTTCCTTCGCCCAGGCACAACCAACCAACCAGCCGCTACGACACATCTTACCCGAAGGAACCACACCGACCCCTGCCTAACCCTCAAGTACAGTACTTCCAACAGCATTAGTAGCTCCCAAGGCTGCCAGATCTACGAGCAATAAACAATCAAGAGAATTCCCCTATCTCTAAGCCTACAAGACCAAACCGATCACTATCATACCATATACATACCTCAGCGGTAAACTTCACAATTATATCGGCAATTATATACATATACAGTTCCAAATCACACACCAGATACTCTATCGTACTACTCCCACACACACACGATATCATCCATTCAACCTCTCCCCTCTCCCCTCCGGAAAACAAAAAAGAAATAGAAAAAGAAAAAGAAAAAGAGATATATGATACTAAAACATCCACCACCACCACAACCACCACTCCCAAAAACTCGCTATATCGGGGCACCGGTATTCCTAAATAGTTACGGTAGGATGTAAACTCGAGAGTGGTCGTATAGAGCTGTAGGGGATGGCACCTGATCACGTTAAGACTAGTACTTCTTTTACATAATTTATGCCTAAAGGTATAATACTGTACTACCGTAAGAAGAGCGTTTGCTAGTCGAGGCAAAGTTAGTAGTTAGTGCTGTACTAAAATATCATAATTCGCCGGAGGGGCGGGGGGGATAAGGCGCTGGCATATATTTTACTATATATATTCAGCACTCGTTAAGACTCCGCCATCCAAAATCCAAACCATATATGTGGACGAGTACAATAGCCTTCAGGGATCCCACCATCGGCACTATCATGTCATAGCACTCTACTAGCACCAGCACAATTTCAACATATAAAATTTAACTTAATTCACAAAGGCATCCCGATCTATCCGACCATCCATAATAAGTAACAAATGAATAATTTTCACCTGAAATGAAAATAAAAAATGGGGGGAGAGAATAAGAAAAAGGGGAGCAAGGAAACACGATTAGAAAGAATAAGGTCAAATCCCCTTCCAAGCCAACTTCGCAATATGATCCGTCTTCTTCTTTGTGTGTTTCACGAAGCCCAAGAAGCGCATCTCCGCAAGTGATTTGTAGAATAGTGCCCTTCACGCCAACATTAGCTACTGACCTAGGGTGGGGAGGAAGTAGAAGTGGGGGGAATACTGAGCAGTTGGAACATCGAAATCCTCTTCGTCACCAGCAATAACGGAGTAAAAAGCGCTCCAGAGATCGTATATGTTAATCAGCGCGCCGGACTCTAGGTATAGCTGGTATATAATGCTGGTGGGGGGCTGGGTTCCCCTGATACCGACCTCCTCTCCATCAGCGGAGGTACAGCATGAACAGGCGAGGTAGTCTTGCGGCTGGGACAACCCACGCTCGATCGTGGAGCGGGGTCTTGGTGCGAAGACCTGTTTGCTGTCAGCATCTATCTATGGAGGATGGGGGGGAGGGCTAACAGCACTATGTGGAGACCTCAAATCGTAAAAGAGGATCTCATGCAGGAGTACATTTTGTAGGCCGTGTTGACTAGAGTTGAAATTGGTCGTGAGGTATGATTCGGAGATGGTATAGACCTGCTGGACCAATGCCGAATACTCAGTATCCTGCTTGGTCAGCGAAGACTTTTGCTCACCGAGTCGGACTTTCTTCGAGACGGCGGTTCCTCGTAAGGTATTATTCGTGGTGTCAAACTCGCTGATCAAGTTCTTTTTTCCTCCGGAGGCTTCTGCTTCCTCGACCAGCTTTTTAATCTTCTCCTGCAAAGGTCTTAGAGGCTCAGTGATAGCCGGTGCTTGGACCTCTTGCATGACCTTTTCGAGGAGATTGAGTAAAGTGGTGGAGTTCATTCGCTTCAAAGACATCAGAAAATCCCTAACGGAAGGACTAGTTTGAAGCTCCCCGGAGAGAGCTTTCGCATAGAGTTCGTAACGCGGGGTTTTGTTCTGGATCAATGTACAGCTGCGCCCGATCTCCAAGAATGCCAATGCCTGGCCTAATTCGATACCGTAATTTCGCGATTCTAGGATCTTTTCGGCGACGGTGCGGCGAACGTAATTGTCATCGGTTAGTAGCTTGCGGACTTCACCGACTTCCTTTGCGGCCATCTTTCCTTCTACATATCTCCTGAAAGACGGAACGTTTCTAACTGCCTCCACATGTTCGGCAGATAGAACCTCCCCAAGACCGTCGGCGTTGTCAATAAACCCGAGAATAATGCTTAGAGGATTGGCGTAGAAATGAGACATATAGGCATACTTCTAACGGTTACCAGGCGATCAATCATATATTTCAGACGAGAATTACCTTCAATGCCGCCACAAAGGCTTGTATACTCTGGGTATGATCCCTATATCGCTCAAGGAGGAAATCGCAGACAGTCGCCCCAAGCCTAAGAACAGCTTTATCGCTTGTCATAGAGTCATTAAATATCTGGGCAAGGCACTCCTCAGCCCGTTCGACGTCAAACTTATTTCCCCTCATCAGACGAATCGTGGATTTCGGAAGCTTATCGTGAAATATCTCCACAGAAGTCGCAATACCAACTAGAAGCACAAATGGTATGCGATCCAAATATGAACTAAAAAGCGAGATTAAATCGGAAAGAATATTGCTGTCAAAAGCTTCAGAATCCTGTATCGCAATAGTGACCTTCTGACCCTCGTGTGATTCACACCAAGTCTGTAAGATTTGTAGATCATAGTTGAGCAATTTCGTGCTCTATGGCTAAGTTAGAAAGGAATTCTTTCGGGGACCTTCATCTACCCTACCAACCTTGCGAATAATATCCTCTTCTTCGTCATCTACGCCTTCATCTTGTTGTGTAGCATCCCTAATCAATTTCCTGAGGGTAGTCTTTAAGTTGGTAGCATCTTTGGAGGCCAAGGCCACAACTGGTCCAGTCTTATCCTGATTCCGTATCCGCTGGGCTAGCTGTTGAAATAGTAGTTCATGCGACGCAATGTTTGGACCAGCGAGAACAAGTGCGGTGGGGATCTTCCCTTCGTACCTGTTGGACTATAAACATGTGGTTCTCGAAAAAAGAAAAAAAGAAAAAAAAGACAGATTCAATTACTTCTCTGGCGTAGCATCCTTTACAAAGGCTGAAACATCATCCAGAGTCTTGCTATTGAAAGAATCTAGAATAGCCTATATCTCTGTCAGCACAGTGGCCAAACACTGCTGTCCCCATAACCTGACCTTTGTTCTCTTTTCTTGCGCTTCCCAAAGTTTGCAGTATGTCCGATATCTGAGCCTTAGAGTACTCTCTGTCTCTTTACCATCTAATAGCACAGGGAAGGGGCATTTCTCCTCCACTATAGCTGTTTTCTCCGCAGCACGCTGTTTGCCCTTAGTCTTCCGGCGCTTTGTCGGTCTATCTTCTTCGCCGTCTGGGGTGAAAATATAACATCCCTAACACGCAACCTGTAAGTTTGATGAGCACTAAATAGAAGTATATCGGGAGGTAATACCTGGTGCTCCTTAGGATCGAATTCGTCAACGTAAACTTCTTCTGGTGGAGTTGATTCCATGTTTGTCGCGTGGATTGTTGAGGTTTTGGCTCAAAGTCCCGGCAGACGCGTCGGAAATCTAGACAAACTTGAGCCTCACGTTCCGGATCTCAACCGCCAACAAAGGAAAATGTAGGAAAATGGCCTAAATAATCAAAGGAAATGATGTCCTTAAAATATGAGACCCATTGAATTAAGTTTAATTATTTTTGACTTTCTTTCGGATTACTCCAAGCTCTTCCCTGTCGGGTACTGTGCTGCCACGCCCGTGCCGGTACTGCACCAGCACCGTGCAGCCTCGGTTCAGTCAATGCTCGTTTCTCCACCATTTTGACTGCCTGGCTTCAACAACGATAACGATACCACTATACCACTATACCCACATTATAAGTCCAACAAAGTTACAATAATATTATAACCAAAGTCCAGTGGCAATATACATAAAATGTCACCACCATCACCTACCTCAATAGTACTTTGCCCCAAACTTCAACAAGGATTCCCAGCTAACCTGGCCCCAGAAAGCTCTCGAACGGCTGCGGGCATATGTCCCTCCACCAACTATATATTCTTCCCTCCCCATGCGCCAGCGGGCAGCAGTGCTGTTGCTACTATTTGCAGACAGAGCTGGCGACCTGCGCATAGTCTTAACGGTTCGTAGCGCATCACTACGTACATTCGCAGGTCAAGTTGCTTTACCCGGAGGTAGGCACAGTCATACAGCTATCCCCGGCCCTGTAACCCTAAATAATTATTGCAATCGCATTTATAGGAAGAGCTGATCATCCGGACGAAACATCGGTACAAACTTCCCGGAGGGAAGCTTATGAGGAGATCGGCCTCCCACTAGACACTCATCCCTTTCCTTCGCTGTTCTCTATAGAACACTTGACAGAGCTACCGCTGTTCCAGGCAGGCACAGATATCGGTGTAAGGCCGTGCGTAGCGTATCTGCGTGACATTACCAAGGGCCAGACAGCGGATGTCGACGATAACCTCATGCCGAAACTTGATCCTAAGGAGGTTGCTAGTGTTTTCACTGTTCCGTTGGAACGCTTTCTAATGAGTAACTATGATAACGATGGTGCAACGCAAAAGTTGGATGGCGTTCCATGGTATTTTGGGAATTGGTTTAATTGGAGAGGGAAGAAGTGGAAGTAATCTTACATCCTAACAATCCGTTCGCTACAGCGAGATATTGATTTGACGGGATTACAATATAGGAATCACGAATTCCAAGCGCCGGTATGGAGCGGAGCTAAGTTTTCGCGGCACAAAGTCTGGGGGATGACGGCGAGGGTTCTAGTCGATGCTGCGAGAATCGCATACGGGCGTGACCCAGATTTTACTTCTCCGAAATCTATTGGGGATGAAGACTTTATTAGGTCCTCTTTTTCTACGGGAGATATGGGCGAGAGCGCAAGGTCTGGAGGATCAGGGAAGGAGCAAGGAAATCTTTAGATCAGATGCCAACATTTCGAACCTTGCTTCTAAGATCCCTGCGCAATTGTGCTGTAGAAACTAGGGCCGTAGCCCGCTGAAATGTGTTGGGCGGATCGTGCAGATTATCCTCCGGGGATACAATACCGTTATCTGCTTATGAATACTATGATATGAAATAGCTGTTGTAATTAAGAATTCCATACGCATGAAGCCCCACCGGTAGAATACCAGTAGTTGAGCTGCATAAATACGAGTGGGAGGTTTATCGATAAGCGCACATGAGCATTGGATCCCTTAAACCATTCACCTGACTTGCGCCCCCAGCCCTGCACCGCCTACTTACTGACTTAAACGGACCTCCACATTCGGCGATATCTTACAGGTCCAAGTAATAGGTACTAGTAGTCACAATCATACGGCCTCAGATGTCTGCGAAACTACAACCTTTGGCTTGGCCCTCTTTCTCACTTGGCTTCCGCTCATGCTAGGACCGCTCTAAACAGCTCAAAGTCTCCAAATCCTAGTCTCGACTTCAAATTCCCGAGTGACTTCTCATGTGCCAAGCCACAAAGAGCGTCATCATCCACCCCGCCACACAGTCCCACCAAACTTTTCAGAGCCCACAATTTTCCAACCTCCAGTCAACTTCATCTCACTTCACAAGCCTCAGTGAACTTCACCTGACCTCACAGGCTACGAATACACCTCTCACCACTATCGAGTATACTCAACGACATCTATCATAAGCTTCAAAACCCATGGATGCCTTCAATTCAATCCAATGGCGAAACACCTCCGACGACGAAGAAGAAGAGCCCTCTTCCCACCCAAGTGCATCTGACTTCCCCAACGGAGAGGAGCCACAGGCGGGCCGTAACGCAGACAAAATAGACATAGCCGGGGTGGGCAACGGAACCCTGGAGACCAAAGTTTCGGATCCACAAACGGAGAATGAAGGGACGAAGGATGCATTTGTTTCGTACTTGGTTACTACAAAGGTAAAAGGGCGAATTTTGAGCTTTTGTTGCGGTGCAATGGCTGATGAACGGACCTCCCGACGCTTGTAGACAGACTTTCCATCCTTCCAGAAACCACTGGTAGCAGTGCGAAGGAGGTTTACGGATTTCGTGTTTATCTGGACGATGCTGACGAGGGAGTTTCCTGCTTGTGCGGTTCCGCCATTGCCGGGGAAGCATAAGATGGGTGATTATCTCAAATAGGATCTGCAGATTTTACGAGTCTAAGCTAAATAAGCTCTATAGAATACGTACGAGGGGACCGCTTCGGTCCAGACTTCACCAATCGCCGAGCCAACTCTCTCAACCGTTTCCTCAACAGACTAACTCTTCACCCCGTTCTCCGCCGAACAAGCCTCCTAATGGTGTTTCTCGAATCACCCGACTGGAACGCCCACATGCGCTACAGACCCACCCGAGGAGCGCCCAACAACCAAGGCGAAATCGGCGGGGTATTCGATGGCTTAACGGACACCTTCCTCAACGCCTTCAGCAAAGTTCACAAACCCGACAGGCGTTTTATAGAAGTCCGTGACCGAGCAGACAAGCTGGACGATGACCTCATGCATGTGGCAGCCATAATCACAAAGGTAGTCCGACGAGAAGCGGACCTCGAGGCAGACTACTCTGATCTCTCCAAAGAATTCCTCAAACTTCTAGATTTAGAGCCTGAGCTCATCGGGCCGGTAAACCACTTTGCCGCCGGCGTCCAAAGCACTAGCAGTGGCCTCCGGAAGCTGAAAGAGCACACAGACCAAGACTATCTCGGCAGCCTCAGGGACTTACAAAGCTACATTGGTGCCCTAAAAACACTCTTGAAAGCCCGCGAGCAGAAGCAACTCGATTTCGAGGCACTAACAGACTACCACAACCGTGCTGCCACAGAGCGGGACCAGATCGCCTCTGCGCCCGCCGGCACAACAGGCCTTGGAGGTCCCACCGGCTTCTTGCGCAGCAAGATCGAGGATGTGCGCGGCGTCGACCACGAACAGTCCCGCCGCGACCGCGTTCGAAGACTAGAGCTGCGAATCGAGGAGCTCACGCGCGAGTCGGAGAACGCGAGAAAGGTCACCGAGGCCTTCGACGAGGAGGTCATCCGCGAAGTCGCCGACTTCGAGCGCATTAAGAGCTGCGAGATGAAGGACACCCTAGGCGGCCTTGCCGCCGCCAATGTAGAGTTTTATAAGGGTATGATTGAGACCTGGGAGAAGATGTTGAGGGAGGTGGAGGAGGATGGGGGGCAGGAGCGATAGGCAGATAGATGGATGGTGGGTGGGTGGATGAGTGAGTGCCAACATAATGAAGACATGGATGGGAGTAATTGGGGGAACTGGGAGGGTAATGGTGCTTTTTTCTCATCATAGCTTCGAATTGTACTCCAGCTTTGGCTAACGGGCGGACGGAACGAAAAACAAGAAAATCTGGGTTTTTCATTTTTTGCACGATTGCTCATGGGTGGATAAATACTTATTGTACTGTAACACTCACTGTAGGTACTTATGACAAACTTAGTGTTCCTATGATACGATACGCTTCTGATTGATTTTCCCTCTCTGTAAGCTAGGCTGGTGGGCAGATTGTTTGTAATAGTACATCCGTTAAACCCCGGTAATCCCATTCTAAAAAAAAATGCTGCCATCACATCCAATTGAAGCAAAAAAAAAAAAAAAACTGACCCACAATACTTGTATCATCGAAAAAAGGGTAAAAGAAGAAACCCTGAAAAAACAAACCAACACTCTCAAAACGACCCAAGGAAAATAGTACAATCTCATACCTCCCCTTCTTCGGCTGCAGAAGCTTCCTCTTCCTCCTCCTCCTTCCTTATCCTAGCCTCAATCTTTGCCTTCTCCGCGGCCCTCATGCGCATGAGCGTGATACTTTCATAATCTGGGCTCTGTGCGACGGCGCTCGTGTTAAACGGGGATCCTCTCGGCATTCCGGTGAAGCTAGCAAAGGAAGGGACCCGATTGAGTTTAGGATCCCTAGTAGTTGCAGTGGTGGGTGTTGCTGGGGTGGATGGTTTCGGGGAGTCTTCTGGAGTTTGTCGTTTCGGCTTGGGCGATGATGATGTAGGGGGTCCAGGAGAGGGATGGTGGTGGTGGTGGGAGATGTCTGGTTCTTTACCGCTTGCCCAGACGAGGTCTTTGAATGCTGGGTCGAGGGTGTCGTGAATGGCAGCGTGGGCGGCCACGATGGAGGTGAAGACTATCAGTGCAGACTTGAGTTTCTTTTCCTTCTCCGGTTTTGTCAGTGGGACGACGCAGTCCTGTATCGCGCCATATTTCGAGAATACGCTGCGGAGGTGCTGTTCATCGATGTGCTGGTTTCCTTTGCGCTTCCAGCGGACTCTCAATGTGCGATCGATTTCAGAGAACCTGCTCTTGCCGTTGTTCCCCCCACCCTCCTTCTCCCCGTCCCCATCGACCATAAGTTTGTCTTCCTTCTCTTCCTCCTCCTCCGCCGCCGCAGCCCTCACCGCCTCCTCTCTTTTCCTCCTCAACTCTACTCCTTCAGCCCTCAATTTCTCCAACTGCTGGCGAAATCGCTCCTCCGCATCCTCACCGTCGGCCCTAGCTCTCTTAGCCCCTCTCTCCCGGCTCTCCAGCTCCTCCTGCATCCGCTTGCGATTCACATCAAATGCCTCATTCCTACGCTTCAGTGCCAACCGCGCGTTGCGCGCATTGTCGTATGCTGCCCGCGTCGCCGGGTCCGAGAGGACATCGTAGGCTATCGAGAGGAGGTGGAATAACTCCGCGGCTTCAGGGGAGGGGTTCTTGTCTGGATGCCATTTTAGGGAGGCCTTACGGTAGGATTTTCGGAGGAGGGAGGGGGTCAAAGGAGCGTTGGAGGAAGGGAGCTCGAGGAGCTCGTAGAAGTCAGTTTCGCTAGTGGTGGCGTAAGACGCTGCGTCGGATTCTGTGGAAGGCATGGTTGCAGTAGATGGCTTTTGCTGGGGAGGTGATGGAGGGAATGGGGAAGGAAAGAGTGTATTAGAGTAGGATGAGAAGGATGGATGTTAAGTTTTGGATCGGCTGTCATTGTGCGTCGCTAGTCCCTGATCGGGCTTGGCAATGCGGGATTGATTCGGATTGGGACAAAAAAATGACCTGGGCAGTACTAAAGTTACCCCGAGATTGAAAGGCTCTTATATACCTACTCGAGTGCTCCCATGCTTCTATACAAAGGCACACTATCATACATCACAACCTAGAATACCCTCCCGCCCTCTCCTCAACTTTGGCCTCAATCCTCCCCTCTTCAAGCACAATCCCATCAACACTAAGCCCCGCCGTAATAACATCCCCAGGCACAACACTCCCTACCCCCTTCGGCGTTCCCGTAAGCACAAGGTCATCCTCCTCCAGCGCAAATACCCCACTAATATGCTGCAAGATTCTCGGAATACCAAACAGCATCAAACTCGTATTATCATCTTGCCGGAGCTCCCCATTAACCTCCAAGTGTAAACGAACATTGTGCGGATCCGGGATCTTATTCTTAGGGATGAAGTGGGATACCGGCAGGAAGGTCTTGAAACCCTTAACCAGTGACCACGGAAGGCCTTTCCTGCGTGCTGTTTGGTGCCCTGGAGTCGCCAATCCATCCATCCATTAACAAAAAAGTTTCATACAATAATGGGAGTAAGTAAGTAAGTAAATGGAGCAGTGAAATACAATTCCGAGCAGTCATATCTATCCCCACGCAATACCCCTTGACAGCATCCAATGCCTCCTCCGAGGGTTGAATCTCGTCCACTGTTCTCCCCATGATCATTGCCAGCTCGATTTCGTAGTGGAGATCTGCCCCGCGTGGAGCGAGGATTGGTCCTTGTCCCGGATTCAGGATACTCGTTGCTGGCTTGAGGAAGTAGAAGGGTTCCTTTGGACGCTCGTTGCTGAGCTCCTTGATGTGACCGGCGTAGTTGCGGCCGATGCAGGCTATTGTGCGGGGTTTGGGGATTAAGGAGAACTATTAGATCAGTGTGAATTAGTAGGATTTAACTTGAGTATCATACCTACTATGAGGAATCGGGTAATATGAGTTACCTTTGTGAGGGACATTTTTGCTGCTTGTTGTGGGGAGGAGGAGGAGGAGGAGGAGGAGGGCGGGCCTGAAGATGTGATGTTGTGATAAGTTTACTGTCGATTTATGGCTTATAAGGTGGAGGGAGTTATGATATTAATTTTGTTAGGAAGTTGGGGTGGTGTGGATGGGATATCGACATCCGCCGCTTGATACTGGGGTTTTATGAGGAGATGCCCTGTACTGTACAGTATGATACAAGTATGGTATGATAGAATTTTAGTCGTACCCTTTTCCTAACTCCTTTGAGGTTACTAGCGGCAGAGGTAATAGGTCCGTAGTTCGTCTACAAATGGTTGTCGGCGAGCTTATTAGTAAAACCCAAAGGCAAAGAACTAGACAACTTGAACAATCAGAGAGCTACGATATCTTACATAATAATAATAATAATATTGGAAAAAGTGAAAAGTGGCAAACGAGTCTATTTAGAACAATCATCAACTGCCTATTTCGTAGAGGACGATCTGTTCTTAGTATCCTACTCAATGAACCAGCACAGTAATACGATCGCGGAACACTCAAATACACGACCCCCCAAATACACACTCCTAACTGATTGGTTTATAGATTGAGATTACTAATATTCAGCCAATCAGGAGCGCAATCAGGAGCGAAGGTGTATTTGAGGAGGTTGTGTATTTGAGTGTTCCATGATTGTACTTGCACAGCAGAATTGAAGTTGAACACTTTCAAGGGAATTTCTGAATCGGCCTTAGGTGTCTGGCTTCAACTTGGCTATGCGAGTACTCATGACTTTGTGAGAGGAGGAGCTACTACATTTTACTCTATAAACTATTTTTAACAAAACATGGTCATCAACTCTGATACTATTGGTCCATCTCCTCTAGTAAACTAATGTATACCGGTATTCTAGTACAAACTTGTTCCTGCTCTCAACCTTTTCTAACTTTGAATACCACTACTATAACCATTTCTAAACCCATACCAGGACTCCAGGGGCATAGCACTCGTAGAGTAAACTGGGGTTTTCAAGTATAGTTCAGATCACCATAAGTCTACGACTAACAAAATATTATTTCGAGATACATAGTAATATCGTAAGACTCGGTTGTTGGAAAAAAATATAGGTTTTAGCTTGAAACTATTAACCAAACCCCCCCCCCCCGGAAGCCTGCTCCACCGTAATTCTACGCAATCCGCATATAAAGAAACCAGCAAAGCCAATGATATGAAGGAAAGCATGCAAGCAAAAAAAAATATTGGTGAACCTTCGTCAGAGGTCATGAAACATTGTCATCGTCATCATATGATTTTCAATTCAGGTCTTCGGAAACTGTCCCTTAGAGAGAAAAAAGAAAACACAGCCCTATCTCGATACGAAAGCCAATTCCCAACCCAGATGAAGAACGCATACAGAAAGAACCAGGAAGGACTAAGGCGGAGAGAGAAGGAAATCATAAACGCAGAATGGGAGGTCACAAGAACAAAGTAAAAAAAAAAAAACTTTTAGTTGGTTGAGATTACGAAAACTGTTTAGATGAGGTCGGCAACGTTCCTACGAAAGGGTATCTTTGTTAGCAAAGTCGGATGCAGGAGCAACAAAACCATTGGGTATACAAACATTGGCATCTCCTCGATTTGAGTAGAATAGAACTGCTCAATCTCACGCATCATACGGACATCGTCCTAAAAATCGCAGATAGTTAGCTTATCACAATCGTAAATAAGTAAGTTTTATGGGAAACATACAGCTGTAACGAAGTTGATAGCGACACCTTTGCGGCCGAAACGGCCACCACGACCAATACGATGGATGTAGTTCTCCCTATTTGCGGGCAAGTCGTAGTTAATGACGAGAGAAACTTGCTGAACGTCGATACCACGGGCCAGGAGGTCAGTAGCGATCAAAACACGGGAAGAACCGGATCGGAACTCCTTCATGATGAGATCTCGCTGTTGCTGATCCATATCCCCATGCATAGCGGAAACAGTGAAGTCACGGGCAGTAAGCTTCTCGGTAAGCCAGTCAACCTTTCTACGGGTGTTGCAGAAAATAACAGCCTGGGTGATCGTAACTGTCTCATATAGATCGGAAAGTGTGTCGAGTTTCCAATCCTCCTTCTCAACAGCAATATAGAATTGCTTGATACCCTCAAGAGTCAATTCGGCCTTCTTGACCAAGATGCGAACAGGGTCACGCATGAATTTAGTGGTGACCTCAAGGACATCTTGGGGCATTGTGGCAGAGAGCAAGACCACCTGCGTTGATTGGGGAAGCAGTTGGAAGATATCGTAAATTTGTTCGGTGAAGCCACGCTAGAAGGTATATTAGTACTTAAGAGCATGAACCGCGAGGTTGAGAGTTACAAACCGATAACATTTCATCAGCCTCGTCAAGGACGAAGAGCTTGATAGCATCAGTCTTCAAAGCGCGGCGCTGGATCATGTCATGGACACGACCAGGAGTGCCGACAACGACGTGCACACCATCTTGAAGGATCTTCATGTCATCGCGGACGACAGTTCCCCCAATACAAGCATGACATTCAACATTCATGAAATCTCCAATAGCAACAACGACCTTTTGGATCTGTTGAGCGAGCTCACGAGTAGGGGCCAGGATTAAAGCCTGACATTGCTTGACAGACAGATCGATCTTCTGGAGAACAGAGATTGAGAAAGTCGCAGTTTTTCCAGTTCCAGATTGGGCCTGGGCGATAACATCACGGTCTATTGGATTTTTGATATATTAGTCATAGAAGAGACGGTGAGAAAGAAAAGAGGGGTAAAACATACTATTGATGACAGGGAGGATAGCACGTTGTTGGATGGCAGAAGGACGCTCAAAACTAGAAATGCATTAGTAGAGCACCTTGCGTTAATGGTTGAGCTCATTCTATACCCATATGCGTAGATACCTAAGACAAGGAAGTTAGCGTTCTGAATACCACTCTAAAAAAAACTATAAAAAAACACCCCTTGGCAGTTTCTGTGAAAGCGCAGCATAGTGAATGCCACGATGCAAAAAAAAAAAGACTGAATTTGCTTACCTCTGAGAAGCTCAGGTTTCAGTTCCATACTATCAAAGTTGTCGACAGTCTCATCGTAGTTGGACTCAATTTGTCCCTGCATAAGAGAATTGTGAGTGTCAAGTTTACGTGCAGCGGTTGCCCCGCAGTCAGCGCCCCGCAGCGCCGCATAACAGAAAAGCGAAGGCAAATACAGTATGCCACAAAGGAAGGGAGAAAGCGTATTCCAAATAGGATTTCCTACCTCAATATCCTTAAGTCCTTCAGTAGCCATGCTGGGCAGGTCGTGATAGAGTGGTGGAGTAGTCTTTGAGCGGTAGATCGCAGTATCTGCTGTTTGTATGAATAGAGTCTGTCAGTAATTAAGTAAAATGAGGTGATAGAAGGGGAGTGAGTTTACTAGAAAAAGGTATTTGCAATAGTATCCTCAGAAGAGGGAATGAATACTACGGATGGTGGTTGTTTTTCTTGATGCGCTGTAAAAATTTGTGGTTGATGGTGGGGGAGAGAGGTGGACAAGACGAGACGAGAGGGGCAAAATATGTGGGCAGCGAGGGGTGCAATTTTTTTTTTCTCCGTCCCTCCCTCTGAGCACTACGCCACTTTATAGTGGCGCTACAATAGTCCAATAGACGTGGTTACAAGCCACTCAGACACCACCACCCTCACTCGGACTGCTAAACTTGAACAGGAAGCTCTCCTGTACTGATTAAAATGCGGCAAACTTGTTGCAAGTGAATTCAATAATTTGTAACCTACCATACGAGTACTAAGCAAGTGAGCAGATCAGCCCGTGATTTCCTCATAGGGAATTAATGAATCAGCATCATCCGAATGGGGGTGTCCAAGTATTAAGTTAGTTCGTAGTTTCGTTTACCCGCAATTCAATTAACTTGTTAAGCTAAACCTATCCTAGGCTAACGGAGATAGCGAATTTCAAGAGTTTTCACGGTCTTACTTTCGAAACCACCACGCAGATACACTTCCCAAGTGGCAAAGTCCTCGTCCACCCTAAACCTTGTTAACCATGCAACAACAACGAACCATCCCAACCCGTTTCCAGCGGTAGATTAAGAATCAAATACTGGCTAATATTTAGATTTTACTCTCATCATTAAACTTACCGCTCATATTTTTTTCGAAAACCTCAGCAGTAGTGGCTGAGGTTGAGGTATGATAACATCAGCGATTCATGTAAGGGTGATCGTTATCATACCCGTAGAGATTAACGAGGTTTAGGGTGGATGAAGACTTTGCGACTCGGGAAGTACCATATATGCTGTACAGGATCTCCGGTAATGTATGCACTCGAGCATCATACTGTACGATACATGCTGGTAGGATGGCAGGTAGTTAGGTAAAACAGGATATTAAGTTGTCATGCTACCAGGGTGTAGATATATACTCGCACCGTAGATGGATAGATAGAAGGGAGGGAGGGAGGGAGTACTGACGTTACCGGTTCAAATACGCAGGAGCAATTAGAGGTTATAACTTGTATTCGGACCAATTTTCTCCAGACACCAGTAACATTTCCATGAACGTATCATTACCGCTACAACAACCCGGATACCACTTCATGCCATACCATACCATATTTACCTCGACCCCCCGGGTATTTCTCCAACGAGCCCTACATAAATTACCTCCTCTCCTCGCCTTCGGGTCTCCCTCCGGCACCATCCCCCCCTCCCACATTCCGACACATGCGCCATTGACAATACCGAGTGATCTCCCATGCCCCCCCTTCAACGGGATGAACGCCGATCGCAGGAGGAGGAACGGTATATACACAAGTTATTCCGATCCAACCGGCGACTTACAGCACGGCATGGCATGTATGATACAAACAACATGGCGCGGTGTGCTAGATAGATAACTTATTAACGTAGCTTATGCAAACTCCCGAAGTGGGAGGAAAGGAAGAAATGAAGAGGAAAAAGAAAAAAGAAAAAAAAAGTGCACTTGGAGATTGGGGGAGGGATGGCAAGGGCAGGATGGAAGCAGATGGTTCAATCATTTAATTGGTTAAATAACATAATAAAACATTACCCAAGGGCATGTAGCTTGACAGCATCACCCCAGGTGGATGGATGAGTGGATGGCTGAAGTTAGGCATTAACTTAGTCAATTAATGAATGGACGGGTGAATCAATAGTATGCGCCTGGAAAACATGGCTGGAACCGGCGGGGTGCATAGAACAGCATACCGGTACCGTATGTATAATTGAGGGAGAGGGAGAAAGGTATCGACTGGTTGGTTGTCATTGTTCTGAAGATGTGCGAGCTTGAGTGAGGCTCACGGCGCGTGCACCTGAATCACGCACTGGTAGATGTGATGTAATGTCAGGAGCTGAGGATACCATGTGCGAGTAAAATCGAACGGGAGAGTGGGGGGGGGCGGGGGGATCTCTTGCGATCTTCGCAACATTTTGTCTTGTCAGGCTCTGGGCGAGGGAGGACATCGGAGACAGATTAATTAAGAGATTCGCTGTTTACCAGATTTTTGGCGCCTTGACCGGAAGAGGTGGAGGAGGCTCCCATTTATTCATTGATTGATTCAGGCTCTCGCTCTTTCTTTCTTTCCCACCGGGACAACTGACTTGCCACCCCGCTGTATCACGGCACAGATCTTTTTGCCCGGCGGTGATCGTAGAATTATTCTACCGGTACCATACGAGCAGTGCGATGACGATAAACTCATGAGAGGGGAAAAGTAAAGAGGTATCATAGGTACGCGGGGGCGGTTTTGATTATTATCTTTTTTCTTTTTTCTTTTCAGATAATTTAATCAATCAATTAATCAATCAATCGTTCACCTCAGGGTTAGGCGATAGAAGAGATGGCGGATGTACTCGAGTATAGATAGATAATCAGGTTTGTTCGCGATTAATGATTTTGCGCACTTGGGGGGGAAAAATTCCCAGGCGGGGAAATAAAATAAAAAGTGGTTGTCGAGATCAGGCTTTCCGACGGGAAGAGGATACATACGGTATGTTACAAAGGGAAGGGAAGTGAGGTGGGGGGCAAGAAGGAAGGGGGCGTTTTGGGTGGGGTTTGTGCTCGTTGTCGGGGCGGAGATTACGAGGTGCTAATATGTCGTGTTGCTTTGCTCTGCTGCTGGGTAGCAGGCAACGCATCGAGATGTTTAGCAACTCCGGCGTTTGCGGTGTTTGCCCCAGCGAATGGCTGAAGTGCAGGAACGAGGAAAGAGGGTATCATGGCGTAAAATTGAGTGAGAAGGTGGGAAGGGAGGTTAGGTGAATGACGGGATCGGGTGAGGAGGAGAATGTAGCGGAGGAGGAGGAGGAGGAGGAGAAGGAGTAGGAGGAGAAAGAGTTATCAATACTGGTACTACCGGTACTGTCCAGAGAACCAGAAGGGGAACCAGTTTTTGTATGTGTGTGGTGGTAGCTTGTATCATGATTGATGTTGCTGGTGGTCTGGCTTGCACCATGCCATGATACGATACTCTACGGGGCTCCAACTCGACCTACTCCACTCACGAAGGCTTGCTTGAAACGCAAAAAAAGGGAAGAGAAGATCGGTGCAAGGTGCTAGTAAAGATGAGGGAAAGAGAGACAATTACCACTATCCGTGATAGTATTACCACGCTATATCCTATTATATCCTATCGTAAGTAACAAGACTAGGAGATTCTCCACCTTATTCACAATTTCTATGATTTCTTCTGCTTCCTCTTCCCTATCCTCTCTTGCCTGAACACTATCACCGAATTCCTCTCCCTGCCCTGGCTCTTGTCTGTATTCTTCGGCTGCGAACAGAAGGTCCTCGCAGGAGATACACAAAGCGGGTCGAGTGTCTCTCCTTCTTCTCTTCTTCCTTCTCCCTTGCCCTTTTGCCAGACTGGCCCCGATCATCTCCCTCTTCTTTCTCGACCGCATTTTATTCTCGCCGACTATACACACGGTATCTAGACATAGGTTAGTTCTCAACTCTTACAAGCCATTCTTGGTTCACCGATCCCCCCCCACCTCCTTCATTACCTCACTTTACTTTCTCTCTGTCTCTCTCCCTCCCTCCCTCGCTACCTTTCTCTGCTTCGACTCTCTTTCTCTCCCTTTCTCGCCTTCACTCTCACTTACCTCACCCGGGTTGCCCTGTCGACTGTGAGCGGGATATATCGTAGTTCTGGTATCATAAATCCTTACTTGCCTGCCTGCTCACCTGCCTGCCCGCCCGCCTGTCTGCTTGATTTATTCCTTTTTATCTACCGTATTTCTTTCTTTTTGTGGCCTTCTCCGCCCCGGGTTTCCTGTTCTAATCGTGTGCACAGCTCTTGCCGCTTATCTCCTTGTCTCCTTCTTGCCCCCCCCTCCACCATACCCTACCCTCTTGTCGCCCTCTCAAGCCGTGTTTCTGATTTACGGTTGTGGTCGCTTCACAACCAATCGCTGCTGTACACCTATTCCACCTAAGCTGTTGACATCGTGCCTATGGCTAAGTGCGCGATACAAAAACAGCCGAAACAGCAATCCATTAGTCGAACACCTGAGAAGTCCTTGAACTGATAAATCCCCCACAAAAAGAAAAAGAAGTCGCGAGAAAACAAACAAACCAAACTCCAATTTTTGCGAGTGGGAAAGAAAGAGAGAAAATAAAAACAAAGGGAAGCCCTCAAGCCAAAGAGCTTTTTTTTTTACTCTTATCTACATCCCTTTTGGAAGTCTTTTTTTTTTTTTTTCTGAAATACACTGTCTTATCATATTTGTCTATCTTCCCTTGTCATCGCCATTGCACCAAAATAGCTATGTCTAGTCACGAATTCCATTCTGGTCATCATAATCCCGAAGATGGGGCTACGGCAGGTTTGTTGAACGACATTTCTTCTTATACCTTTCAATCGTTACTTCATGGTCCTTCGAGTTATCGTACCTCATCTACTTCCTCACATATGTTCTATGGCGCACCAGCTCGACCGTTTGCCCCACTCCCAGCGCATCCCCACGCCCCGCTGTCAACAACATACGGAACTCCAATAAGATCGCAGGTCGTGCGGCAATCATTTGTCGCAGCATACGATGACGTTTCAGTCCAAAACTACGAAATCCCACCAACGAGATCTTTTATGCAAGGGAGGAACTTCTACTCCCCTCCAGGGAGTTGGCAGTCGGAAGAGCCACCCGTTAATCCACGAGCTTCATCACCACCCAGGATAGTGCTCCCTAAACGGAAGCGGCATGCTTCGGAGAAGGCTCTTGCTGAGTTGAAACCGTTGGCTTTAAGGGAGCTAAAGGAGGATGAGATGGCCTGTATCATTTGTATGGAGGATTATGTTGATGTCCCTGATTCTACGGACGAGTTAAAGACCGAACATGCACTCCAGATGAGCTGCGGGCATCACTTTGGCTCTTACTGTCTGAAGATTTGGTTGAAGGGGCATAGCACTTGTCCAACTTGTCGAAGGGAGGTGGATTTTGTTGAAGAGGAAGAAGGGAGGTCATTGGCAATGAACAGGAGATGGCAGTCGCACCAGCAGGAAATGAGGAGGCATGGTGCACAGGCAGCGGCTGCAAGGGAAAGAAACGGTCCGGATTCACCCCGCCATCATCACGCAATGGGCCATCGGAGACGCATATCCACGCAATCTGTGGATTTTGCCGCAAGGAGGGTGTCACCGCAGAATTCGTCTTGGCTAGGGAGGGATCAAAGTAATCATCGTGGGGTTCGCTCGGATGCGAATCCCCCAGAGGATTCACGTGTACCTCAGGCACCACGACTCCAACCAGTGGACCAACAGGGAAACGGAAGCGGACAGGTACCGTATCGAGAAGTGTCGGTGCCCCACATCCCAACCGCCTTATCGCCCATAGGGTTCGGCGGTACACCACTATTCGCTGCAGACATGGAGATGGCGTTATGCATGGCTTCACCTTTCCTCAGACAGACTCCCATCATAAACGCTCTTCCACCCCGACATCCTGTTCATACGCCAATGATCCAACGGCCCCAATTGATGCATCCGCAGGCCCACCAGAGCCTATACTCGAACTTAGACATGGGCGTCGGTCGAGCGCCAGTGCCTCAACCCGAGCGACTGCCACCCGGCATTCCTATCATGCGAGGAGGGCCCCACCAACCGTACCGACACAACCCAGTCAGTCCCCCTCCAACCCCCATGGCGCCAACCCACCAGGCCCCACCAAACTACTCCATCCAGCCATGCGCCCAGCACAGCGATTACAATAACAACCAACCCCAGCAAATGCAATACCCAGAATACCGCGACCAAAACTGGCAAGCCCACCAACAATACCAAATGAGTACCATGCTCCCGCCCCCAAACACCACCCTCAACAGCAACGGCAATATCAATAACATCAATGCCATCAATAACATCAGCAACAGCAACACCAGTAACACCACTACCACCACCACCCCAGAAGACGACCTTCAACAGAATGAACACCAGCAACAGCAAACCCAATGCAACCTTGCCGAAATGGGCTTCTGCATCGAACACTACTACACCGGCCGGACGCAGGGGAACCTCTTAGAAATATTGACCCTCAATTGCAATCACTCGTACCATCTCGTCTGCCTCGTGTCGATTACCAAATCTCGTCCCCAGCAACTGATGGGTAGAGGGGTGGCTTGGTGCGAGAGGTGTAACCGCTTTGGGGTGCTGATAGATGGAGAATTGCCGGATTTCGCTTGGGAGGGTGCGGGAGGTTCTTTCTAAGACTGTGGTTGCTTCGTTATCTGTTTATTCATTCTTGATTCATTTGGTATCTGCGTGTGTATGTATGTGTGTGAGGTGAGAAAGAGGGCTTGCTTTATATTTTATTTTTTAGGGATTTGTGTGGATCACTTCATAGTATCTTCTTTGTCTATTTACTTGGGTTTTTTATGTGCCCCCCCCTTTTTTTTCTCGGGCCTTTGCTTGAAGATCCCGAACCGGCCGCCTTCGTCGTAATCTTAGTCGCCATCGTGCTTGCGTGTGTGAGCTACACGCAAAGGATAATTATATCTTTCCTCTACTTCTCGTTCTCCCCGCCCCGTCTCTCCTCCGTCCTCATCATCTCCATCATATGGTAGAATGCCATTCCCATGGCCTCCTTTCATCATGATTCCTCTTGTCTCGTTTCTTTTTTTTCTTTCTTCGTAACCCGTTATTTTCTTGTTACGATAGGTTGGGTTAGCACCCTGTTCATTTGCCTGTTTTTTTTGGTTAGTCGTCGTTTATTTAGTGTCGTGTCGTGCGTGTTTAGGGTAATCGATGGTTGTGCATTATTGTTCCCTGGTGTCGTGAGTGACGGTTGAGGTGAAGTTAGGCTATTTAGGTTAGATAGGGTTGGGTTTGGTCCTACTGCTTGAGTGAGCTGGCGGTCTTTCTGCGGGTTACCCTCCTACGCATGTTCACGATCACGATGGGAAATGTGTGCCATGTGTAAAAAAACAGTTTCATAAAAAGAGTTTGCATTTTCGAAAAGGCTTGGAAGAGGGAAGATGAAATGGTAAGAGGTTTAAGTTTAAGTATCATAGTTCCCCTTCTACATGTAATACCGAGTGATAATTCATGATCAAATGTTTAATGAGGGAAAAAAAAGCGGTGTAGGAGTAGCTGTAAGTAAAAGTCAAGGGAAAAGGAAGGGAAAAAAAGGTATGCGCCCACTCGCCCGCTTTCTCTACGATCCTAAACTATCTCCGTGGCGCGCTTCCTGCATCATGTATGATTCACAGCCCATTGTTTGTTTAAGATATTCCGAAACGCCTCTTCAGTACGTGGTAGGTAAGTTTAGGGAGAAGAGAAAAGAAAGGGAGAAAGAAAAAAGAGAAATAGTTTTGAATTGGGTAGAATTGGAAAAAGAAAGAAAAGAAACAAGAAAGGCTAGACGGTAGGATCGTCGTAGACGAAGCGGATATTACGGAGGGAGCGGTTCGTACGGAGGACGAACTGGTCGTCGCCGTCTGGTCGCTCTGTGTCAATTTTCGCTTGTTAGAATAGGTATCATAGAGCAGAGATGGGAGGAAAGGTAAGGTAAGAGGGAGGGTTACCGTTCTTCGTATTCCCTGTAAGCATGCTCTGGATACTCATGCATACGCTCTCAACGCTCTGGACGGGGCTCCATCCGTTTCCGCTGCTGAGGAGGTCCAAGCAGATTACACCGTTAGAGTAGATGTGTGGGTGCATTGGGATGTCTTTCGTTTACAAGGTTAGCGGGGGTTGCGCATGTATGATAAGTAGTTTGTTACTATTGTTGTTGGAAAAGGGAGGGAGTTAATAATAAGAATTATATACCTCTATCGGTAGCTCTAATAAACATGACCTCGGGGGCCTCGATAGGGTAGTTACTACTGAACTTGAAGTTGAGTCTATAGGTCTTTCCGTGGTACAATGGGTTCTCGTCTAGAACTTCGATGTCCATCTGCCATTCTTGAAAGTCGTTCGCCGCGACGAGGTGGATTCCTGTTCATCCCAGTTTTTATTTAGTGTTTGTTTTACCGGAAGGGACACTGAAGAGTAGATCAGTGGGTGAGCAAGCTACGCACCCGGCGGAAGACCTTGGTGGATCTATTTGTTTTACCTCTCATGTCAGTTTATTCCCTTGCTTCAACAACATCACTTAGAGAAAAGGGATAGAATACCTTGCTAAGCTCCTTTTGAAGACGTTTGGCGTGAAACATCGTGATCTGTCAGAGTGGCTGTGGTGGTGGTGGTATTGTAGGAACAGTTGTTGTTGTTTGCTTGCTTGCCTGGTTGATGCCTGGTTGAACGTGGGGTTGCGGGTGGGTGAAAAGGCTTGGCGGCCCACGTGTTGCACGTGACCGGCGTCTTGTGTCTGCCTAACTTGTGCAACGGCCCTGCTTTCCCCAAGGTGCCAGTCGGATCGCGGCTGATATGGGATTATTTCCATTAATTCTTCTGTTTGTTCTTTTTTTCGATTCTTCTGACGAGGTGAGCGCACTTACCTTTCTCACTTTGTGAGGGCTTTTTTTTTCGGTAGGGTGGTTGTGTTTGGTTTATGGAGAACAGTTTTTCTTTTCCTTTGGCAATGATAAGGTACGGAATTTATTCCAGATAGTTCTGCTGTCAGTTAGGTTTTAGATTTAGTCAGGTTTTATAGGGGAGGAGATCGGTAACATTCTATTCATCATTTTGTAAGTGAGGGTTTACCTGTGGCCCCGACACCAACGACGCTACCGTTTGACGTTCCGGGAATACGGCGGCCTTGGCTTTACGAGTGAGGTTTTGTGAGGATAACGAGAGGCTTTCACCCTATCGTACAGTAGCTTAACGTACCCCACGGTGAGCCGAAACACACGGTGACCCGAAACAAACATATAAAGTTGTATTCAGAAAACCGGTTTATCCTCTCGACTGGCGGGCCGGTAACTGGTTGTTTCGTGTCACCGTGTGTTTCGGCTCACCGTGGGGTACGTTACGGCGAAGCGAGAACGCCTACAGAATTTTTGTAGGACAGGGATTATTTGTCTGGGCGTTCTCGTTATGCTGTGGGCTCGCTTTGTGGTGGAATACTGGTAGTCTGCTGCTTCGCTTGGTCCGCTGCCCTATTCCGGGGGTGGCAGTGTGGATTTCATGAAGATCGGGGCCTTTGTTGTAGTGATGGTTAGGCAAACCCTACCCTGCAGTACTCCCTTGCGCGATCTACGGCACTCCAGCGTATCATCGCATATTCTATGAGGGGGCGGATGTGGTGTGGACGGTTTTTATACAGGCTCAGAGATAAGGCGGAACTTGGGATTTATTTTAATTTTTTGTTTTGTTATTGTCCGATGCGGGGTCTGAGAACGGGTTGCTGATGTGAAACCGCATTTTGCATTGCTGCTTACTGTGCTCACATTGGGTTTCCTAAGATTGCGGTTTCGATGTGCTACTGTGATATGAGCTCTCGTTGATAGCCTCTAGGAAGGCAATTAGGATTGTGGGTGCCTTGGTGGCGGATGGTATGGTAATTATGGTAATAATTTTAACTACGAGAAAGCAAGGATACCAAGCTGAGTTTACGGAAGTGCATGGGGGGGGGGCCAAAGATGGGCGGGAGGACACCGTAAACAGTTCCGAATTGCGGTGCCGACACCGGGACGGTGCTTGTTCCTAGATTGAGTGCGTGTGTTTGCCTTGCCTTACCCGCTCCTGGCAAACTGCTTAGCCGAATATGTTCCGTGGAGCGCGGTAGGTTCCGAGACCGGGGCAGGGATACTCGGGATTATTCCAAGCTCTGAATAATGGAGTCAGAAGGAATGTGATTGTGGGACCGAGGCGTCGTGCTTGTTATGTAACATGCCGGTATGGTGCAGGGGAGAGTGGAAGGTTTGGTGGGGGTCAGCGAAAAATGGTACTTGTAGGCGGTGGAAGGTTCACTCTTGGCTGAATTTCTCGTTGTATGACAGCCTGCCGTATTTTTCAATACGCCTCGGGGTGCGTTGTGGTGGGTACAAATATCAGTATGGAGGGCGTTGTTCTATACCACCTGTATCTATGCTGAAGGCTTTGGAACTAAAGTAGGTGGTGATTTACCGGTTACCGGTGCTGGTACTTTATTGTGATGGGTTGTTTTTGTTTATTTGAGTGCTACGATTGTCGGAGTGCCGGGCTTTGGAGTTGAGGCAGGGCTTGGGATGGTACTTGTACTCTGTACAGTACAGTATCGCAATGGGAAGGCTTTGTGGAGCAGGCACTGTGCCACAGTTAGGCAACTGGCTGTAAATGATGTGATACATGCTCGTAATCCGTGCTGGTGCAGATTGAGGGCTGGCTTTGTGTTTCAAGCCCTGCATAAGATCCGCTTCTGCCCAATGGTCTGCCTGATTGATACGGCGGAATACCGGCAGCGGTACGAGTACCGTACTCCAGTAGAGTAAGTTCCGTACGAGGGCAGCTTTATACTTGTCAATTAGGTTTCAAGGTCGGCACTGTGGTGGCTCTATTTTTCTTGTGGCCTAATGTCTTTTTTGCCCTTGGTAAGGGAGTGGGCCGTCTTCGTGAGAGTATCGAACAATAGAGTAAAATGTGTTTTCTTAAAGAACTAACATTGAAATGATACTTGTGGCTTTGAATCGGAAAGTCAAACTTCGACCGAGTCTTGACTTGTTTATGCAGTATTGGGGTGCGGCTGAGCATGGACTGGGGCTGGGACTGGTTGCTGTTACATTCACTCCGTTCAAAGATACCGGTACTTGTGCTCGTACTTTGTATTTTAGTCCCGTCTTGCTGAGTCTGAGAGTTGTTGGGAGGAGGGATGATATGTGCCGCTTGATGTGTTATCTATGGTTTTGCCAAGGGAAAAAACCCCACCACACTTATTGAACGAACTTTGTAGCCAAAGCCAAAGTCAAACCAACAGACGGACAAGCAGTCGTCAGCACCCACGACCGCTATTTCTTTCTTTCTGGCCTCTCCACACCTTGACACCCCTTCCATCCACCCTACTCCTTTTTTCACACCACTTACAACACGGTGCAGTCCATCTATCGAAACTAATTCTTTCCTTGAAAGAGAAGAACGACCCCAACTACCCCACCTCCTTCTGCAAGTTTGTACGAGTAAACATCGAATAACGACATCTTCTCTGCGTCTCATACCCTTCCTTGCTCCTATCTGCTGTGCCATCTATTTGTGTCTCTTTCCCATTTGCGCCTCACTGCCCCCAGATCCCTGAACCTCAACTACCAAAGCCACTGGGCAGACAGGATAAATCCTCTCCTCACATCCCCCCGCATCACCCATTCACCTTTGGCCTATTTACATATCTATAGACGAGAGGAACATCCGAACTATGAGCTGTAAGCTAAAAAGATACCCCCGAGTCCACCTAACCATTTCATCCTTTTTGACCCTTACGTTTTTCGTTCTTAAACCCACATTTATCATCCCCCCCGCTTCTTTAAAACCGTCCCGCGAAATCTTTGCCCTGCATGGTGTTCGGCTTCTTACGGGATAACCCATTAGTTTCTGCGGTACTCAATAAACTGCACGGGCAACCGCCTACCTATGACAAGAAGTAAGTATTTGAGCTAGAGCACTGATGATATGTTGGAGTTGATTAGAATATGGGCTAATAATCGTGGGGCAATCAGGTCACTGTACAAAATGGGCCGCACCTTAGTATGTCTTTTCTTTCTTTCTTCCCTCTCTTCCCGAAATGGGGAAGATGATATCCGTCGCTAACATCGTTCACTGGAATTAGGGTGCAGGTACCTATGGAATCGTTCGCGAGGCAGATGGGCCTACCGAAAAGGTCGCTGTGAAAATCATTCTCAAGAAGAATGTCAAAGGTAACGAGCAGATGGTATACGATGAACTGGCGTTGCTGCAGAAACTTCACCATCGGCATATTGTCGCGTTTAGGGATTGGTTTGAATCGAGAGTGAGCGACCTTCGTAGCCATTGAGGTGGGAGAATATGCTATGGGTGCTAACACGGGGGATCACGCGGCAGGACAAATACTACATTGTCACTCAACTAGCAACCGGTGGAGAGCTTTTTGACCGTATTTGCGAGTATGGGAAATTTACCGAAAAGGATGCTTCCCAAGTCGTGCGCGAGGTCTTGGACGCAGTGAATTACCTGCATAATAATAACATTGTCCACAGAGGTGTGTTTTACGAGTTACGCAATTATTGAGTCCTGATGCTAACCTTACGGGGGCAGATTTGAAGCCTGAGAATCTTCTATACCTCACTCCCGATGCCAAATCTTCCTTAGTATTGGCAGATTTCGGTATTGCCAAGATGTTAGATTCAAGTGATGAGATGCTAAACACCATGGCTGGATCTTTTGGATACGCTGCGCCTGAGGTTATGCTCAAGAAGGGCCATGGAAAGGCTGTTGATATGTGGTCTTTGGGAGTCATCACTTATACCCTCCTCTGTGGATACTCTCCCTTCCGCAGCGAGAGTCTCCCGGACCTCATCGATGAGTGTAGTAAGGGAGGCGTTATCTTCCACGAGCGCTATTGGAAAGAGGTCAGCAGGGATGCGAAGCTCTTTATTGGTGCGCTTCTCCAGCCTAGGCCCGAAGACCGCCCCACTAGTCAGGTAGAGCACCCTTCGAGTTTGGTTTTAGTTCGACGTGAAGGATGATAATTTTTTTTTCTGATTTGTGTGGCTTTATAGGAAGCGCTGAGACATACCTGGCTCATTGGCGAAACTGCCACCGATTATGATATCCTTCCAGAAATCAAGTCTTATATCGCAAAGGCTCGTCTCAGGCGTGGTATCGAAATGGTTAAGCTTGCGAATCGTATTGAAGCACTCAAAATGAGGGCTGATGATCCTGAAGAGGATTTGCCCACTAATACTGGGGACGCGGCAACTAAAGGTGTTTCTTCCGCTGGCCAAAGTGTATCGACATCAGGTGGGAGTGCAAGAAGGCTCTCCAAGGCTGCTAGATCGGCTATCTTCCGGGAAGTCGTTCTCGCTAAAGTTAGGGACCTGAAGGATGAGGAGGCTAAGCAGATGGCAGAGCGGACGTTGACCGAGAAAAGTAAAAAGTAGATTACAGAGGTTAGGCTGTAACTTTGCGAATTGAAGCGATTAGGCTGTCTTTGATTCCATTAAATTTTCATATTTTTGATTTTTTGTTCCCAGCGTGCTTCTAGCTATTTGTTATCAATGAGTATTGAATTCCAATATTGATCAATTTATGGTTATTATACTGCGGGCAATGATGTGATCTAGGGGAAGCTTGTGTTGGTTTGGCTGTTCAAAGCTTACCTGCTCTGATTGTCCTCTATCGCTAGGTGCTTCTTTGATTGTGTTCTGGCTACGTTCTCTGTACCGTAGTCGGTTTCACCAAAATTTTCAAAATTATTGCTCATGAATATAATACCATAGAGGTGTTGTGAGTGAGATGATGATTAGTGACCAAAAAAAACCTTTGGCCCTCTGGGATGGTGGTATGGTGCCGGGCACTTGAAATCAACCAAAAACCAACACAAGAACGATCTCCGAAGGTTTTCGACCACAATCACATCTTTAAGAAGATATGGCTTCATAGAAGTGCTCAGAAGACACCCCTATCTAATTCTATGTTTTCCGATTTTCAATTAGAGCAATATTAGTAGAGATAGTAAAATTTCAAATTACCCATGTATGATTTTCAGACACTTTGCCAAGCCCCACTATTTTGTGTGTATTATGTAAGCAAAATGAATTAGGGTTGATTTTCAAGTGCCCGGCGCCATACCGGCAACCTACCGCATTTTGCAGAAGAGCGGAAGTCAAACACTTGCTCAATTTAAGGTCACGTGTGTCTCGAGTCCATGACCCAATCCAGCGTCGCCCCACCACGCTTTAAATCCACTTCATTCCGGTGAACAATACAGCAAAAATGAAACCAATTTGGCGTTTGAGGCCGAGGACGGCGATACCTCACTTAAGAAACTCAGCCCAATCTCAATTCACAGCCCTTCGATATTCACCGGTACCAAGGACCTACACCACAACAAATGTTCTGGAAAACCTCTATGATGTGGTAATTGTTGGAGGTGGCCCAGCAGGACTATCACTCGCCACATCACTGAGATCCTCGAGTGTTACTTCACGCTTGCGGGTGGCACTGATTGAGGGGTTGGATTTGGATGTCGGTAGGAAATGGAAACCTTCCGGTGAGAGTTATTCCAACCGAGTCAGTTCATTGACACCAGGTTCCGTGGGGTTTTTGACTGGTAAGTTAGTTACTTTCTCTTAGTTGATAGATTGAAATTGGATACTGATAGGGATAGATATTGGGGCATGGAAACATGTCCAAAGAAATAGAGTACAGGCTTATCACGGAATGCAAGTATGGGATGGAGTTTCTGGTTCTCGGATCGAGTTTAATTGGGACGTCAAAAATTCGTCTACAATTGCCTATATGACCGAGAACGTTAATCTTGTTCATGGCCTCTTGTCCCGGCTTGAGGAGCTCGGTGGGGCTCAGCTTATCGATAAGACTCGGGTGGAGGGGATATCCTTCGGGGAGGATCACGGTACTCTTGATTTGAGGACTTGGCCCGTTGTCCAAATCACTGGAGGAAGGAAGCTAGCCGCTAGACTCCTCGTGGGGGCCGACGGTGCGAATTCGCCTGTAAGGACATTTGCTGGGATTGAGAGCCGTGGTTGGGATTATGGGAGACATGGAGTTGTGGCTACAGTGAAAACTGAGGATATGCCTAGTGTTGAGAGAACTGCTTACCAGAGGTTCTTGCCGACCGGGCCTATAGCATTACTGCCAGTGAGCGATGCACTCTATCAGACTCAGGAGGCTAGTATGCTGATCTTATGCGCGGCAGCTTCCGGAGAATTTTGCAACCTTAGTATGGTCCACTACTCCTGAAATAGCAGCGCAACTCAAAAAACTATCACCAACAGATTTCGTCGCTATGGTTAACAGCGCTTTTCGGTTGAGTCATGTCGATATTGCATACATGGCTAAGATGGATGGGGGCATTTCACAGGAGTATCAGTGGAGGCAGTCTGTAACACCCATTGACAGCGCGGGGGTACCAAGTACAGTTTTGGAGGTGCAAGAAAAGTCGATTGCTTCATTCCCACTGAAGATGAGGCACGCCGATTCTTACATCTCGGAGAGAATGGCCTTAGTAGGGTATACATTTACCCCTCCACTCAACCTTAGTTTTAGCCTTGGAGCTGCGTTCACAATGTTTCATTAGGGATGCTGCCCATACAGTCCACCCGCTCGCAGGGCAAGGACTGAATCAGGGTATCGGGGACGTTCAGTCTTTAATTAGGACTTTAGAAACTGCAGTGCAGACCGGGAAGGACATTGGTATGATACCATTCCCCTCTGTAACAGACCATTTCCAGTCTTGCAAAGCTTGATTTAGTTTGATGTGGCTTAATCATGGCAAAAACCCACAGGCTCCACACTGTCCCTTGAATCATACTACTCGGACCAGTACTTCAAAAACAACTTGATGATTGGGGTAGTTGATAAGCTCCACAAGTTGTACGGGACCGCATTCCCCCCTGTCGTCGCTGTTCGCTCGTTAGGCTTGAGGGCAGTTAATGCTATGGAGGGATTAAAATCAATGATCATGAAACAGGCAGCCGGGGAGAGATAGGTTGCTAGGGATCATCACTATTGAGGAAGCATAAATGCAAACTAGCGTCTACGTAAGTAGCCAAGAGAATCCTCCAATGTCATAATAACCGAGCAGAGATATATACGGAAGGGGCCACTAAAGATGGGGGATAAAAAGCTATATCACCTTACTACTGGTTCAAGAGCATACCGGCACCATTTCGCGCAGTTTTGTACCGTGATTATTTCCCTTCTCAAGAATAGCTCTCGAACTAAAAGAGTGCCCCCCGCGCCCGTTTTTCACACCTTGCGAAACTAGAATTGCATAGCGGATGACTACGTCGTGAAATTCAAACCCTGCCGCATCATACAAGTATAGTGCAAATTGACTCAAACCGGACCCTCCGAACAGGCCAAACGCGATTCTGAACTAGTCAACCACAACACTGAATTTTTATAAAAAAAAAAGCGCCGAGATGAAGCTATCGGAAAGGAGAAGAGGCTAGCACTTTTTCTTTTGTTCATAATATTATTATAGCTTCGTTTTTGTGCATTATCACAATCTCTTAGTCATCCACATCCCACAGTATTTTTTGGCATGGTATTAGGTAGATTCTATCACTTATTTCACTCTCACCAAAATTTTCACTTTTTAATCTTGAACTATTATACATTTTTCTATGTACGATCTTGGCAGCAAAAGAAACGAGCCCCCCCCGGTTGTTCCATACAAAATGCACAAGTTTAGCCAACCACTGTGATGAAGCACAACAAATTTTGTTCTTCAAAAAGTGATCAAGTGAAAGGGAATCATAGGGGATTTAACATATAAAATTTCTAGTTTTTTTTGCTTTACCAACCACTGGTAGTAAGTGTGTGAAGCCTAGCCAGTGTGGTTGTAATGCAGAAATCCCATACAAATTGGCTGTCTTGGCACTTTTTTTTTGGCTCTGTTCCAGAACTTTGGCACTCAGAACTGCTAGAATGATTCCTGTAACCTAACACTCAATTATGTGAATCTCCTTGTCAAATTGTGCCACCCAGGAAATTCCTCAATTTTTCTGATGTTATGGTGGTGGGCACACAAGTACCTTTTGAAAATAGGCATTTTGTATGGAAAAGCCGCTAGGGGCTCGTTTCTTTTGATACCAACCTCGTACAGCCTTTAATCAAAAAAAAAACTCTGATTAAAGCTAATTTCACAGTACATAAAGTAGATTACCGGTATTCTAATGATTTCTACTTCAACGGCTATGCTACTCGCTGACAGTGTATAATATTATTTTATTTTACCCAGTTGTGTTTTTGGCGATTTTTGGCTCAACTCGGAAGGGTTTCGAGGGAATTCCCGTTTCACCGGAGGACCCACACTTTAGGCACTTTGCACCGTACGAGTAATACTAGTAGTACACATCCCCTTCGCCCTACGGTATCCGCATTAGCCTACTGTTGTTGATTTTGGGCCATTGTGTTAATTATGTGGTTGTGCTTGTCAGCGTACAGTAACTTAACCTTGGATGGTAGGGGGCGTAAGTTATCCTGAGACTGGTATGGTATGATACCAAGATCAGAGGAAGGAAAAAAAAACAAATAAACTACCAGATTAGGTCTATGCAAAATGCGTTATGGTATGGCGTCGTTTGTGTGTCACAGAGTTGGCGTTTAAGGGTGCTGTAGGAGAATTGCAGTCATGAATCATCACTCGTGCCAAGTTTTGCGAGGCGGGGCAATGTTTAACTGTGGCTTTAACTTTAGAGTAGATTTCTAGTACCGTAAAGACTCTTGAAATCCGCCATCTCAGACAGCCCGGGGATTAGCATTTTCCTAACACAGTAAAAGATCGGCCCACTTGACACTTTGGATCTCGCTAACCGGTATTCGCAATTCCATTAACTTGTCAGACCACTAGTAAACCTATGTGAGCTAGCTACAATACCTACCAGCCTCCAACTCCAGACAACGCAGGTTCTCATCCAGAAACACGAGATTTTACCAAAACACAAGTTCCTCAAACCTCCCTACAGCTCGCGTTTTTTGCTTCCCACCCACCACCCCGCTCGCAATACGAAGCGCCCCTATTGTCGGCTGGGACATACCGGTGCCAACGGTCCTGAGCGACAAGGGCAGCCACCCATTCGCCCCAATGCCTCCGACAGTGGAAAAAGGACTAGAGAATGCCGGACAGGGAACGAGGGTTATGCTTTGTACTTGAGGTCCAGCTAGAAGTTTTCTTTGTTTTCTCCTTATCTTGTTTTTTCATAATAGTTGAGTTTAATGTATACTTTCTCGCCTTTGGAAAATTGGTGGACGGGTCTAGGAAGGTTTCGGGCGTTGATAAGTATTGGTACTGCTATTCTGTGAATAATTAAATTGGTTTAGTACTGAGGTAGATGTGGTCGTTGAGGAATTATAGCATAGCATAGCATACTCTATTAAGTATTATGTATATTGTACTCTTAGGTTAGCTGACTCAATTTATGGATAGTGTCATTTGGGTGCTTGTCCAGGTAGGTATGATATCCTAGCGGTCGTATTATACCTATCATTTTCGGGTTCGAGTTTGGACTTAAGATAGGGATCCGGTTGAAAGTTTCTACTAAGTCTTGGGGCATGATGGATGGATGAGGGAGTTTTTTTATTTTTATTGAAACTAGAAATGCATGGAAATGAAAGGCTCTAATCTATAATAGCCCAGCTACGGCACAAAAACACAGTAAAGTAAAGTAATGGAAACAAAGAGACTAACAAAACAAAACGAAAAAAGCCAAAAGCCAAAAGCCGAATGCTAAAAGCCCAACCATACTCTACTCCCTCTCCCCCTTCTTGGGCACATAGATCCTCAATATCCCATTACCCAAACTAGCATCAACACCATCCACCTCAACCCCTTCCTCGAACCAGAACCTACGCTGGAAGACACCGACGCTACGCTCCATGATGAGGTAGCTCCCGCGTTCCTCCTCCTCCTCGCCCGCCACCGTCACCGCACGCTCCAGGCGGCCGTGAATGAGCAACGTCCTCTCATCCGTGAACTCGATGCATAGGCTGCTAGTGTCGTCGATGCCTGGGAATTCGCCTTCTAGGATGTATGCGTTGGGGAGTTCTCGTACGTCGAATTTTGGCGTTATGGTGGGTGGGGTGAGGGTGGGCAGGCGGGAGGGGGATGCGGAAGGGGAGATGCGGGTTAGGAGTCGCTCCAGGGGAACTTGTGCGGTGTTGTGGTGGTGGGCGTGGGTGGTTAGGTTTAGTTTGTTGAAGGTTGTTAGGAAGAAGGGCATTTTCGTGGTGGTTGTGGTTGGTAGTGGTTTGTGAGAATTGAGTTTGGTATGATATTAACTTGATCGACTGGGTGCTTTGACTGCGTTTGTGTTCTGTGTCTATTGCGAGATATTTCGAGGTGTCTTGTGTTTGAGGTGAGGTTGAGGGAGGGAGAGAGGGAGGGAGGGAAGGGCTCCTGTCTTTAATATATTTCTCCTTCTTCTTCTTTGCTGCCTTATCTGCCCGTATTGCTTTCAATCACAATAATTCGCTGTTTGCTGGTCTGGCTGGGTGCTTCGAGTGATATATGAAGATGTTGTATTGTTGCAGTTAGTTCTTCTTCTCGTACTGAGGTGTAGCGGTTGAATTGCCTGTTTATCTGTATTTCTGTCTATTCTTTTCAGTCGAAACATCCTCTGGGTATCATATATATACCGATTCCACCTCCAACCGGGTGGTAGGCAGCCTTGCATAGGACAAAGCTAAAACCTACCATCGTATATCCTTAGGCGCTGGATATCTGTCAGCGAATCCCCTCCCCCCTCCACCTCCATTGTTGATGATACTACCCACTGCTCCGCCCACATCTCTAGAATAATGAGATAGGACCAAGTCCTGCGCAAATCCTACAGTATGATGGCAAACCAAGTAGTTAACTAACTTACTAACTTAACTATTGTAGTAAGACATCATGAATACTGTACTGTCCATGGAGGAAGTGCGAGCCAATCGCCTTCACGCCGGCCCATTATGCCCTACCTTACTGTACCTTTGGTAATTAGGTAATTAGCACCTCCTGGCGACATCCGAGCCAAGAGACCGTTACTGCACAGTGCGTTTAGACTAGCGGGACACCTTACTGTAGAGCCTCGTGGTGCTATACGCTTAAGCGAGGGATCTGATACGGTTCCCGGGGATATGTGATTTCTGCTGGATCGGGGTGGGAGGGGCTGGATTAGGGATTTCTCGGAGATTTGGTTCACCCCACCCACCCCACTTTCTCTCCGGTTTGCACTGCCTAGAACAAGGAGGAAATACGGAAGGAGGGGTATAGAAGTGGTAAAGTCAGTACCAAGTGGGAGTTTGGGAATAGCGGAGCGGTAGTGTAAGGCTACTCTGGTGCTGAAGGGCACATATTAGGTTACTAGAGACAATGCCTTTGGGGGTTCTGTTAGGATAGTAGATGTAGTCATGGGTACTTGTGTTGAGGTGCTGAGGTGCTGTGCTGGGCGTGTTTTGATTGTATCATACCTTCCTGCTATTTTACAGGTTATATGATTGGACTACCAGTAAAGCAGAGCTTAAACTTAAGGGGTGACTATAATATGCTAGGCTCCAGGAAACAATACGGTACCAGTAGTAGTAGCTAGTAGTAGACCTCATTACTTTTCAGTTAAACAGAATACATAGAAGCACACCAATAAAGGGCAACAAAAAGGCTCCAAGATACGAGAAGCCAGTTGCTATGGAACATGCATCCGAACAACTTTCAGCGCTCACTTATGCCCTTCCTTCCTTCTCCTCCCCCTTCCCAACTAAATCTCTCCCATCAAGTTGATACGCGGGGCGCTTATGTGGAATCGTACGCAAAACGGAAATTAACCCGACCCCTCCCGTCGCTCACAGAAGACAAAGCAAAGCAAAATAAGATCCATTACCATAATACCAATTTTTTGGACGAGGCAGAATTTCTCTTTTTCCGCTCTCTTTTCTGCTTTCAAAATTTTTTAAAACAAACAGAAGATAAACAGACACACCTTTTGGCAGGAAGGAAGGAATGAAGGAAGTAGGGGACATTACCTCGCCCCCTCTCATAACATCAGATCCTCGGTACTTCTAATATCTTTGGTTACGGTAATGGGCTAAGTCGATCAACCAATAGGATGGGGTGACAACCCCTGAAGTAAGATGTTCCAAAACGACGCAACTTGGCTAATAAAAAAAGTCAGCAAGTCGTCAGCGAGATATATTACCCACACAGCAACTGTGCAGTAGGGTAAATTAGTAGAAAGAAATAGGATAAGGGAAGAACATAGAAAAGAGGGTCAGTGGTGATCAACTGGGGGCGCATGCTTTGTCAGTAGATTACCGGTCCGAAAGTGCAGGATCAACAGAAAAAACTTGCATCATGGACTGTGGTTCGTTCGGAAGTCCGGGGCCGGACCCTCTCCGGCAGCGGGCGGGTTACAACGGGCTTTAGGTGTGCATGTTCACCTTACGGCGCTTGAAGAGTCAGTTGCTTTTGGGCGTGCCTGTAGACTTTAACTTAGGATGGCGGCCTTACCCGGCTGCCAAGAAATGAGGCTCAACCAACTTAATTTTGGTCAATTTTTTTTTACCCTTTAGCCCTTCCCGGTGAGAAGCCGCATCATTCAACGCCCATCAGACTTGACCGATCTCTTGATAGGAGGAGGGGGACAGAAACGCCCAATTGAATCACCTCGTGACCCAACTCACTCCGCATACATCCGCTGTCCAGCTTTTGCGTATCACAGAACCATACCACATCATATCACCATCATCATGGCCGAAGCGAAGCTTCAGCAGACTCCGTTCGTAAAGCAGCTTGCTGCGAATGGTATTCTCTATGCACCCCCCCTCCCTCCATTCCTTACGTTGCATATATGATTGATTCATCGATCCACTTCTTGGGCTATTTGTAAAATTGCTGATGGGAGAGGGGCATGGCGTCAAACAGATCGACCAACCCGTGATAGAGCAGTCGCATCATTACGAACGTACCTATCCTCCAGCCGAAATTTCACAAAGATTGAATTTCTAAAGCTTTGGAAAGGGCTATTCTACTGTCAGTCGCTGCTTCTATTTTCTTTTTCCAGGCGTGGGGATCGTTGTTCCCCATTGGTGGTTGCATGGCGCGGATTGTTCAAATTTACTTTATATACTTACTATCATTGTCATGGGTGTGTAGGCGTATGGTTGTCAGATAGACCAAGAACTCAGCAACGCCTTGTGCTAGATTTGGCGGGATTATTGGACTCTATAGAAACTAAGAATGTGGGCGTCTTCTTGGAAGCTTTCTGGACTACCATCTCCAGGGAATGGAACGGCGTGGATGTTCTTCGTATGGATAAGTTCCTCCTTCTCGTGAGGAGGTATCTCGCTTCGAGTTTTAGATACCTACATGCAAGGAAGTGGGAGAAGGATCTTGTGGGACGGTTCATGGATCTGCTTAGGGAGACTCCACTTAGGTTTGTTTTCACTCTTACTTTTAGCCTTTCCCCCCCCCACACCCACGCTGCTAGGCGATTCCCGCTGACGATGGCTATGGCGATAGTCCTAAAGATATGAAGGTTCCTAACGGACTGCGCTACCACTTGATAGACATCTATGTGGACGAGCTCGAGAAACTGAAACCGGAAGAGATGAAGGCTCCCTTGCCAGTTGCTACGCTGCTATCCCCATTTGAGGAGCTGATGCTTGCTTCGCCTATTAAACTAGTGCGCGCCAAGTCCAAGGAGCTGTTATCTGATGGGCGATTGGCGGATTGGGGATACGATAAGGCTTCAGGAGCCGTCAAGTCCCGGCGGAAAGAGGGATCAGAGGACGAGGATAACGATGACGACGATGAAAAGATGAGTGATGAAGGAGAGGAGTGGGGTGGTATCGATGGTTAGGTGCTACGTTGTATGATATTAATTCCCTTCTTACGAGATCTTGTCCCGTATTTCGGTATCCCCACGGCTCCTACTTTAAGCCAATATGTATTCGTGTACTTTTGTTTCCTTTGTGTAGAGCGAGGCTTTGGGGGTATTGTGGGGAAGTTTTCGGCTTGGAGAAGTGAGGATTGGACGTGACTCATTGAGGATCTTTGGGATATTCATGATGTATCACTCGTCTTGTTTTTGAGAGAGCTCGTTCCATCCTAGTTGTACCCTAAAGTCCGTCATCGGATCAATTTGACCACGGTTCCTTCGATTCATGCGCTGGGTTCTATTGAAAGGATTCTCCTCAGACTGCTGAATTATCCGGCTCGGGGGGATTAAATGAAGCACGAAGTGTGCTCCCTCCCCGTAGTCTGCTCTTGTAAGATTGTAACATCGTGGAGCATGTCATGTGCTGTTCGCCAGACACAGGCTTGTGTGGTTCCTTAACGATGGCTACACCATCCCCCCCCACGGCGTGGGTATACTAGTTGGGCCTACGGGAGGTCGTGTTAATGGGGAAGAGATTGGCTTACCGCGCACTTCTAGACTATAATTCGTCGACACTCTATAGGGGTTAGGTAGTTGAAATCGTAGCAAAGGTGGGTTATGTTCTGTGACACTGTGCTTTACTGTGGCCTGGTGGGAAGGCCAGCGTAGATAACAATGCATTCCAGAAATAATTATACTTCTCTAGCGCGTATCTACATCAACGTTGACCCAGCGCCAGTAGAGCCCAAGCCTGTTGGCAAGTACGGCGCCTTGAAGCACAGTCTTGATTACCACACGGCTCTCTAACTTACAGGATAACTTTGCAGCAATAACCTTAGGGACATCTGCTCAGCCCAATCCATAGGAGCGACGGACGGACGGACCTTTTAGGCCCTCCTTATTCAGCATGCTGTAGCGCCATTGAGCCCGGTTATATGAAATGCCGAACGGTCTAGACTGGGCAGATTTGGCCCGGCATATAGAAAGAAATCTTCTAGAGTCGTATAGTACAGTATTTGGATAACCGTTGTAGATGTGATGCCGAGGATGACACCGCTACTGCTTTTATTAATCAGTAGTGGGTTGCGCGGTCCCGGGGGTTGGGTATTAGAGTTTGGTGGTAGTTGAATTCATGCTGTAGACTATCGTGAAATTTAAGCCTTTCTCTCGTTCGATCGCATTTGAGAGGACGTTGGTGTCCATATTCTCGTGAATTCTGAGCGTGGACTACCCTTCCTGTCCGCAACCTACTGTATGTCTCATCACCTCCCTCTCCACATACTCCTTCACCGCATCATTAACCTCACAAACATAACTCTCGATCTCAGCCGAACACCCCGCCGAAACCCATCTTTCCTCCTTCTTCCCCAGTAGTATCCCGCTAGTCCCCCATGCTCCGTCTGAGCCGCCACATAGAGCCGGTCCTAGAATCTACCACAAGCAACTTTAGGACTCACTTGTGTTCATTTCCACCCGCAAAGTGCTGCTCTGACCACTCGTTGCGGGTGTGGTTCACGTTGACGTGAGGATGTTCTGGAGCAACCCGACAGAGTCAAGTGGAGGATGTAGGGGAAGAAGATGGAGGCACTCAGAGTACCCACCTTCGGTGGCGAGATTGAGCAGGTGCTGGCTTGGTGATGCGCCGGCGGATGCACAACCTTACGATGTCCGAGCCAGGTTCAGAGAATCTCAGGGTTCCCCATCCTACAGTACCAGCGATACTGAATCCTGTGTTCCTGTGCTGATTGGCGTGATTGACGAGTGACTGCCTTGGAACGTCCACCTTTGACATGCTCGCCGTGTTCAGGGGGGGTCTGCCGGGCTCTAATGTCTCTTGTTCGTTGGCACTCTTGCTTTCACTGGCGTCTAGATAACATCCATGGGCTACTCCACCACCATGCAGTTAAGAAGCGTCCAGTCCAGTATGCCCAGGCTCAGATTTGCGGCTATCTAGAGGAAGAGTTCATTTGGGTGGGAAAGGAGGGGCAAACCGGTGAGAATTTCGCTGGATGATACAGTAGCTGGGGTGTGGGTGATAGAGCTATTCTTTTCCTATTATATGCTACTGCTACTGTACAGTATGGTTTCAGCTTCAATCTTAACTACGGTAGTCGGGACCAACAATTTAAATTTCCCTTCCTCACCGGACTGCTCGCAGACATCCGGGCAGTAGGTGACCTCAGCTGCCCAATCTCATAATGGGTGCTGAAGAAATTAAAACCTCTACATGATATCCCAAGAGAAAAAAAGTGAAAATGAAAAAATGAAACATCGCGATAACGATACACCCCTGAGATAGTCGTGAAGAGTAGGAATCTGCATGGGATATCACTCGACGGTCCGATCTCAACAGGAGAATTAAAGGTGGTTCATTTCTCTATTTCTCTTTCTCTCTTCTTTTTTTTTTACTAAGGGCCCGCTTACCTATAGACGTCCATCTAACAGCCTGCAATGATGCAGACTGTGTAGGGGGGACTTGACAGCTGGGGAGAGTGCGGTAAAGCAGATGGCGTTTAACGAGAGTAGGCAACTTAATTTTTGACGGTCTAGTTACAAGGATCTTGGACAGTGGAAAATTTGTCAAACACTTTGGCGCCGTTCATGAGATAACGGTTGAGACGCCACCGTTCTTCTTCCAACCACCTATTACAAATTTAATTTTTAGATATAGACAGACAGTTGAAGTTGCGTAAATAAAACGGAATATTAGCATCTTTAGCTAATATACTGTCTAGTTTATAGCTTAAAGCCTGTTTATCAAACTGACTTTCTTTGACGGTCGGCACCGTCTCTAGTTGCTAGACGGCCGTCTATAGGTAAACGGGCCCTAAATTTGAGGAGTATTGGTCCGCATGACGTTAGCCGAAGTCTAGGCGAGGACAACTCTAACGCACGCGGGGACCCCGGACGGTCCAGGAGCAGATATTTACGTACATACCTTATTTATTTATGAGTACCCCCATATTAGGGAAGAGAGCTTGGGTTGCTGGGGAATCGTGCTTAAGAAGTTCCTAGAGAATATATAGGTCCGCATGACGTTAGCAGAAGTCTAAGCAAGGACAACTCTAACGCATGTGGGGACCCCGGACGGTCCAGGAGCAGATATTTACGTACATACCTTATGTATGAGTATCTCCATTGTAGGAGAGAGAGCTTGAGTTGATGAGGAATCATACCGTAAAAACTGGAATAATTGGACCTCACGCTAAGACGTCTGGAATTCCCTCCTTTGGATTAAGGGGAAAAAAAACACAGCGAAAAAAACTCTCTTTCAGTCTCCTCCACTGAGACAAACAAAAAGAAAAAGAAAAAAAAGAACAATCGACCTTACTAGGAGAGGCAACTCCAACGCCCTAGCGTGAGGTTCCAATTATTCGAATTTTTTACGGTTCTCGAGAAGTTCCTATGGAGAAAATGTAGGTCCGCATGACGTTAGAAGAAGTCTAGGCAAAGGACAACTCTAACGCACACGGGGACCCCGGACGGTCCAGGAGCAGATATTTACGTACATACCTTATTTTTGAGTACTCCCAATATTAGGGAAGAGAGCTTGGGTTGCTGGAGAATCGTGCTTAAGAAGTTCCTGGAGGAGATATATAGGTCCGCATGACGTTAGCAGAAGCCTAAGCAAGGGCAACTCTAACGCACACGGGGACCCCGGACGGCCCAGGAGCAGATATTTACGTACATACCTTATTTATGAGTATCTCCATACTAGGAGAGAGAGCTTAGACTGCTGAAGAATCATACTCGAGAAGTTCCTGCAGAGGAAACGTAGGCCCGCATGACGTTAGCAGAAGCCTAAGCAAGGGCAACTCTAACACATACGGGGACCCCGGACGGTCCAGCAGCAGATATTTACGTACATACCTTATTTGTAAGTATCTACACAGCAGGAGAGAGCTTGGGCTGCTGGAGAATTGTGTTTAAGAAATCCCTGGAAAAGATATGTAGGTCCGCATGACGTTAGCAGAAGTCTAAGCAAAGGACAACTCTAACGCACACGGGGACCCCGGACGGCCCAGGAGCAGATATTTACGTACATACCTTATTTATGAGTATCTCCATACTAGGAGAGAGAGCTTGGCTTGATGAGGAATCATGCTCGAGAAGTTCCTATAAAGAAAATGTAGGTCCGCATGACGTTAGAAGAAGTCTAAGCAAGGACAACTCTAACGCACACGGGAACCCCGGACGGTCCAGCAGCAGATATTTACGTACATACCTTGTTAAGAGCCTTCGGCATTAGGCAAATGTCAGAATAGAAAGAAAGAGAAGTTCCCCTTGGGGGGCAAACATAAGTTGCCATTGGTTGGTTATGGAAGCAGTGGTGGAGATGGAGTGTGTTGTAGTTGTCCTGAGGGAAGAAGGAGGAAGGAAGGATGAGAGTGAGCTCCTAAGGGCCCCCTTTATAGTAAAATTCTTGGCCCGCAGGTCTCGGAATGGAGATGGGGTTGTGGCTGTAGGGTGGCCGAAGATAGGGTACGGGGTGTTGGAAGTTGCCCGGTCGATAGTATTGAGAAAAGATGATAACCCAAGCTTATGCCCTAGGTGCCCACCAGAGGGGAAGTTTAGCCAGCCAGATGTATTGAAAAGATTGCCAGTCTTCAATAACCAGAATGGGGGATATGGGTCTTTGGGAGCAGGCCAATGTGTATCGCGAGTAAGTTGAGAAGGCATTCGTTGCGTAGATATTAAGCCTTCATATAGGATCGGTCTGAGATCTCCGGGAGAAGGGGTTTCAGTGCCGGGACGCCATCTCGCCCACTTCGAGGAATAGATTAACGGACCGTGCAGGCTGTGAAGGCCCCGAGGGGCCTGGGCTTTGCGCCTCAACTAGCTCCGAGAATTTGCGTGGACGTATAGGGCAACATTCATCTAAAGCTCTTGCATGATGGAGTAACATTGCACTTTGATATTCCACTCCTGAAGACCTAAGAGTGTGAACTGCACAAGCACCCGCAGCTCTCCTCCATGTTAGAACACTTTAGTGAACATGGCATTAGAACTTGTGATGTTGTAGGGTACTGTGCCATTTACTCGTGATCGCCTGGCGTTTGTAAAGACAGCTAAGCCCACCTCCTGCTAGGGACAATGACACGAGTGATCGCTCGTGATGAGAGATTCCCCAGACAGAGCGATTCCTATTGATGCTTGCTAACACCACGCATAGAATAGTACCCCTTTTTATGTATTGCGTAGTGCCGTGTGAGGGGAGTTGGAAAGGTTATAACTAGAATGAAATCTTGTCCTAGCCATTTCCTGCCCCAGGAGCTTAGCTCATATGGCCATTGCTATGGTAATGTATTACTAGGGTCCGAGGATTCTATACCCTAAGGGTGCGTAGGGATGTTATTGTGTACTCGCTGGGTCCTCTACATATAAGATGAGCCCCAGGGACGCGAATCCCCAGTGATTGTCTCAACCGATAATCACCCTTTCACTTCTATCGCCAACTATATGGTGCGGCCTCAGAGACACAAAATTATCAGACAAGTTCTGGCAGAGGCTATTGCTACAGCGATTGCAGTACTAGACAGACCTCAAATCCTTCGCCAGTTACAATCATGCATACCCGGTGCCCTCGAGAAAATGCAGTAAGTTCGCATGGCAATCCATGGTAAAAGGTATCATAGTTCGACGGTAAACGGCCATCCTCACAAGCCAATTCAGCCACCCTCCTACTGCCAGAGAGTCTGCATAGCTTTCAGGGCCTTGGTTGCCTGTTTCCAAATCAGAAGAAAAAAGAGATTCTTGCTCTTTTTTCGGCTACCCCGCCGATCGCTAACCACTGCCCCATGTGATGGATTGTTCAACAATAACCCTTTTTTGAGGGGGAGTTGAACTCCTGGGCTCCTGCTAATTGCCGAGGGGTTAATTGGTTCTAGACATATTAACCACTGCTCCAGCTAGGCATTTCACATAACATTCTTTCCTTAGGAAAGAATTCTTATCTTGGTAGCAGATTGTTTTAGATTTTTTCCGCCTGAGCCTAAATGTCATTATTATAATTTTTGTTCGTCGTCAAACATCGAACGCATTTCTAAAGCCGATAGCTCCTCAAGAGGAGGGAGATTATAAACATTGATCATCAATACCCTGTCGCAAATCCTCTTGTGCGGAGTAACCGTGGATAGAATGTTGGTAACAAAATGGCAGGCTTAGCTGTAAGCCTGGCAGGATCGGAAGGAACGGCGGATTATAGACATAAGGCCGAAGGCAGCCAGCGGACATTACATTGACAAGAGTATAGCAGAAGAGCACTATAACACAATATTCACGACTTGTAATAACCTCGTTCGGGGCATTGCGCCTAACGTTCAAGTTAGGCATCACGAGTATTATGATACCACTCAACTCCAACCCAATTCACAATTCATCACTCGTAAAATCATTCCCCCTAGGGGAACCGACCACAGAAGTTCTAACTTGTCCGTAGGAATTCAGATTGTAGGAATACATCAGCCACCCGGGCTGCCCTTTCTCGCCATTCCAGAACATTGAAACAAGAGTATGCTTCTCCTGAATGATGTCCACCTCTCACATTAAACCCAACCAAGGCACACGCCCACTAACCGCGAGGACTCCCCTCTAGAGAGTTATAATGCAAGGCGGGATACTGCTCAACAGCATGCTCGAGCCGGGAGGCCGCAGGGCCAACATGACAAGCGGTGATGCATAAAAGAGGCTCACGAGGAACGTCTCCCTAGCCAAGCAAGGCCGGGCCCCCGCCGCCAGACAGAAAGTCGGGATATGACCGCCATCCCTGGTCAACCTGCCAGCCAGCCAGGCTGGCACCATCTCCAAAGCTAGCCCCCCCAAATACCACAATCGGTTGCCCTCAGCAGCTAAACTCGCCCCAAATCAGTCACTAACCTCCAAAGTACACCTATCATGCAGACAGTGCACACCACAATCCCCCACACTACCCCACAAAGTCTAGATAACGTGCGGGGAACCCGGAACACTTCCTCTAACAATCCTTAAAAATTCAGCCCACCCCTTCAAGTTTATTTCTCGCGCTCTGACCACCAAACGCATATATCAATTCAGATATCAATCTAATTCACAGCACCCCCGCATTTTTCTCCCAGTTCCCTTCCTCACCCCCAAGAATCAAAGAAGAAAAAAAGAGACTCACATATCACAAATGATCACTCGGGTAGCAACGATACGCAATAAGATAAGCCTGGGAGAAGGTGTTTGGTCTGCCGCCTACAGGGGAGATCCCCGCTACACTATACAAGTGGAGTCCCGATTGATTAATAAGGGGTATGGAGGGGATAGGGCGCACATAGTATCGATCGCACGCAGGGCGTATATGTTGCAGAGAACCTAACTTAGTATCGTTACAGTCTGTTATAGCTAAGAGAGGTTTCGCATTTAATAAGGGGGGAGCAAGGGTGGGGCTTTGCCCACCGGTTAAAGCTTCCCTGGAAGTATTGGGTGGGTTAAGTTGAGGATAAATTATCACGGGAATGGGAGTAGGAGAAGGGGTCTTGGCAGGCAAGTTTCTTATGTGTGATGAACACTGGATGAACACTTCAATCTTATGATATTATATTCCACTCCCGTTAAGATACTTGCTACTCTAGCCGCCCCCTCCGGGCGCTTTTACAGAGATACATGAAGCCTCAGAAAATTGATAAGAACCCACACTGAGGGCAACTCGACAATAAACAAACAAGGTCTATTACCAGCAGCCAGCCAACAACTGCTACCGAACCCTATGCGCCACTAACGATGGATGAGAGGGATCAGGGGGGTAGTGAAATTAGTTAAAAGCTCCTTGGAGAGCCAGGGCTCGGAAATCTGCTGCAGTCAGCTGAGGGTATTCCGATCTATCTAGTACTATTTACTGGGTCTCTTTCAATCAAATTTCAAAGCGCCCACCAAATATCCTCTTCCTGCGCAATCGGTATGCTTAGCTACATGCCAGAGCCAACAATTCATTAGGAGTATTCACGGACTGAGCCCAATGCCAGAGCACAGTACCTAACCTTTCTTGATGAGTAGAATAGGTAAAAACTCATTTCACCACGGGATGCCCCACTAAGAAAGCGACCTACTTAATTCAATAGGATATCCCCTTAGCCAAGCAAGCTACTTCACGACTAGGATGAAATATATATATAATAATATATATACCCGCCAAGCGTTTCACAAACTTGATACACCTCCTTCCCGGGAAAACATGGCTGGATGATTCTTCACGCAATATAGCAGCATTGTGAAGCTTAATCTAAACTGCTAGTACTCGAGCTCTAGACCACACCGCCCTTGTAGCCGCGTTCACGAGCCGTTAGATATCCGCCCTGCCGTAGCTGCAGCCTGACACAGCCGAGCACTATGGAGCCAGAAACCGGGCAGATATACTATGCAAGCAATACCCCTGCCCAGAGTGGAGTAGGCAGGCTGAGGAAGCAATATGAGGCGGGGATGAAGGTGGGCAGTCCAGGCAAATAACCACACAATTCCAAGAATAGATTCATTATATGGCTCTCAAGAAGGCGAAAATACAGGGCGATACTCTACTCCCGCCATCCCGGCACAATATATACAAGCAAGCAAGCACTTAACGGCAAGCACGAAAGTAACGCCATACCCCCCCGTTCGATCCCATCCCATCCTATCCTATCCCACCAGCCATGCCCATCAATCAATCGAGAGATCAGGCCATAGCGCCCCATCCGTCCGTTCACCATTCTCACAGTGCTAACGACACAGCATAAGGTAGAATTCTAACCAGGGTCATGACCACCAAAACCCTCGCCACACCATGCCATACCATACCATGCCAGCAGGTTCATAACCCCCAATGCGCTACGAATCCCCGGCCATACTTCGGCGTCATACAGAAGTAGGGAAGGGCGTAACTTGATACCTGATACCGGCGACAAAGAAAAAAAAGTCCCGAAAAAAGTCCCGAGAGGTGAGTGCGCATAGTAACAGATTTGATGCGAGTGCTTTTAGGATTGATTGAGCCCCCTTTGCAAAAGTAACTTACTCGCCAGTGTAAGCACCCCAAGTTACCTTACATCCCACCTGTGATAGAAGTTCCCCTACTGGAGCCATATCTTCACGGATTCTCACTCTGCAAATTTAGGTGAAACGGCTCACGCTTCGGTTCGGTCCTTGCAAGCGTTCGCTGCGGTGAGGGTGAAAGTGGGAAGGAAAGGGGAAAGAACGGGAAAGAAGGGATTTGGGGTGGGTGAGCTCTCCCTTGGCGCTTTTTGCATTGTGATATTAGCAGGTTATAGATTCCTTTGATGAGGAAGGAAGGAAGGGGTTTTGAAGAGGAATTGTTTCGCTAGGTAAGGTAGCATAGTGCCCTAGCCATAATAAAGTATATGCGAGAGGTAAGCAGGCAAGTACGTCTAGTCTAGTCCCACGCCCAAGCGTTTAGGGTCAAAGCCATACCGATACTTGTACAGTGAAGGGTGTTGTATAACACGGGATGTGATTTTATCCAAAGGGCGGAATTCTCCCAGCCTTGCGCCTAACCAGGAGACGCAGTGCCACCGGTGCTTGAGCGCACCTGCGGGACTGGCCATAACACCGCGAAAACCATCTATAGCAACCTCCTCAGTGCAAATTTGAAAAATTGAAAATATAGGAAAAATTACCACCCAAGTGAACCCCAAGCGCGATGAGCTTTTGCGGTCATGATACCCATCCATTCCTGACAATAGCCCCGAAGCTATACTCCACCACTACCCATCTAAACCCTTAGCAAAACAAAACAAAACAAACAATAAAATAAAAATCCCCGCGGGTTTCACGGAACAAGGCCCGATCCATCAGTTACACGTGATACCAGCCAAGCACACGCCGACATCACAACCCCGTGCCGTACCGCACCGCACACGGTACAAGTACTGGTACACTCATATACTGATAGAGCAATCCCTCCGCATAGCACGTACGCGGTGAGATGAGATGACCAGCGGGAGGGTATGAGACGGGCGGTCAGGAGAGGCGGGTGGAAGAGAAGAAAGCCCCGAGAAAGACAAAAAATGAATTAAAAGGAACAAAAAATGAAAAATACTACATTAGTTGCGAGTGGTGGCGGTAGGGTAGACTACCGGCGTACAAGGAGCCGAGGAGGTAACAGGTTATGCAACGGGATGTGTTTATGGAAACTTGAATGTGATTTTTCTCAGCAGAGGCGTTGCAACTACGGTATATATCGAGCGCAGCATGATGGAGGGGGTAGTCTAGGTAGGGAGGCCAAAGAGGGACTTACCGTATGATACTATTCTGTGCACTAGGGCGCGAAGTACCGTAAAAACTGGAATAATTGGCCCTCACGCTAGTATGTTGACTTAAGGTGTGTCTCGCCAAGGTTCATACATTTGTTGAAAGATTTTCCTCTTTCTACTTTGCCACTTGAATTACTCCAGTAATGTCAAGAGCTAGTGTTAAGACTCATAGAAGTGAACCCCAGTTTGCAGTGCTAAGACACTCATTTCTTTTAAAATAGGGACTTCCCGTGTGCCCAACCTTATGTCAACATACTAGCGTGAGGGCCAATTATTCCAGTTTTTACGGTACCATAAACGACTAGAATAATGAGAACAATGCTAGGACGTCTAGAATTTCCCCCTTTGGATTAGGGGGAGAAAATACAGCGAATAGATTCTCTTTCAGCCCTCAGTTGAGACAAATAAAAAGAAAAATGCAACAGACCTTACCAGGAGAGGCAACTCCAACGTCCTAGCGAGATTCTCAAGTATTCCAGTTCTTACCTTACGGTAAGCTTGTCTTAGGTTTCCCGGACAAATGGCACTTTCTCTTCTATCCTTCAATTGTACAGCGTGCCTGTAGATTAGCTTTTTTTTACGCCCAGATTTACCTAGTTTGACAGCAGCATAGCGGTATCATCCCGCGAAATAAAAACAGAAAAAATCCCCATGCACTTAGTTTAATCCCATCAGCAGTAGCGGTGGCTGCCCGATATCCGCTGGCTATAATACCATAGTATCGATGAGATGCTTCCCGCATAATACCCGTAGGAAGGGTAAAATATTGCTAACAATAAGCTCTAGGCTAGATAGGTCCGTGGGGCATGCGTAAACTTACAAAGCCATACTATCCCGTACTCAATATCTCGGCCACCATGCTTACCTCGCCTGAGCCGTTCTAGTGCAGTAATCCCCTCCGGCCCCCCTCCTCCGCTTCTCTTTCTTGCTGCTCACACTCCCAGCCGCAATGCTCTCCCACTCAAGGCAGACAGACACGGAAGCAGATTCCCGGAGTGCGAGCTCACCCTTCTTCAACCCCTTAGCCAAACATGCTGCACTGTGCCACGCAGGAGAAGACAACTAAGTTCAGACTGAGCTATGCAAAAGCAAACATATGTAAGCTCAACAAGTCCTAGGGGTTCGTCCCGAATCGATGCTCGATATAGGTATCGAGGTGTGAACGTTTGGAAAAAAAAAAGTATCACACTCATACTCCATTTAGTAAAAGGAAGGTTGTTGGCATATCCCAGCTGCCATGTCTTCCGCTATGGTTGCGCATGCTGTGGTGGTCGCAAGCTCTTGAGTTAAGATCCAGGGACCATAAGCTGCTAAGTGTGCTTTTCTCTGATACAGTATTGAGAGGTTTCAGATGCTCAGCTGTGACACTTAAAATACTTACCTACTGTATTCACTTGACCTAACCTGGCGATCTACCCACGGGCACTGTAGAGAGGATGCCGTAGAGCGCTGTACAATGCTCTATTGTCCACCTATCGTGTTCCTTCCTCCTCCACACAATCATCCAAGTCAATTAACATTCCGTGATACTTGCTAGTGCAGCAGATTACCTGCCACGCCTAGCTCCACCCCACCTTCCCTGTAGTTGGCTTTGCCCCACAGACTGCTGACAAAACTCACCTGAAAATTTCCCTTGGCCTACCCCTCCCTCATACACCCAAAACGCCTTTAGAAGAAAGAAAGAAAGAAATCGCAGAAAGAAAGAAAAAGAAAAACCGAGTGATTTCACCCCATTATTCTCTCTCCATCTTCCAATACGATAGCGCAGATAGCTCCCTCCACGCGAATTATTACCAGTGGCCAAGATTTTTGGGAAACTTTTTTTGGAAATATTTTTACCCTCCCTTTCAAAATTAGCCAAGCGATATTTCTTCTTTTTCCGCTCACTTTCACTCACGCAATCAAGCAAGCAAGCAACCACACCAGTCCCACTTGGACTGGCGCAGTACTTCACCCACCTTCGCGGAATAAGCGCCAAGACCTTTAAAGTGCCAAAGTGGAGACTCCACTTCAGAGCATGCAATATTGTATCTCGGTTTTACCTAGCTAGAAACCTCATTACTATACTCTTGGTGAAATCGATATCGTGGAAGAGTGGGGAATACAGTTTAGTATGTGCGTACAATACGACAGGAGAGCGGGGGGGAATGAATGTGGGAGAATGTAGAACTTCCATGATAAGCTTACTTACATGATGCGAGTTAGCATGAGCGATGATGATTTCTTTAGCTTTTCGGCCGTTCCTTAGGAGGCTTTTTGTCGCATACGCATAAAAATCACTGCCGGTATTCATGTAGAAGTCAAGAAATCTGTTAAACCCCATTCCTGCACTATACAGTACCCGGACTGTAGGATAGAGCTAGTTAGTGATGGTATCGCAACAGTGAGACACTGGGACCACAAAGCAATAATAATTTTACAAATCGATAACGATAACGATACCACCATCTCCCACGAACCAGCCACCGATATCGGGGGGCAAAAATTAGAAAGAAAAAAAAAGAGAAAGCGAGTGAGGGAAGGGGCAATCTCCATCCAGCAAGCGCAAATAATCCAAAACTCGGGTCTCAAGGGAAACGCAATCCAAGGTTTAAAATTGTTGGTAAATTCGGTAAATCATTGACGGACCGGACCATCATCCATGGGAAGTAGCCGGCCCTCCAGCTCTAGAACGGCTCACTGAACGGAGTGGACAAACCCTCACTTTTGCACATGCCAGATTGCCGGCCTTACGAGAAGATTAGGCTGAGTCCTCTCATTCTTATCCAGTCGCTCTGACTGTTGACTGAAAACTGAGTCAGGTTAGTGTAGTTTTAGCTGAAAGCCCAAACTGAAAGCTCATCGCGCTTTACAGCCTCTTCGTCTCCTTCTAGGTCTACTTCTTCGCGATCCTATATTGGATTATCCGGACATAGCGATGAAAATTGCGCTGTATGTGTAGAAATATCAACTGCCGAGATTTAAAGGGAAAGGGGGCCTGGCGGCGTTGAGCAAAAAATTGGTTGCAAGGGTTCCTGGTAAGACAGTACACAGTGGATAAGTAATAGGGTGGGGTTTCCCAGTACTCTAATGTACCGATTGGTGAGTGAAGTTGAGCCTGTGCAGTACCTGTACGGCAATCCCACCATCCGGATACCGAAATTCCGGCTGTCGTGTGGAGTTTAATCGATCAAGTAAGCAGGAATAAGCTGGTAGGTATCCCTACCAGTAAGTCCCCACTTACCCCACCCAAACAACCGGAACAAGAGAACCTACTTCCACACACCACTACTACTGCTACTACTATTACTATTATCATACTACTACTACCACCACCACCAAGCAGTCGAATTCGAAACTAAACGGAATCAATCGAACAATCAACCATCGATTTATCTCATTCAACCCTGGGAAAGAAAGATATCATAAGTCAAGTTACACACATCAATCATCCAACTAATGAGCCGAAACCTTCCTTCCTCCTCCAATCAAGCAACTAATCCCACAAAGCATCATGATAATAATCACCCCCCCTGTCAACGCGATAAAGCTTTGTATCGCAGCCCGGTCCAAAACCATCAAAGGTTCAAAAAATTCCCCAATCTTCAATTGCCGGTATAAAGCCATTGCGTGAGTCCAAGGTGCTACAAAATTCCACGCCGTACTTGTACGATAGCGCAAGCAAGCAAGGCAAACCATCGAAAATCCCAGAACCGTGTCAAAAGCCTAACAGAGCCAACCCGGAAACCAAGAAGGAACCGCAGCTGATCGTTCAACCATCCATCCATCCCGAAAAGCGAAAAAGAAAAAGAAAAAAAGGATCAAGAAAGCCCTCCAAATCCTACAGTCACACACTGAAACGCAATAAGAACAATTAGCGGATGCGTGGTCTGCAGGCATGCAGTCCCGCACCTCCGACCTGCCCATTCCATGCCTGCAATGCCATGCATTATAAACAGAACAAAAGGTCGTTCTCGAAATCCTACAATCAGAAAATGTTTTGTAGATCCATCATACAGCGCCTAGGGTGGGATTTTGTGTCTGTATGTATGTATGCATATATGCATAGGGTGAGTGTGTAGGCAGGCATGCATGCGTACGTAACATCTGGGACCCGGGTGAGAAAGTTCGTGGCTTGGCAGGATGTTCCCTGACGACTGTACGGCGCATGCTAAAGTGTATTTTTGTCCAGTGCTGTTATGGGATGGAATGCCAGCAGTGTAGTTGTGCCGAGCAGGCCCCACACTGGCCTAGCGGGGTGGTGAATGTGGCTCATCCGCTGAAACTTTGGCTTGCAATTGCTTGCTCGTGCTCCAGGGTGGGACTTGAATGTTTCTTGAGGTGGCAGAAGAAGCTTTAGTTTCAGCGGGACCTCCAAAGGCACTAAAAGTGTGCCCCTTGCTCCCGGCAGTTGGATCATGATATTTGGTTTGAATAGTCAAGGTCTTGAAATGACTGAATTGTAGATATATCATATAACGAGTAGCTTAGCGCGGCAGTCAAATAATCAATAAAAACCCTATTAGACTATCCGAGAACTCTAGTACAGTGCCGTAGCTTACCTACAGTACTGCACTCTGCCCAGCCTATCATATGCCATCACAATCACAGATATTCCTACTCCCCATATTTCGAGCCTAATACAGTACTACACTCCAGGACGGCAGTTCTCACATTCGGTACCGTTCACCAGTCACCCACCCTACCCTACACATCAGCTCCAGGTATCATGTACGCGATCGCCCATGCAACTCCCACGCGCAAGATCCTGGTACTGTAGTTGCTAGGCTCGGGTAGACTCGTCGAGTTTGTTGTGTCAGGTGTGTATGATATGTTTGAATATCTATGGGTGCAGTGGGGTTGTGGAGGGGCGCCAGGGTCCGAGATCTCGTGCGAGGGGGAAGGGAGGAATAAACCCTTTTTTTATTATTATTATCGTCGTCCTTAGTATCATATTCTTTTCTTTCTTTTAGCAAGTAGAGAAGAAAACCAGGGTTTAGGTAACTACAGGATGAAGGTTATTGGAGTAGGCTTTTGAAAGAGGGTTTCGTGCTTGTGCTTGTGCTCATGCTTATGCCTCTTCACGTATGAAACTATAGTATCGTATGTTTCTGTGGTGACGCCGTTGTGGAGGCCTTGTGCGGCGCTGCACTGCACCCCACGGTATGTGCTCGAGTAGATAAATTGCCGATACCGTGCTAGGATGCATGTTGCTATTGTCAGGGGACAAAAATAACCGCGGTTCAACGATCGATGGCAACGCGCCCCTCCTTATCACCCCGCACTACCTACACTACCTAAACAAATTCCTCTAAATCAACCAAAACTAAACCATCTTGCCTAATTTTTTTCTTCAATAAACTATGCCTCCTATTCTGCGCAGTCATGCCAAAAAACCTATTCCCTCCAAGCACCTCTCTGAGTTTACAAGGGGGAGAATCCTTGGGTTACATGAACCTCAAATGAGAATTGAGCAAATTTCCAACTACCTTAACATCCCTTCCACCACTGTCAGAGACACAATTGCAAAGGGATTTCTAGAGGGCAAGGAGAATGTGGGTAGAGGAAGACATCCTAAGACTACCAAGTTGCAGGATGAAGCCATGGTTGAGGAAGCTCTCAAAAATCGCCACACTACCTATTTTGAGATTGCTAAGAAAGTTGCACCCAATGTTTCTACCAAGACAGTGAAGAGAAGGATTGCACAAAAGCATCTTAAAAAATGGGTGGCACAAGAGAGAGTTCATTTGGATGAAGATCTTGCTCAGGAGAGGTTGGAATGGGCATTAGCTCATAGGCATTGGACAAGGGAGATGTGGAGAAGGAAGGCAATGTGGGGGGATGAGGTATCTGTTGAGAGGGGTGGAGGAAAGAGGAGAAAATGGGTATTTAGATACCCAAATGAGAAGTGGAATAAGGATTGTATTGAACCTACTGCTAGGAGAGGGGAGAGAGGGATTAGTCAAATGATGACTGGTTTTTTTTATGGTCAAACTCATGGTCTTTTTTTACCTGTTTTTCCTGATCCTGCTTCTGCTAGTGGTGGAGTTACTGGAAAGTCAATTATTGATGTCTATGATCATTATGACTTTCTAGGGATATGGGAGGATATCAGGGAAAAGGTTGGAGAAGAAGAGGTATTTTTTATCATTGACAATGCTAAGACTCACTTGCCTTTTAGGAGATGGCTCAGAAGACAGGGAGTTGCTCTTATGGAAATTCCTGCCTATTCACCAGATCTCAATCCAATTGAAAATGTTTGGTCTCTGGTGAAAGACAAGCTTCATAAGCACTATCCTGAGCTATATCTTATGAGGGGTGATGTCAATGTGGTCAAGAAGGCTATAGAGGAGGCAATCACTAATTGTTGGGAACTTTTGGACCCAAAGGTTTTTGATACTTTGGCAGGGTCAATGGTGGATAGAATAGAAGCAATTATTAAAGCTGATGGATGGTATACCAAATATTAATTTCTACTATGTATTTACATTTATTTAAATTTTTTGGGGTTATCATGATAGTGGGGTTGGTGGGGGAGGCCGTTGTCATTGCCGAAGATTTTCGCCCGTTGATACCGCGGTTATTTTTGTCCCCCGACAATATAAACCTTTCAAGGTTGTACAAAAAATTAAGCAAAACCCGGGTACAGCACCAGGGTGCAGCAACAAGGACCAGACTATGAATCAATGAAGCACACCAACCCGTCACTACGAAGGTACAGCATGTAAGTTTTGAATATTTTACTAGCAGGGGATGTAACGCTAGCAGGGCCAAGGCAGCAAATTCGGTATAAGGACAGCGAATTGGGCATAGTGGTTGCCTAATTCACCTGCTCACCCCTGTTAGTCGAACATCCCCTGCTAGTAAAATATTCAAAACTTACATGCTGTACCTTCGTACTGTACGCGCAGTATGATACCAGCGCTCGTTCGTGCCTTAGGGCCAAGAACTGGTACCCTTCTTCGTCATGGCCACTGCAGGCCCATAGAAAAGGTAAACGGATACCAATTCTTGGCTCAGGCACAAGAGCATAGTACAAACAATCCGCTATCATACTAAATCCCGTACTAGTACAACAAGTTCGCAAGAAATCTTTGAAACAACTTCCTCCTCTAAACATTACACCGCGCAGCCCTGCATACTTACCCATCACGCAAGCAACGACAGCACCGGAAGCCGGAAACGCACCGCTCCATTTGATGACCTCTAACACCAAACCTACGATAGCTTAAACCGCAGCACTGCCCATACTCTCAACACAGCAACGCGGCCTTTGCAGGTATGCTTCACCGGCACTGGTGGGCGAGATGGGATGGATTCTCCGTTATGCGCGACATCGCAGAGCACCTTGCCGTGCAACCCTGCATGCTCCATGGCTTGTAAAATCCATCCAAAACGATCAATATTCCTTTAAATTCGATATGGGAGAAATTTTTCCACCCGCAGTAATAATTGTAAGTAATTTTGACGCAAAAATGCAAAATACCGGAGGTAGGCTATACAAGTAATCGTGAAATGAAATGCATTGAGGCAGTTTTTGCACCACTATTGTCCCCCCCGCCAGCAAATCATAAACAATTTATGATACGACAACCGCATTAGCGTTTAGTGTTTGCAGCAGTCTACAGTACTAGTACCGCAAAAAAGGAACACTCGAAGTCCACCTATCTCCGCCAGCCCAATAATCCCCCGAGAAAGATCAACCCGCAGGAAGCGCTAGACCCTATAATTGGCATTCCCAATCCTAGAATCATATAATCCGTCAAGCTAAACCCATCGTAGGCCAACACAGCTAAATCCTGCCGATGTTCCGATAGATCTCAAGAATTTCGAACGAGTACGATACAAGCACGGCAGTTGAGGAAATAGTTCCTAAGCAAAGGTACTCGAGTGCATACAGTACCATACGGTAAAGGGACATCCGGAGCCAAAATTGCGGGAAATAACCCGGATTCCAGGAAAACGCGACAATAATTATGTACAGCAAATATACCAGTATTGTGATATCATGCGCTAAAAGTTCAGGCGGAAATTTAAATATGGCGCCAGAAGCGATGGGGTGGTGTAACCCCTCCCCTGGCCACAGGGTGGCTTATCTCGTCTGCAAATATTGAGCCCATCTTGGTCCTAAAAACTCCAAAATGGTCTACCGGAGTTGACTACCTTTCCGCCAATCAAAAAAAAAAAAAAGTGGAAGGGAGGGAGGGAGGGTCACGCACTTCTCCCTCAACGGCTTCTAGCACCCGGGATGCGTTATAACGTGAACTCCAGAGAAGAGGGCCTTCTCGGTAGTTGAAGGAGGTTGAGAACGACCGTTTTAAAGAAAGAAAGATACGGCACATAGGAGGAATGTGACCCTACCATATCTAGTCAACGCAAAACATAAATAAATAAAAACAAAAACCGTATCCAGCCAGATTTCCCGGCGGAAAAATGATTCAATATTAATGTATCGTCCCGAAGGGGAAATTCTATGAAAACGTAGAAGTGTTGTAGTTTACTATGAGTTTTTACAGCACTCTAAAGATCAAAGTCCCCAGCAGCCAATAACCAGGCTACTTCGCACCTTCTACTCAATACATTCTAAAGCTGAAAAGAAAAAAAACTTCAAAAATTGACAGTATAGTCCAAAATCCGGTCAAATATCTCCCCAAGTGCCCATAGAAAAGAATTGTTGGCTCCTTTGACATGCAATATTGTAAAAAGTTGAGGTGGAGAGAGCAGCGCCAAGCCTTGCCATTTTTGGTACAAAATAGGCAAAATTTACGCCAAGACAAATATACAAACCATCACTCTCAATAATTCCCCAGCCAGTCTAGATACAAAGCTCTAAAGGATTGGAGAGTAGAACCCAAGGAATTGTTTCATATGTAAATGAATATTTAGCTTGGATTGCTTTACTGGGTCAGTGGTTGGAAGGTCATGGATTTAGTTGTTTTCAGTGGGAAAACCTGGCGCTGCTGGTGATTTTTTGTCGCTAGCCTCGTACTGCACTGTATTTTGTCACGGCACCACACCGTACGGTGCAGTGCTGCAGGAACTATCACCTAATCCCCCCGCCAGAATATTAGAAATTGCCACTCCAGTGAAGCTCCATTATGTTTTCCCCTTCATTTATCTTCGCAGAGAGAGAAGCAAGGCTAAAAAACTGCTCTTTCTCCCCCCCCTCTTCCACATGATTCTCCCCCGTTTCTTAGTTGTGAGGTTCAACCATATTATTTGAGTTCCTCCTACTGGACAGAAGAGGAAGTCGTCAAATAAAGTTTTTCATAGATAAAGCCAAAACTCCAGTTCTCCAGCTGGTACGTTGCCGGTGCCCCTTGGTCAGTAAGTGTGAAACAATCAAATTGGGAGTCGGGCGCACTGAGACTAGATTTGGTAATGGTTTGCTAAGCCTTATCTGAAAACTGGATTGTCAGTGATAGGATGAGTCAGCATGCCAAGTGAGTGGGTGGAAATATTTCTCAGCAAATCACCATGCTCAAATTGTTCCTGCACTTGCGCTGGGTGCCTGGTTACGAATTTGGCTGTTTCAGACTAACCAAATGATATCAACAGGCTCGTGTTGCTGTATTTGTCCCGGGCCATAAGTATTAAGTACCAGGAAACAGGGATTGAAGGTGAGTATTTGAGCACCCATATAAATTACCCCCCTGTTTCCAGGTACTTACAATCGTTGGTCTTAAAATCGTTGGTTGCAAGACATTCGTCTTAGTGAAAGGAGAAGGAAAAGGATAAGCCTTAACTTGGTTTACAATTACTGTAATACACTAAACAAAATCTAGTCACTATAGCCTATCATCCCTTGACTTCAAATACAGCATCATACATTGAAAAAAAAAATACACCCCGAGCCTCAAACAAAACCCTTGCCACATCAAGCCAGGTCGTGTTGCAGCCTCGGTGCCAAGCCTCGAATACAAATAAACGCCCCAAGGCATTTCCTTTAGCAGGGAAAATATTGCAGGGCCAGTTGCAAATTTCCTAAAGGTTGCCAGAGGAAGACAGAGCCTAGCAGCGTCCACGGGGGCCGTACTTGAAATTTCGTTCTGAGGCAAAGAGTGAAAAAAAGAGAAAGGATCTGCAACCTTCAGGAAACCCACCATACCATATCGCGCCCGATAAGCTAGCCTTATAAACCCCATCTGCTCGGGCGCAAATTAAATACTCGTACATGTTCGTGGCAACTGCTGCCCCTCGTTAACAATCGTGCCCCATCGACAAGTAGAAAGCAGCACAACTTCTTAGTAGAAAAAATAATAAAAATACTTGCTTTGCAAGATAGCCTTGGGGCAAAAGCAATGTTGAAAAAAAAAATTGAAAGAATATGGTGTTGTCGTTGTTGTGGCAGTAAAGCAAGAGTGAGGTTGGTAAGGTACTACAGTACTAACAAATTTCAAAAGTATTCGGACACCTTGGCGCCAAGACATGGCCAAAGTATGAGCCTGTTGATGTCTTGGCGCCAAGGTGTCCGAATACTTTTGAAATTTGTTAGTACTCGAGTAGTATGACGGTTGGTGAAGGACAATCGTTGTACGAGTATTTAATTTGCGCCCGAGTACTCAAGTCGGCTTCGGGAGCGAATGATTTCTCGTGAAAAGTTTTCCTTTTTTTTTATTATTCATTCGCCCGCAAGTAGAGTAAAGTAAAGCCTAAATTTGGTACAGTAACACCCCATCACATTCTTACACAGTACCTATGATAGGTATGGCAAGCCACAGCACCGTATCGCGAGTGCGAGCGAGTAGTTGAACGAAACAAAGAGAATGGTACACTAGTAATGGATACCGGTATCAACCCTGTAGACAACATTGTCTCTCCGTTCGTTACCTCAGTAGAAATAAATAACTATGATACGATAAGGCACTATCTCCGCCCGGCTAGGTGCTCCAGAGCCGAGGCTTATCCTAGAAGAGAAAAAATAATAATAAGTCTTGGAATTATTGGCGATAACAATATACCTTTAGAAGTACCCTTTTCACAACGCCGGTAATTGTTTTCTCCGACGCTGTCTCCGATAGTAGGTCGGAGTTAATAAGGCTCCTTATTCCTACTTCGTTGCGTGGGCCTGCATAATGGAAATAGGTTTCGTTTTGATTTCTCCCCACCGTTAGCGAGAGGAGAGTGATGATTCGTGAAAAAGCTCCCAGGTACCGATGATGATGTGTAAGGTACGTTACAGCCTTTCCAACTTCATGTCGAAGTGATGGAGAAGGCTTAAACACACCGATACAATAACTTAATCACGAGGAAGGGCCTCAAATAGAGTGTCCACTAGCAAACAGAGAAGAGGAAGATAAATATGAAGAGAAAAACACCTCCATCACCGCCGCCGCCCATCAGAAGGCGGTGAAGAATAATCACAAAGCAAAAGCTTCCCTCCTGCCAGGGGGCTGAGGTTTCCTTTTCTGGAGGATGGGGTTGAGCTTGTACGTACAGTGCAGTATTATAGAGCCCAGAATAGGAAAATAAACAAGGAATCCGTTTCTCATTTGTTGTGCTTCATTATGATTTACGATGAAAAAAACTAACCCTGGAATGGCCACGGCTGCAGGTGGTCTTGGCATTGATCAACTGACAGGAGCGAGCCATGTCTATGATCACGCAAAGATTGTCACAAAGGACCAGGAGAGTTCTTCACCAAGACGAGGGATCCCTTTCGATGGAGACGGGTACTGTACATTTCGCTTGCTAGTACCCTTAGGGTCCTTGGGATACTAAAAGAAAGACATCTATCTATCGGACTCGAGTATCATTAATCTGCCGAAGGAGGAAACAGTAAAAGAAGAAAATCAAAATCAAAGATGAGCGATGTGTATGATGAAAAACTAAAAAGAGAACAATAAGAATATGCTACAATGAGGAAAAAAAACAACTGCTGAAGCTCATCGATATCGCGGTTTGAGCTGGATCTCGACTTACCCAAAGAGCTGCCCATCCATCGTCATTAAGCCTCCCTTTCCCCCATTCCTTAAGCCAGGTTGCAGAATGATCGGGAGTTCTTGGCCGGCAACTCTATTTTCTACTTTTTTTTCTCGCCTCGTCCACCCCTCATCGCTGGGAAACCTTAAAGCCCGGGAGTTGGAAGAAGGTGGAAAACAATACCGGTAGGGGCTTGGTCGTCCAATATGGGAGGTTTTGGCTTGGTTCGAAGCGAAGGGATCCGGCTCAAAAATGCATATATTCTGCTTTTTTTTGACGTTTGGTTGACGAAGCTTTGGTTCGGGACGGATGTGCACAAGATCTGGTACCTCGTCAGTCGAGTTTTTTTATTTATTTTATTTTCCCCTCTCCAACTGCCGTGGGTTGTCATCCAACTGCCGGATGGTTGGTGGTGAAACAGATGCGTGCTGGGGTTTTTCTTTGCTCGAACAGTGCCAGTACGCTGGCTCGCGTACTCGTACCATATGATATGGTATCATAACATGAAATCTTACTCCCTCTTCTACTAGATGCATACTTTGCGTACTCGGACCAACAGTTTTGAGGAAACGGTAGCGGTAAAGGTTATGGGATGATGTGGTTGAAGTGAGGTGGTGGAAAGTTCGAGTTTGGATTGAATAAATTATGTAGCGAGAAGAGGGCGCGTGCTGTGCAGGGTAGTAGTTCCTTCAGCGAAATTGACACTCCTCGATACAAGAGTTCTCATGGAGAAGTACCATGCTTTTCTGAGGCGTAGGATTGTGCGCATATGGGTGCTGTGTATGTGCTCGGGTATCTATGCATATATGTGTGTAAGTTATGTATGGGTGTGTGTAAGGTGGTAGTATGCATTTTTCTTGTGGCCTGTTCTGTCTGCCCTTGTCATTTTGCTTTTTTCTTCCCCCACAACACTGTATTCATGGTGACTGAGGCTCGCCCCGGGAGTTTTATATGTATGCGCAGCCAAAGGGGGTATTGGTTTTTTGGATCACGGTTACGATAGTAGGTTGGTGCCAAAAGATATACAACATGTGTACTGTATAAAGAAATAGAAAAACTACAGTATGGATGCTACCGATAGACAGAAATGATTGATATCCCAGGATCGCTGCTGTACGATACCGGAAATCGTCAAAAAGGCAGAAAACGAATGGGCGAGGAAAAGCCCCTTTCTTTTTTCGAAAATAAAAAAAAATAGAGGCGCGCCACAAAAAGCCATCCTCCTTCCTAAGACATCGACCGCGATCCAGTTCCGTAGCCCTGAGTGTCTTAGTTATTAAGCAGCGGTTCTTTGCTCCGCGCCATTGACATCCTTCCTCCACCCAACCAACCATACCCACCACGAAAAAGTAAATAAAAAAGTGGATTCAGAAATAAGGAAAGAAAACAACATCCAAAATCCTCCCTTTTCCCAGAAAGCAAAAAAAGCAAAAATAATAATAAAGGGCGAGATCATAATTCCGTAAAGAGTCCTTGTTCCGTATCTTTATCTCTCATCAATTTCTAAAACAGACGGATACCCCACAAATTAGAGCCTTGTCTCAACAGCCTCGATCCTAACAGGAAATACAAGGACACTGACGCTATACTCTTTATATATAACGATCTTCGCATAACAACGCCAAATTCCTTTGACCTCGCATCCCCGATGTCCTCTATCATACATAGGCACGGTGCTGTACGCTACGGCGCTCTCTTCTGTCGAGGTCTCTTTTTATTTTTTCCATTCACGGATGCAAGGAATCGTAAAACATCGGATATAATTGTTAAATTTCGGAATATGCCTTTTTCACAAACAAGCGCCCCCTGCGCCAGGACATGTCATGTCAAAAAACAGTAGTTGTCCGTGAGCTTATGAGACTCTGAGCTTATGGTTCAGCAAAAGGGAGAGAGAAAAAGAAATAAAGAGGGCTCACTACGGTAGGTATGTACCGGTATTGCCCAGCTGTCAGGTTTACTAACGGGGAGCAGTGGAGGAGAAAGGGCGGACGTGGAGATGCGGAGCAGAGGTCGGAGGTCGGAGGTCGAAGGGGAGGAAAAGATGTCAATCAGATAGGGTTAGACTGGAAAGCGGTGATCGATAGCGCCATCGGTAATTAATTTGTTCTTGTTCAAATGGGGCTTGGTCTGAACCGAATATACGAGTATTTTTTTGCAGTTCAGGGATGTTGATATCCATTGGGGGAACCTGGGGGCCATTTTGTCCAGGCCTATCACAATACCAGTATTTCGGAAGGGCGAACTAATCGAGACACTTTCCACAACTGCTCTTCCTTTCCTTCTGGCTGCACAGGAGTGTTTGTTGAAAAGAGGAAGCAATTATAGCAAATCTTTTGCTGTTTACGGTCCCCTTCTGCTAGGCTGGGTTCGCATCTTGCGGAAGGGTGCATCAGGGGTATGGAATGGGAACAAGAGAGAAAGGGAGGAAAGGCGGCCAGGAGGGAGAGATAATAATAATAGGTAAAAAAAGCACGGCCTTCAGCGATGCGCTATGACGTGTGAGAAGTGTTTCAAGTCTGTTTCAGTGTATTCTCGAAGCTCTGGAACGGGCATGAGGTCCGACGCAGGGCAAAAATAGGCAGCAGCTCTGCTGACTTTTTTAGACGGGCACAACAAAAAGGAAGGATCTACGATGGCGAGGTTAGGCACACCGGGGTACTCTTCTTAGTAATATTAGAAGACCAATACGGATTCGTTCATAACAAATTTGGAGGATAAATGCCAAGAAAACTTCCCCAGTGTGGATCGTATGGAAATATACTCATTTAGGTAAGCTTATTTGGAGGGAAGGCTTTCGGGAAAAGCTCCGGTACTGGAGTGCGGTACTGGGATAACCTTGTTGAGATGATGTCATGTTTTACGAATGACGATTTGATCGGTGGCAAAAAAGCTTTTGCCCTCCAAAATCTACTCATAAGATTTACGATATTGTTATTTTTTTTCGTTTTTGTTTGATCCTTCATCCTTCATCCCACGCTCCCATCAAGATGGGGCTCGGTTGAAGGCTGCTAATGATAGATGATGGGTGAGGGGGGGTTATGCAGTGCTCGATACTTAAAATTACGGGGCTCCTTGTCGGTGATCCGAAGGGTAATAGTGCAAAAGGTGTTGCGTTCACAATACTGGTGGATGATGTGTTGCGTACTAGTACTGTGAGTACTTGTGATATGAGTTAAAAGCAAGCGGTTGCGGACTGAAAAAGCGGCGGCGGTGTTCTGTGTGGTTACAGTACAATTAAAGTGGTGTGTGGGTGTGAGTGGGTGCGCAGGAAAGTATCATATGTATCGGTAAGTGAGCTTGCGTGAGGTGTGAGAGGGTGTGTGTGCTGGGTATAATTTCATAGGTGACATTATGGATGAATGAAATGCACGAATGTGAGGTGTGTGTCTAGGTGAGAAAAGATGGATGCAATCCTTGGCGATCTTGGCGTTAACACTCGCACAGAACGGCTAACCTGCCGGGGGGCTTGCAGTCGGCTCCACCCTTTCTCTGCGCCCGCATTTATTGATCCTCCATCCCGCCCGCTTCGTCATAGGGTCTCACACCCTCGGGGGACCCCCTGCTTCTGAGATAGTGCCTGCCGCACCCATCGTCATTTACAGCCCTGTCAACCTCCGCCCTCTCCCTTTATTTCGATATCGCTTGCTTGGCTGACCAAAATTAGCACAGACACTGGGCAAAGAACAGGCCAAAAACCTGGAGATGAGGAAATCTACGGTCGCCCCAACACCTTCATACTGGTCGCATAACGCGCCTGACCTGTCTCCTTGTCGCGAATAGTTGAAAAACTTGCTTCGAGTACTGGTAAGTTCTGGAGGCATGGTGATAGGGTGGGAGGGGAATGATGGATGATGGATGGAGTGGTGCAAGGTGAGCGAGGGGACAATGATAGGGTCCTCCACCTTGGAAAATATTGTCTCTCAGCACATTGAGCGGGCGAGTCTCGGTGGGTGCTCATTGATGGGTCTGTTCAACAAGAAAAAGTTGTAAGAGAAAAAAAAAAAAAGAAGGATCAAGACTTTGGAAATTCGAGAAGACTGGAAGAAGGAGACCGTCAAGGTTTTTTATTCTCGAACTCCCCTCCCTCTTCTCTTGCCAATCTTCTCAAGAGAGATCATCTTTACTGTAGCGGACGTACAAACCTTGCCCAAGAGTGTCCATCGTTTCAGTATTTTGGAGAAGCGACTTCCAATCCTATGGGACATCCCTCATTCCATCTGTCCACATTCAACATCTCAAATCTGTCATCAGCTGCGGTGTCGGATATCATCAGAAGCGGTCAACATCTCCGGTATCAAACAACATCCCTGACCTTACAGCACGGTTCCAATATTGAAGAAAAGCTTCTCAGGGAGAACTAAGAAGTACCAAGATATCGGCATCTACAAGAAGGGGAGGATTAGATTGTGGCTACCGTATCATTTAAATTTTTTTTTTTTTTGGGTACCGCATCTTGAACGGCGACTCTCCTTCTCTCTCCTTCGGTCCTTTTTTATTTTTATTCTCATTTTTCCCTCTTGTCGGGAAACAGACAGGTGCCGAGAGCTAAATTTCGGTGGTGCCTCCTTGCGTCGCAGCCCCCAATAGTCGGACCAGTTTAAAAGATAGCCAGGTAAATTTCCCCGTTCGTGTTCATTTTTACCCCTTTTAAACATACTTTACCTGTTTCGTCCTACCACTTTAGGAATATTTGCTGTTTGTGGCCTTGGTGATTTCCTTCATCACTGCTGCTTGTTTTTGCTTTGAATTCTACGGTACTTCATTGCTCTGCCTTGCTTTGCTTGTTTTTCTCGCTTTTTTTTCTGTTGTGTTTTGGTCTGTTCTACATTTTTGTTTTACCATACGCATATTCCGGTATTGCTCTCACCGCGTGTCCGTTGCGGACGGGGCTCATTTTTTTAATGATTTTTTAGACTTTTTTTTCATTTTTTCATTTCCTCCCCTTTCCCTTTTCTTGAACTCCCAGAAGTGGTTGCTGAGGGCAAACCGGAAACTGCCCTCCCCTCCGTTGCTCCAGTACGACGCTTGCCCCTTCTCGGTTCCCGGCCAAAGAGCACAGGCATCCACACACTACAGCAACAGGCATCACTCCCATCCCTCCCCTACGTTCCACTCACTCTCTCCCCCCATCACCACCCCCCTCCACCCTCCCTCAATCCCTGCCGTAGAGGTGGGAGGGGGAAGGGCAACCGTTCGCTGGCATTGTACTGTACCCTACTCTTCAGTGTCTGCTGCTCCTACGGCAGTTTGCTTAGTTGCCCTCTTCTTGCTTTGCTGATTCCTCTGTCTGATTTCTTTCCCGGCTGCCATACTTTTAAGGTCGCTCTTGGTACTTGCTCTCTTCCAAAAACTAACTTACCTGGGCGCATAAGCACGCAGGCAGCCTCCCCGTTAAAAGGGAATAAACTCGGAAGAAAAAAAGAAAAAGGGAGAAGCAGGGAAAAGAGATATATATATATCTACTATTTTTTATCCTGAGAACAATATCTTGCTTGGTTCCCGCACCGAAGGGAAAAGGGAAAAAAAAGGAAAAAGAAAGAAAGATTTCTTGTCCAAAGCTAAAGGTTGACAGCTGCGTTGTGATCGTCCCTCATCTCTGCGTCTTCCTCCCCTCGTCAACCTTTTTGGACGATCCGCCGAATATCTTTTGGACTGGAGTAGGAAACTTCTCTTCGAAGGTACCGTGCTTCTCCTCCTGCTCTTCTGGCCACACTCTACTCCTCTCCCGAAGTTCAACCGGGCTTACACACGATAGCTACCAGAGTACATTTTCCCCCCGGTGCACATCCGATATCTACTACCATACGCCTCCTCGTCTTAATATATCTATCCACCACCCATCAACTTGCACCTCGAACTTCTTCTGTCATAAGACACCGTCTTCCCCGTCGTTCACCTGCTCATCCCGCTGCGCAATCACAATCCGATCGACCTTCCTCCTCACTCACTAGTTCATCTGCTATACTCTGCTGTTCTTGGATGATCTTGAACATCATCGGGTCTTTTGCGCAATCCAATTTTTACCCCTCATCTAGATATTGTTAGAGACCGTCGGAAGTAGCTCAGCTACTACCTTTCGCCAATTACCTTTGTCTCTTCCCGTCTACTCACATTCCATAAATACACTCTTGCAATGGCTGTTGATAACAGACAACGACACCATTCGCTGCATCACAGTACCTTTGGTGGCTTCCAACCTCCGACATTGGGATCAGTGCAGTTTACAAACCCTTGGACATCTGCCTCCCCTCAAAGCCACCTAATCGCATCTTCTATCCCTGATGTTGGTGGCCTGGGTTCGTTAGTAAAGCCGGACCTGCGCAGCAGCAGTGTTGCCACTTCCTATCAGACTATCCCAACGACTGCTGGCATTCCCACATCTAACCCTAATCGGAACATGTCTTCCTCTACCCTTCTTTCACATCATAACGACTTTATGAAGGGCGACCTGTTGAGCTTCAGCGCCAACTCCGCCTTCGGAGGAGACATAAGCATGTCCGGTTCCTCGGCACCTTCCCCTACAGCTGTTGCTTCGTATAGTGGCGTGCCTTCCTTTGCACCTACATTAGACTTCTCTACCCACCACAGCAGAACATCGTATCCATTGAGCAACAACGATCGGCGCATGTCACAGCCAGCCATGTCTAATACTATGTTTTTGGGTTCACCCGTAGAACCGCCACGACAACGGCAAAACTCGTTGATGGAATGGACTTCAAGCAGCAGACCGTTGGCCCAACCGCCTCGAAGTACGGATCATCACCAATTTTCAGATACGCTCGACTCTGCTCGTGGGATGGTTGCCATGAGCCAGGCATCGCGCCAACCTAGAGGACGGACCGATGGTTCTCACAACTTTTATCCCAGCCACTCGGCCAATTCATCCATCTCGTCGACCGGATCGTATAACGGATATTACGGTGGTGGATCTGTGGACTCTTCTGCAACAGATTACTCAGACTCCGCCGGCTTCACACCAGAAGCTCCACGTCCCACCCTCCCAAGGCCGGGTCCTGGCATACATTCTGTACCCGTCCAAGGCGCACTTATGACTACCTTTAGCTCAAAAATTACATCGAGCACACAGAAGAAGCATAAGTGTAAGGTTTGTGATAAGAGGTTTACTAGGCCTAGTTCACTACAGACTCACACATATAGCCACACTGGAGAAAAGCGTAAGCACCCCGATTCCCCCGCTGTATACTTTTTCCTTTCCTTCCTTTTTTTTTCAAAGGATTACAAAACTGACAACGGTCTTTTTAGCATTCGCTTGCGAGGTCGATGGCTGTGGTCGGAAATTTTCCGTCGTATCAAATCTTAGACGGCACAAGAAAGTTCATAGCACCAAAAACTCGTGATTGGGTGGTTTCACTCGATTTTCCTTCCAACAAAGAATTCGGAAAAAATTCGGATCACGGCTTATACTGGGAGTGTTTTCTATTCTTTTATAGTTTCTGGTGATTGAGGTTCGGTTCCATGGTCGGGTTTTTCATTTTTATAACCCTCCCTTTCCGTAGGAGGAGAAAATTGCTACAGAAAAAATTGTCTCGGGCCTTACGGAGGTGGTGATACGATAGACGTATTGGCAGATTTGGGTTCACATTTTCTCCCTTGGTTACCCCTTATTCTTTTACTTGGCTCTTGTGTTTGCTTTTTCTTCATCAAGTGACAGGAGCCTGTTTTGGGTTGTTGGCGCTTGGTGTGTGTATGATTTCCATTCACGGTTGAGTTTATCTTTCTTCTGGGAGCGTGCTCATCATTATTTACTTTTATTTATTTTATTTTGTATGTACACTTTGTACCTTCTAGGGTCTCTCGTTCTGGTTGGTTGGGAGTGCATTAGCTCTGTCGTTACCGGGTTTAGGTGTCTGGTCATTACGGTATTTCAGTTTCTTTTTCCCTTCCTCATCTGCTCATTAAACTTTGTTGTTACCTTCTGTTTTGTCTTTTTAATCGAGTTTGCTTTTTGGATGTGCATTTCCTTCCATCTCACTTCATTCTTGTTTTTCCTTTCTGCTAAGTCTATCCGGGAAAGGATAGCCTACAGCATTGGGCTTTTTTGGGGGGTGGGGTTGGGAAAAATGGAATCGCGAAAGCGGGCTGTGAATTATTTATGTATACTAGTTTCTTTTTTTCTACCCTGCTTCTTTTACAGTATCTTGCGGACCCTGCTATGATGAAAGAGAAAAAACCTGTCGTGATACAAGGATGATAATTATGATTGGAATGACTGATTGATTTCTTCTGCTTGCCTGCCTGCCTGTTCGTTTGTTTGTTTCTTTTGCTTATTTATTTACATACCATGCTCAGTTTTGCTGTAATTTAATTGGAGGAGGAGAGAGGGAAGAGGAGATAGATGGATGCTACCATGTTCTACCAGTATGATAAGTTGGCCTACGAGTACTACTGGCACCAGCATGCAGAAGCGTATTTTATTTTTTCCTCCAGCTCTTCTTGCTCGATGAGGGACTTTAGCCATACAAGTCTTGTGGTGCGATACAGGTTGTGCAATGTCATCACTCTCGGAGGAGGAGGGAATGAGACCCATCACCCGCAAAGCTGGAAAAAATGGAAAAATGAAATAAATATGAAAGGAAGGGAGGGGGAGGGAAGGGAAAGTGAAAGGGCTGCGTCCAGCCAAGTTACGGTGCTAGTGCCTCAAGATCTTGGAAGGGGGAAAAAAACTAGCGTACTCTCTATCAGACTGGTCCAGGATAGTAACTGACCGGGAGCGTGAGATACCATATCGTACAGGACAGTACCGCACACGGAGACATCCATCATGTCATCGAACCAGGCAGTGAAACAAATGGTAGATAAGAAAGGGGCTTCCGTAGTATGATATTATGATGCTTGGAAGAAGACCCACTATCATTGCTTTTACCCGCCAAACAAATATACAGGTTATGATAGAGTCTCCCCGCCTCTACCGGTATCTATATTGCACGGCCACAGGCGAGAGAAAATGTGATTGCACCAGCCCCAGTGGCTATGATATGATGCGTGCCCGGTTGGGGGGGGGGAGGGGCGAGAGGGGCTTGGTTTAGTTTTTGGAAGGGGTGGTCAGGGTCAGTACGGTACTCGGAGGGTTCATTAAAAATTGGAAAACAAAAACCCTTGTCTCCACAGAGGTTTGTATGGGATCGGCAGAAATAGTTTTCCGGTTTTTACTGACCCCCCCGAGTACTCGTGCGGTGTCCGCCTGCCGACCTGCCTTTCTGCATTATTCTTGCTTTCTTGCTGCGGTGGAGTGTGGCTTGGGCGATCGAGGTTGTGTGTGTGGTGGCTGTGGCTGGTAAGGTGGAGAGGTATATTATAATAATATTATTATTATGTGGAAAAGCAAAACAAACCAAATATACCAGCATCATACTGCACAGTGCCGGTAACAGTCTGTTCTGCCTCGCGAGAATCAGCAAGCCCTTGGGAGTCTGATTGGTAGAGATTTGTTTGTGCCTATTATAATATTATTATCATCTACTACAGTAGCAGACTATTAGTATCATACTACCGGCAGTAGTAGCTGGTGCCCCCCCACCATCCAACAATGGGTTCTTCACGATGGCCTGCTTCCTTAGATTCTTTACTTTCCTTATTTCCTTGCCTAACTGCAGTGAGTTAACTAATCGAAACAAAGCAGAATAAATAAATAAATAAATATAAATAAATAAGTACGAGTACAGTAGATAAAAATAACCTTACAGGACCCTGTAGATCACCCTCTCCCCTACCGTACCGGTACACAATCGCTCACTCGAGTTTTGGGGACTCATCGTGTCATGGTTGGCGACAATTTGCTTACTCCTCCTTACCTCACCAAAGCTGCCGGTACCGGCCCGCCGGGCGGATACGATGCGATATCTATCCGTTTGTGGCTTTTTTTTCTTTTCTTTTCCTCCTCCTCCTTTCTTTACCCTTTTACTTCGCTTCCTTTTTTTCTCCAGCGCCGTATGGTACAGTATCGTGCACGATTAGCGAGTAACTTGGCTTTCCTTTTCCTTTTTCCCCCCCCCCAACATCAGCGTTAGGTCACTTTTTTAATTTTAATTTTAAAGCTTACTTACTACCCTTACCCTTATTCTTGGTGGGTGCGGTGGAACTGAGAAAGTGCTGTAACGTTTTTTTGTTCCCTTTTTGGGCGTGCTGTTGCGTTTGTCAGCTTCAGCGGGACGGGACGATTGCTATTGGGGGTTTTGGGGCGTTGATTTTTAAGGCTGACAGAAAAGGAAGAAGGAGAAGAAATGACGATCATGGAGGATAAGAGGGTTTTGACGATTGCTAGCCATGTATGTATGAGAGTTCTTTCTTTCTCTCTTTTCTTTCCTTCCTCCTCTGTCGGTTCTTTGCTTCTGGGGGCTGATGGGGGTTTCTGTTTTTGTCCTGTTTTTGTTTAGGTTGTTTCTGGGTGAGTTCGTTGACGAGCATCATTATCATCACCACCACCGTTGCGATGGATAATAAACTGACGATGACATTCTTAGATACGTTGGTAATTCGGTGACCACCTTCGTGCTCCAGTTGATGGGTCTGGATGTCGCTTCCCTTAACACGGTGCAGTTCTCGAACCATTCTGGGTACCGCCGGTTGAAGGGGTTTCGGACCACCGCCGAGCAGATCTCCGACCTGTATGATGGGCTCAAGGGCTGTGGATTGGATGATTTTGACATGCTGCTCACGGGGTACATACCTAGCGAGGAGTGTGTCGAAGCGGTGGGGAGAATCGCGAGGGATATGAAGGAGAGGGAGGGGGGTTGCTTTTGGCGTAAGTGGCTTCCCTTGTGCATCGGGGGCATGGAGGAGGAGCTGATGGGGTGGAATAGTACTTGATCCCGTCATGGGAGATCAAGATAGGCTTTACGTTAGCGAGGGGGTGCCGCCGGTTTACAAGTCGCTGGTGGGGATGGCGGACATGATTGTCCCGAATCAATTCGAAGCCGAGTAAGGCATTCATTTTCTTGGTTCTTTTTCGGTCCGTGGGATACTAACCCCTGGTAGGCTTCTATCCGGTGTAAAAGTCGACTCGCTCCCCTCTCTTTCACACGCCATCTCTGAGCTCCACAGGGTCTACAACGTCCCGCACATAGTCATCACCTCTGTGACCTTCACCAACGGTGACAAGAAGATGCTCTGCGCTGGCTCCTCTGCGACTTCATCAGGCGTCCCGCGGAAGTTCGTGTTCAACGTCGAGATCATCGACGGCTTCTTCTCCGGCACCGGGGACATGTTCGCTGCGCTTACGCTGGCTAGGTTCCGCGAGGAGGCGGAAAAGGGCGCTTTGGAAGCTGCGCAGAGTTGGAGGTGCGATGATGCGGTGAGCCCTTTAGAACTGCCGTTGTGTAAGGCTATCGGGAGGGTGTTGGGGAGTATGCACTTGGTACTTGTCCAGACTCAATTGGCCCGCGATAGAATTCTGGGGGGGAAGATGAAGGAGGAGGAGGTTGAGGTTGGGGGTGAGGAGTTTGTTAGGCTTACCAAGGCCTCAGAGCTACGGCTCGTGCAGTGCCAAAGTGAACTAAAGGATCCGGAGGTTGGGTATGAGGCTGCTGTCCTAAAGTGAGTGCCTCAGAGGAGAAATGGAGAGTGATCTTCGCGCAGACTTTTTTTTTGGCTCCTTGTCTTCTGGGTACATACAGTAGATATTCTTTTATGACGGTCCTGGTACTATATCAACTGATAGATGGTTCCCATCTGGTTCTTGCACTAGTACTGTGTTGTGTATAATAGACGATATATTCTACTCTGATTTACTGCAATTCTCCAGACCACTTTACGCGTTGTGTACTGGAAGAGGTGGTTTTTCATGGGGTATGCTCATAATTGCTTTTACGTGATGTTGGGGTTTTTGTCGTTGGCCTTACCTTACCCAAAACGGTCACGCTAGTTATCTGAGCAAGATGGCGGGTTGATGCGACGCGCCAACCTCCCTCCCAATAAATTCTGCCGTCGCGTCTTCCGGTTTCCTTTTTGCAAACCACCGCACTGAAGTACCAGAATAAAATATTCGACCTCAAAACCAACACCACAACCATTCTTTAAGACAATTAAAGAAAAATTAAAATTATCACCATGACTCAAGAAGAACCTGTCTCTGCTCCTATCGCAGCCCCCGCCGTCACGAAGGCTCCCGTCATCGATGGTCCCCTTCCTGACACTATTACTGCTGATACAGTTACTTCAACAACCACCACTGCTGCTATCACCAGTACATCCCCACGCGTCCTGAAGCGCCCGTCGACTGAGGACCTTCCTCAGACCCCGAAGAAGCAGAAGACTACAGATGTCGCTAAACCCACTCCCACTCCTGCCATGCCAGCGAAGATCCTTACTCCTTTCTCACCGGGGGAGAAGTCGGGCGCAAATCTTCGTATCAGGAGGCTTTCTACCAAGGCTAGGATTCCGAAGAGGGGGTCTGCGCTTGCGGCCGGATATGATTTGTATAGGTGTGTTTAGTGTTCCTTGTGATGTGTGAATCGAAGGAAGGATGGAAGGCTGACCGAGTGAATCAATGGATAGTGCGCACGATACTACAATCATTCGCCATGGAAAGGCTCTCGTCGATACAGATATTCAGATGATGATTCCTGTCGGGACTTGTATGTCCCCTTTCTCATCTGGCTATTATGGATCGTTAACCGTTTGTTGGTAGACGGGAGAATCGCACCCCGAAGTGGCCTCGCCTCCAAGAACTTTATCGACGTTGGCGCTGGAGTAATTGATGCTGATGTATATATATCCTCCTCTCCTTTATTCTGCCATTCGGATAGGGAAATTAATCAGGGGAATATAGTACCGTGGTCAAGTCAAAGTTCTTCTCTTCAACCACGGCGACGCGGACTTTGTCGTCAAGGAGGGCGATCGCATCGCGCAGTTGATTCTTGAGAGGGTACATCCCCCTCCACTTACCTCGTAACTGGACTTGGGACTAATTCATTTAGATCGTCACCCCGGAAGTCGTCGAGGTCGATGAACTGGATGAAACCGCTAGAGGTGTTAACGGGTTCGGAAGCACCGGTGTTCGAATCGCTTAGACTCTTTTCCCCTTTCATTTTTTTTTCTTGTTTAAAAACTTTTATACTTCCTTTGTTCATTCCACCGAGTCGCTTCATTAATTATTTCCTTGCGTCGCTTGTATAGCATGCCCACTTGGTGAGGTGGCTGGCTGGCTACATTGTGCTAAAATCACCAACTATTAGATGTTTTTTCTTGTGTCTTCAGGATGGCTGGAGGGAGGGAAGGAAGGGCTCCGGGAAATGGGCGGGGGGGGAGGGTTGTAAATGCTTGTGTATACTGTACTCTACTGTATCATTATCA